>CANSGD010001375.1:0-365980 GCA_947645195.1 Patellifolia procumbens | reverse complement strand
ATGAATGGTGAGAAGACAATTTTGCCATTCTACTTCTCCGTATTTGCGCCCATTGCCCATCTTCTCTCTTTCTTTCAAGTTCTTTCCTTTAACCTCACCGTAAAAAACGACCCTCTTTCCTTGTTGTTAATCAAACGACTTTAGTGCCTCGCCTCCATTGTTATGGCTCTTTGAAGGTAAGACATACATTTTCTCTCTCTCTTCCAAGAGATAATTTACTTTGTCGTTGAACTTCGGTTTGGGCAAGAGGTTAACTAATTTTGTTAATTTGTTACGAGTGAAATCTACCAAACTATTTTTTCCTGAAGGTTGGGTTAAATGCTGAGGAATTCGGGATTCGGTCTAGGTAAGAGAGTTAGGTATTTCTCTTGCTACTTTTTTTCGATTTTCGTTTATTTTAAGTATTAGAAGTAAATTTGTAAAATCGAATTTCCTGAAAATTTGGGATGAATGTTGCGGAAGTTGGGATGTTGCTGAATTTTTCTGAAATTTTATTTACGCTGATATCATTTGAATCAGATTTGCTGGTTTAAGGTTGTTTAGATCGTTTAGTTTTGTTTCTCGATTCTCTTAATTTTTAGTTTTATTCAGTGAATTTGTGTTTGATGATATACGTGTTGTATTCCCTTGTTTGGATTGATGTGTTGATAACATATTCTTATACTGCTATTTAATGCCACCAACACTGAATTTCGTAATCGATTTTCATTATTGTCAACCATGTTTTACAATGAACATGACATGAAATGAATTTGTTTGGCATGAAAATAGCTAAGATTCAACCTGGAGTGAAAATGAACGAATCTGGCATGAAAATAGCTAATATGAATGCATGACATGAATAAATTGGGTATAAACATGGTTAATAGGATTGGGTAATATCACGCAGCAAAACGTTATCAACCGTTGTTTATGTGGACATGAGTTTAGAACACCTTCATACGATAAGGAATGGTATTACCAAAAATGAAATACCTACACCAGTAAGTATCTAATATTATTTAGATAATGACTCTTAAAAAATTATACCAAACCATCGGGTCAAAAATGGTTCCAGCCAAGGCGCTGGGAACTGCTTCATTTTAGGACTGTTTTGAGGATCCTTGTTGCTGCAGGGTTTTTGAGGTTACACATTGCTGTGTTGGGGGTAATTACTATGGATGTTTTGTGGCTATTATACTCTAAACTGCTGCTTCAGTTGGTTGGCAAGAGGAGGATCTTTTCTATGGGTTTTCACTGCTGAGATTCGGAGGCATTTTGTGGAGTTTGAGGTTTGATTTTGGTGGGATTTGTTTTTTTAAAGGCTGCTGTAATGCTTGGGCTTATGATTGGGTTTGGAGGGTTGTTTTTAGTGGTGCTTACTGGTGCCTTTTAGGTGATTTTGCTGCTGGTTTGGGTTGATTTTTTGGAGCTATAAGGTTATAATTGTTTTTCAGCTGAGGGCCTTTGTGAGTTGTTGGTGCTGATTTGGTGGGGTTCATACCCCTGTTTTTCAGGGTTTCGTTGGGAATTTCTTGAGGAAAAATAATTATTGTCATGTCATGCTCACCTAATAGCATTTTCTTTTGAAAAATCATTTCATGGCGGAATTTTAATTTTCTCTACCAGTTAGCTATCATGACTTTAACTTGTTATTTTAATGTCATGTTAACGCATCAAATAACTATCATGTACAATAGATCCTTGCCACGTGATACAAGGTAGCTTCTACACGATATCCCTTAAACTCAAGACAAGCTAGATCCTAAGCACTAATGTATGTAGTTCGTATGGATAAGCTTTTTAGGCTTTGACGTGCTCATTGTGTTTCTTATTGTGTTTTTACATCAGTAAAGCTTGAAATCGTTTGCATTGAATTTTGTAAATTAAAAAGAAACACTCGATTTTGCTAAATCTTGTAGATAAGCGCGTGGTGAGTCTCATACATAATGAAATTTCAAAAATGGCCCTCTAGACTCATGATTGAAAACTTGTATTGCGCTTCTAGTAGGCTTCTATGTATTTGCTTTTGTTGTCTTTATTTTTATTGATATTTCTATCATGCAGACTAATGTATGAAAGTTGATGTATGAAAGTTGCTTGAATCCTGATGGGTGAGAAGAAGGAACTAGCTTTTTGTGGGTTATTCGAGCTTATTTATGCAAGAGAAAGAAATAGTACCCTTTATTAATATTATGCTCTTCACTGTTATATTGTTGTGACTACTGTTGTTATATTGTTTTAACTACTGTTGTATTATTCAGGGATATGTTCTCTGAAGTCCGTTGAGTGATGGAGAGGACAGTCAAAAAACGCGGGGAGTTCATTTTACTCTTTCATATGTCCCTATTTTTTATGAGCTTTATGAGGTACTACTTGATACCCATCATCTTTCATGGAGAAAAAAGGATAGCTTAGTGATTAGTGATACTTTCAGTTATCAGAACTTGAACGAGAACTTAATATTTGTTTGGGCAATGATAAAACTTTTGACCCTGGCCGGAAGCCTTGAATTAAAACAAGCTTTATAGTGTATAACAAACCTGCATTGATTATTTCTTTTTTCAAATCCCTCTGGCTTGCCCCTTAAAGACACGAGTTCCTTTTCATTATCTACAATATCATTCACTTTTTCCTTTTAAAATTATTTAAAGAAAAAAATAGTCTTAAGTTGAACGCAATGTAGGGGTAACATGTTGAGACAAAGACCAGTAGCAAGTTTTTGACATTGGTAGAGATAGGTATTGTGTATTACTAATGTAATATGCGTTTTTGCTATTCAAAGAGGAATTTTAAACTAAGGAAATTTTAGTTATTACTTTTATGACCAAATAAAATTTTTGGTAACATACGTCTAAGAAATAGATTAGACTCTAATTTTAGTACAATAGATACAATAAATCTTGAGTATATTGTATGTCGATATAAGCCCTTCATGGAAGAATGATTTATCCTTTAACATCTTGCATTTTACAAGCAACCAAATAAAATTGTGGTGTCTCATACTGGATGCCATGCAGAGTACAATAAGAATGTAAATGCTACATCAAAAGTGAGTGATTGAATGATCATCCTCAGCCTTGGTGATTATCATCTTTCCTGCATGTAGGGCACTGTGAGACGTGGTCTTTCTTTTCTCTTTTGTTACTAGAGAATATGACTTGAGCTTTGAGAGAGATCCTGCTTTGGGAGCTTGTGCTTAACAGGATGAAGTTTGGGACAAGATCTCGAGCTTAATTTGAGGCGCGTAGGTAGTTGTATTTCTTCTCTAAAGAGTGAGTTAGGTTGTAGATGGTCACAAAACGATTATTTGTTGGCGTCTTTGATGCCTCGTTTCATTAATTATATTTGGGGTTATGCAGTTGATTCATGTTTTTTTTCGTTATGCTTATATATCTATCTTTCAACTGTGTGTGAGTTATCATATGAAATTTTCAATTGCAAATCACTTGAACTTCCGAAACTCAGGATTGTTATCTATGTTCCTCCCTTGGTTGAATGTTTTCCAAATCTAAAGGTTATAAATGCCCTGGTTGATTGTTTTCTAAATCTAAAGGTTCTACATGCCCATTTTAACGTTGCAGATTTTTCTGAAAGATTTTTTGATGAGTGCCCAAAACTTATATTGATGCAAGACCAAAGGAGAATACGAATGTATAACTTTAATAGAATCATTATGCATTCAAGATATTGGAGTTTTTACATGCTTCCATAAGGGTGTTTTTATATTTATATTATACAATTAATTAATATGAATTTTAGCAACTAAATAATAATACATTGGGGGACCGCGCGCGCGCGGGCCAACAACTAGTTAATATAAAATATAAAAAGTTGATCTTATAAAAGTACATATCAAGATGAATCTAACTAGATCTCACATGAATATATTTTTTCGGTACATATCAATAAGAATATTTGGTTTAAGATTTTAAAGTTTGACTCCCAAAATAGAAACATGCCTTATATTATGGAACGGAGGGAGTAGTAATTATCTTAATTAAGTAGCTCTCTGGTGTTGCATTTCAGTTGGTCGTTGTTTAATCCATGTTGCTCGTCGCCATGGTAGCCCCTAATCCTGAGTCAGGATCCTCTCCATTCCAATGGATGTCCATTACTTTTATTTACACTATGGGGAGAGGATAAATTTGGGATGGAATCTCCAAATCACCACAACTCTTAGTGTAATTTGGGTAAATCACCAGAGAGGATTCTCGCTCCCTAATCCTAATGGAAGACTGACTTTATATATCGTTTTACTTCGTCTAGTGTTTAGTTAGGAATTAGATTAAGGAGTGTTTTTTTTTTGGTGAAACTAAGGGTGTCCACCGCCGGAAGCAATGACTAATCCCTTCGCCCAGGGAGCTCCACTTAAGGGTAAAGGACTGGCCAAGGACCTCTTTTTATTTCCAAAGATCAGGATTCGAACCCATAACTAATTGGTTAAAAGACAAGGTGAGCTAACAGCATACCAAGGCCACTTGGTTAAGGAGTGTTGTTTAACCACACAGTATACTCGCTATCAGTACTAGGCCCAAGTAATTATGAGTGACATATCCTAGAATGTGGACATTAATAAGTTGTTTTATTGATCAAGTGAAGTAAAATATTTGTTCGGTAGTTTCACAAAGTTAGGGAAGCAATTTACGACCTTTTTGTATACTTCTTTTTTTGTAATTACCGTTTTAAAGATTTTTCAAAATTAAATTACCACCTTTTTTGTACCAAAGTTTCTATACTCCCATCATCTAATGTTTTTCGTCAAAAAAAAAAAGTTAAGTGAGCCCACTCCTTACCCTTTTGCCTGATGAGTAAAATATTGAGAATTAAAACGTATAGTTACTTCACTACTTTTGCCGATAAATGTTTTACAAATGGATAAGGATGAGTACCTTGGCTAGGGGAGGGTACGGTTACTTTATTACTTTTGCTGAAGTCTCCTCTCTAGAAACAACCATATTTAAACTCAACACGGCTCCCCAAAGCAGTAGAGAAGACTCCCTATGAGATACTAGTATATGGTTAGGGACCGTTCCTAAGATATTTTTTCTTAAGGGGCATTATGTTACGACCTTACCAAAAACAAAGTGTTTGTTGCTTGTGACCGTGTCTTCCTGAAAAAGGAGATTGTTTCCAAGAAGACAAGCGGGAGATGGACAACAAATGGATGAGGTTAACGCATCTTCTCCTGTTGTTCTCCAAACGCAAGTCTAGCGGATCATCATTCCACCTAGAAAATTTGTTGATTTTCTTTTGATGGAAAACCCTGAAATAATAATTTTAGAAAGTGATGATGAACCTACTAGCTATAAAGATGCTTCGGAGAGTCAGGACTACAAGAAAGAGCACGAAGGATCTCATGGTATAGACTATGATATCGGGCTTGGAGAGTCAGATTTGATGAGGTGACCAAAGAGTTTGGCTTTCTAAGAAATGAAGAGGAATATTGTGTATACAAGAAGTTGAGTGGGAGTAGAATATGTTTTCTAGTATTGTATGTGATTGACATACTTCTCATAGGAAATGATTGAATCATATGTTTGAGTTAGTGAAGACGTGACTTAAAAATCGTTTCTCTTTAAAAGACCTAGGGGAGACAAAGTATATTTTGAGAATAAGGATCCATAGAGCTAGAAGTAAAAGGCCAAATGTACTACGTCAAGAAACTTATCTTTCTAAGGTTCTTGCTGGAAAACTCTAAGATATGTTTCATTCCCATGCAACACATGTCACTTGATAAGACTCGGTTTCCTGGAAAACCTGATGAGGTTAAGAGAATAAGTGATGTTCCTATGCTTTTGCAATAGGTTCCATTATAGTATGATATGTTTTGCCCTTGACCGGATGTTGCCTATGCTTTGAGCATAACAACATACAGTGGTCTAACCCAGGTGACGTGCAATGAGTGGTTGCAAAGAATATCATTAAAAACTTACGAATAACTAAAATCACTTCTTGGTATATGGTGGAGAAAGAGAGTTGGTTGTTACTGAATAGACCGATATCAGGTTCGAGGGTGACAAAGATGATTTCCGATCTCAATCTGATTTCATACTTTGTCTCAATGGAGGATCTATGAGCTATAAGGATCCTAAGTAGAGTAAGCAAGGTTCATATTGATGAGAATGTGGGAGATCCGCTTACTAAATCGGTTGCTCAACCTAAGCACGAGATTAGAGTCATACTAGGTCTATGGATTTAAGCATACAGGAGAATTGCTTTAAGATGTTTACTTTGTGTTTGCATTTGTAATGACATTTACTATGCTTGATATTGCTTATCAATAAGGTTTAATGATATTATTTCATTGTTTGATTTAGTATTAAATAAGATTTTCAAATAAATTATATATTGAAATACGATTGTCATAAACATTGTGATAAATATAAGCCTAAATAGTGAACTAAGATCACAGTTTATTATCCCTGATCCAAGTCACTGAATTGGACATAAGTGACTTATTAAAAGACTATTATATAGTTAATAAAGAGCAAAAAACAAATATGGATGTATGTTTGATACATTGAGACACGACCTAAATCGATTTTCATAGTAGAAACAAAAATTCTATATTTAGTCGATTCCTTAGGCATGAGTAGGTCTTAATGACTATGATATGATTAGTATAGCTTTGACATTGTTAAATGCCGCACTGTAAAACTAGGTTATACAAGCACTGCTCAGGTTAGCTAAGAATTGAGTGGGAGTTATGGTCATACAAGATTGGATACGACCTCCTATATGATAGGTTTGGTGTCTGGGCCTCTTGATGATGGAGAATTGTAAAAAAGCATGGCCATGCTAAGTGAGATTAAATTTTAGATCTTATTATACCAATCATCGTCGAGGACCAAGAAACAAAATCTGAGTATATAACATAGTGTTATCAAATTTTGACATTAAGAGACTTAAGAAATTAGATATTGTGAACTTGTCGGCGGACAAGTAGGAGATCGAAGGAATATGTCTTTGCCAATTTCCTCAATTAATAAATATATATATGAATATAATTATAGGAGATGATAAGTTAATTATTTTAGTAATCGTATTTACTTGCTAGAGAATAAATATGGATTAGTAGACTAATATATATTTGGGCCTAGAACTAGAATAATTAATCCTATTAGTAGTTTACACTTTGGAACATTGATTGACCAATTAGTAGGATTGACCATATTTGGCCTATAGTGGATTGACCAATTAGTAGGATTAGAGTTTCCTCAATTATAACCTAATTCAAGAAGAATAATGGGTTTCGTATTTCGAGAAGGATTAGGAGTGGTTATTATTTTCTATATATATGAATATATGGGTAATGAAAAAAAACACCCGAAAAAGTTAATAGTAAGTTTCAGTAAACCAATTGAGAGAAATCCCTCTTCTTTACCAGGGCCAGGCGCCACATCCTTTAAAAGTAAGAGACTAAAATTTGTTCATCCTCTTCCACTCTAGCATATGTAGGAGCTAGGTTTAATCAGTGTTCGTGGAACAAATAGAGGGACTACAATTGAAATCCTTGATCTCTAAAGGTGTAAGGATCTTTGATATATAATACTTTGAAAGTATTCATTATTCTCGCTTATCTGTTGAAGTCACGTATTTAAGGTTGTTTATCTAAACTTTTTTATTATTGATTTTAAACTATGCATGCGATTTTGATATAGATGTTAGGAAAGTAGTTTTTTGAAATTCCACTATTTGCATTTATGAGTTCCTACATAACCAAAACCTCTTTCCATGTGAAACCATCCCCACCCTTATACAACAACTCCAAACCACTTGAAAACCTCCTATCTCACCCAAGAAAAAAAATCCTAAACCACTCAAAAACAACCTCCACCCCAAAAAACACCCAAAGTGTCTGCAAAATAGCTCAACCACGATTTTGAACCACTTATTTAAGATATGCAATGTAAAGGAGAGAATCGAGGCCGTCAGCGAAAGAGAAGCACTAGAGAGAGAGCACAACTCTGAAGAGAACGTTGGTGAAAGGGATATCAATGAGTGAAAAATCGTAAATGGTATGAGAAAGAGATTGGAAGCGGAAAAAGACGATTATGTAACCCTTTCTCTAGCGAAACCGATCACATCTTTTATTTAATATAAAGTTTTAGTTTTCTTTTCTTCATTAACCATTGTTTGATTCCTCTCACTTCCCCCTCTTACATCAAAATGCCCCCTACAGACTTATAAGGACAAAGGAAGAGTACATATTCTCAAAATCAAATTTGAAATATGTATATACAATTGCTTAATTGCGACTATGAATAAGTTCTCTTTGACTAAATTTTACACAAATGGACAAAGGAAGAGTATATATTCTCAAAACCAAATTTGAAATATGTAAATAGAATTGCTCATTTGCGACTATGAATAAGCTAAATTTTACTTAAGTTAAATGATTTTTACAGATTAAAACTGATTTCCAAATACTCGACTCAGGAATACTGATTCAATGTTATACTTTTACTCCAAGTTACTAATTTTTATTGATTATTAAAAGTGATTTTAACTCATAATCTGATTTACTACTATTCTAACTTATACTCTAACAATTCCATGAAAATTTGGGGACATTGACAAAATCAATAAAAGCAAGAGCAGAAAGACAGAGAAAAATCCAGGTTCTTTTTCAGAGAGGAGGCAAATGGTCCATACACGTTGGGGTAACACTCTCATACAGCTAATGCTGAAGTGCACTTAGCTTTGTACTGCCATCTGCATACCCTTTAAATCTTTTCTACTTTCCTTAGCTTGTGGGGAAGATAATAAGTAAAACAACAGTTTTTTTTCATTCCTCTTTTCTTAACAAAATTTTAAAGATTGAGATTCCACAAACCCACAAAAAGATCTGGTCAGCAGAGGATGTTTATAGGCCCTACAAAAATTCTGAATCTTGGATGTGGTTTCACCATTTAACCACATCATTTTTACTGTTTGGGTCCATTTTGGTTTCTGCATAATTTGGTAAAATTATAAATGCAATGCACATGAAGGCATGACTCCCTGTCTTTGGCATTTTTGTACCTTCACCACTTTCATCTGACAACCATGATCACACACCTTAGCATTTTTGGAATTCTTTGAAAATGCATTCTTTTAGGGATTTTTTTCCTTGAATGCCTAAACAAAAAGAATTCTACCTTACCATCATCTATAAATAATTATGAGAATATATATCGTTTGGGTGATTGTTAATTTATAAGAAGTTTTTAATAATGACAATAGGCTATTTGGTGTTTACTTAACGAAAACCGATAATTGAAATGAATTAGCGGATTTATGTTGAGTGAGCGCTAATTCAATGGTGATTTTGGGTTAAACAATATGCGATCCATATGGTGGAAATTATTTTCTACTTACTCATCGGATTTTTTTTAAAAATATTTAGATGAGCGGTGGAATGATTTATAAAAATTAATAGTAAAAAGATATATTGTGCACGTTTTGATATTATCCGCCTTTGCGTTTCTTCCTCAATGTTTAGTACTCCCTCTGTTCATATGAATTTTCTCTAATGAAATAATGATACCTTATAAATTTAGTTTGAATGAATTTATAAAAGACAAAGAAATGGGGCTAAATAGAATGAATGTGACTTGTCAGAGTAAGGAAGTGGTAGTGTGGTACCAATTATCTTATTTGGTATGAGAAAATCTTTAGGGAAAAATCAGGGGGAAATTATGAGAAATTTAGGAGTAGTTTCTGGGCTCGGGCAGTGCCCTGTGTTTTTGTGTGCTATAATTTAGTAATTTTAGACAATTAATATCATTTGGTATGGGCATATGGAAGTTAAGAAAACAAAAAAATCATTTTATTCATAATATGCATTTCATTAATGTACTTTAACTTGTGGTTTACGAAAAAAGAGACTAAAAATAAAACAACTTATCTTATTCATATCATGCATGCAATTAGTTGTATTTTGATTCTTGATTGTCATTCAAACCGCATAATAATATCTTTATTTGCGATAAGAAAAGCACCAATAGTATGGTGAAATAGTGGTTAAAACACTTTCTTCAATAAATTGAGGTTATGAGTTGACAATATTTGCAGTTTGTATTTTATAATAATAGCATGAGCAATGCAATTGAGGAAGTGGGAATATCATGTGACGGCCTACAATTCTTATCAACGCCTTTTAATATATAGATTTATAAAAAGACTAAAAGAGTATATAGTTGATCATTTATTATCTATATGCACATTCATTAATTTCTTTAACTTTATGTATTATGAGATCATTAAGTTTGTTAATATGTAAAATAATAGGCAACAGAGCATCTATAAAGGAGACAAGCAGTGATATAGATTGCAATGCCGCCACCTTTGTCGCGAGATCTTGACCATAGTCCACAGTTGCATTTTATCACGCTTTGGTAGCAGTGGCGGATTCAGGATTTTCCAGATGGTGGTTCACCATTAATTATCGATCACATATTAGAATCAATTTTTTTAATCAAAAGTACCCCATAATACATTTCATTCCAAAAGTAAAAGAAAAACATTAATAATTCATATTACTGCTAAATAAAACTAGAAAATACGCCAAATAAAGTATTCAAACATTTGAAATAATTTAATTATTCAACAAATATAACAATCTAAAATTAGACAGGAATTGAATAATTATAACTCTTTGAGTCCCTCGTACACCCCAACGATGTAAGATAAGGAAAATGACCATCCATAACGGTTAGCTGTGTCAATCCACTTAACCTTTTAAACCATACGATTTAGAAAATTATGATGATAAATCAATTTTTCGTACCTAATTTTATTTTGTCATTGTATGAATTCATGTTTGACTAACCACTAACATATTCTCGTATTGAAATTAATTTAAAGAATGAAGTACAAAATTTCTATTTCTTACCTTCATATCATACTATAATTTTATAAATATCTATGTTTTAAAATTAAATGGATAAAACCATGTTAGTTTCGTGTTGAAAATCTTAACACTAACCCGACCTATTTATTAATCGGTCAAACTAGCTTGTATTGGACCGTTTAAGTGAACGTGTCAAGAATACTAAACATATTTCATTTATTTCATATCCGATTTGTGTCGTATTTTTGTGTAAAATTTTTACGGCCCTAAATTTTGTCCATCCATTATGAAAAAACAGCCAAGTGCTTTGTAATTGTACCATCTCCTTGACAAGTGGCTCTTTTGAGAGACTCAGGTGGCTCTTTTAAGCTCTTAGAATCAGAAAACAAAATGGTGAAGAAGAAAAAACAAATTCCGAGATATAAGATATAAGTCAAAGCTATTTTCTCACCTAAACTACCCTCTTCATCTGTAATATCACTCTCATGTCTTAACTCCTCTATTTTTATCTTTACTCTGTTTTTATCTGTAGTATTACTCTGTTTTCACCTAAAACCCAGCTAAATCGACCCTGTCAGTCCCCACCATTTCACTAATAAAAAACAAACATGAGCTTTCAACACCAACAACGTTTACAGTGAGCTTAAATTAGGGAGGACTAATGAAGGTTTGTTATTTGCTCAAAGAATAACTTTTACAGTGCTTGATAAATGAGATTCATTACTTAATTTCATCTTAGATTGTTCTATTTTATCTTATTTAAGTAATGAATCTAAATGTACTCTAATTACTTATATATAACAGTAAGATAAAACAGAATAATCTAAGATAAGAAGGAATAATCTAAGATAGGGAAGATATCCTTTTGCAAGCTCAACCAATACTGTTTCAATACATTTGCATAAAGATGAGTGATTAATTTTTCTGAGAAATTTTAATTTTTTTAATTTTTTTTTAAATTTCCCTGGTGCAATTAACTAGTTCCGCCAGTGTTTGGTAGAAATGTTTCACCCTGGGGAGGAAGCGTATTAAGAGACCATGCAGCAGGCATAATTTTAAAATAACTTCATACTTTTAGAGTAAAATGTTGTTTGCTTGGCCTTCAACAATATTTTTTTATTTTTTTTGAAATAAGAATTCATTCATTGATTTGAAGTCATACGGCATCTACAATAGAAGGCAAAACTAACAGATATAAATCAAATTGAATTAAATAAAATTCTAACATAGCAAAACTACGATCGTTGAGGAAATCTAACAATTCTGAAAACCCTCGTCTCTCATATCGCTGTCTATTGCAGCCTTCTACAAGGGGTTCTATCGATCTGTTGTAGTTTTGAAGTAGAACCGAATTCAAATCAACTGATTGTAAATGAAGTATTGACGTCTGTTGCAACCCCGCACAAAATCCTATCAACAAAGGAACCTTCAGAAACACACAAATAACAAAAAAACAAAGTCCCCAAACTCTCACATGGAGAGAGATAAAACCCAATATATGGGTAGGTATAACCCAATAGATGGGTAGAAAAACTCTCCATTAGAGAGAGACCGAGGTTTATTAGCAACAATAACAATGAACTAATTAAGCAAAAAAAAGGGGCTTACCACCGCCCAAAAGGGTGGTGGTAGCCCCTAGATAAAAAACTAGGGTTTGGGGAGAAAAGAGAGAGGAGAGGAAAAAAAGAGAGAGGAGGCGGCACTGTAGATGATTATGTTTTTTGGCCTTCAACAATATTATCCCGCACATAATGGCAATCTAGCTCAATATATTTAGTACACTAACGAAACAGCAAATTCCTCGTTGTATGTAATGTTTTGCTTGATTATCACAATCA
Source organism: Patellifolia procumbens (assembly GCA_947645195.1). Lineage (NCBI taxonomy): Eukaryota > Viridiplantae > Streptophyta > Magnoliopsida > Caryophyllales > Amaranthaceae > Patellifolia > Patellifolia procumbens. The sequence goes on along the minus strand of CANSGD010001375.1, from coordinate 353,326 downwards.
ACCGGTAAAAGATGTATGTGGAACACCCCAAAAAGGCAAGGAAAGACTTAATCCACTTCAACTCATGTAATCCTTGTTGGCCGACAAACGAGTGTACGTAAGGGTCTTAATATGACTCTTTATTAGACTATACAATGTGTCGATGTTGTTTTTCTCATTAAGTTTGATAAAAGTTGTTAAAGACAACATTGCATTGGATTCGTGATCAGAGTTAGAGTCATTTTACATACAACAATGTTACTAATTGTCTACTTCTTGAAAATAACCTTATGATCTTGGTTTGAAAGAATATAATCTGCCTAAGTTTTATCTAGATCATTGAGTTTTTCTATGATATTGGATTTCTTAAACACCGATGTATCTAAATATGATGCGGGTATCACTAATTCACTATTAGGTTGTTGCGTTTGCACTCAAATCATATGAGCACTTACATGAAACATTGGTATACGGTACGCTATAGACAATATGAGTTTGGAGAATGGTATGCATGGATTCCCAAAACCAAATTGATATAGTACATGATCAATTGATTGTTATATCTTTAGGTCCTAAGTTGATGCTTTAGTTGGTGATGGCGGGTAAGGATATTAACTAAAACGGAACGTTTAACTACTAGTACTTTAGAAGACAATTCATATATGAGTGCTGAAAGTCGAAGAAAAATATTAAAATTTGGTTTTGGTAAGTTAGCATATGATATATAAAATCTATGATACAAGTTTCGTCATTAACAGAATAACAGTAATGTTGATGATGATGCACTTTAGGCTACTACTTCCACGCACTGATGTGATCTCTACCATCTATTTTTAGTGATTTCCATTAAGAATATTTGATGAAGCCAAAATGCATTGTTCAATTAACGACTATATTTTAGATCGCGTTTGTAACAAATTTGCGATATAACTTGGATATTACAAGAATGTTTTTCTAATCATGCTTTTTTTTAATAGGTTGAAAATCGTAATTACCACTATGTTGACTTCTCTATAAGCATACAATAGAGAAATGGTGGTGAATATGGTAACTAATGCAACCATTTGAGGCACACTACCAATTCAATCAATGCCAAGGTAAAATAAAAAGTAAGACTGACTTTTTTAGGGGTTAGTTTTGGGGGGATGCATGTTAACGGGTGTTCGTTGTTAAATTGTCATGTGAGTAGAGCAGAATATGTCACTGAAAATCATGTTCATATTTTTAGTAAAAGCACTGATTCCCTCCCTCTCACATGAATGGCATAGTAAGATCTAGAACTATCAGAAAAACCATATGTTATACACAAATACGCACCAGAGCAACCTCCCCCACCCCCACAATCCCACATGAACATATACCATTCACATATTACTTTTATGAATTTTATGAGCCAATTATTCAACAACTATAGCTTATAATAATAATTCACTATGATACAACGTAAGATCTAATCCACTGGTAAAATGTTTGGTCTTATGATTTTAAAGTTATCGACTTATCAGATCAAACTCACTATGGGCATATAGTGTCATAACTCCTTCAACTCTTCCTTCTAATCTCAAGTGCAACATCGACCTCTAAATATGATACCAATATACCGCGCTAGTTGAAGTCTGATCAAAGTCATTCTCTTTATCATTAAAATAATAATACCAATAATAATAATTCGCTATGACGTGCCAACCTCTCTTTGGTTGCCTTCCCAAGTCACCACTCACCACCCATACACACTCTCTCTCCTTCATCTTTAATTTCTTTAGACCTTACTACTATTATTATTACCATATCCTTACAATATTCATGCATCACATGGTCTTTGCTTCCTTTTCTGTCACTCCAAATTTATACTAGTACTTAATATTCATCTTCCAAGATGAATATATTGTAATAACTAGTATAGTAACGTACTACCATATTGCATACGAAAATGAGTTCAGAAAAAGAAACTTCATCATTTCCTGGTTTCCAAAAATATGATCGTGAAGAAGAGTACGTGCCCATTAGGAGGGCGTTGATGAGTAGGTTGCAAAAGCGAGCTCCACGCCCTCTTCAGCTTAAGCCTTGTGTGTCTTTTAAGTCTGAGGGTACGCCAAAGCTTCTAGCAGCGGCGGCCGCGATGCTGCGGCCGCTACTGCAACATCTTCTTTAAATTCATTTTATCAGAATAAGGATCCTATCCCTCTTCTTTCTCCCCTTGTTTCTCCTTCTTTTGTTGAGAAATCTTCTTTTATTCATAATGAAATTAATACTGCTAAATCTCGTTGATTAGGAAGCTAAGTATTGTACTTAATTAGTTTATGTTTGGTAGTTTTTTTTTTATAAATGTAAATTATTGAAGTCCTATAAAATATAGTGGAGTATTAATACTTTTTTGTAGATTTTTAGTAGCTAATTTTACTTGCCTTTGAGCTTGTCATTAGTACTTTTTGTTAATTTGTTCTTAGTAATTAATTACTTGGAAGTTGGAGATATCAATTCAACTTCATCAATTTATCAGTTGATGAGCTTTCTGAATATGTATATACGTGTGGTTGAATTACTCCTACATGCTACATCTCCGACCCCCTTCTTTTCCCTACGTTGACTTTTGGTGTTTTGGATTGTGAAATGTTGTTGAGAGATTGGATGTCATTAGACCTGGTTTTGTTTGGTATACAAGAGTTTATGAATAGGCAAATAATATTCTTAAAAGTGATGCTTCAATAAAAATAAGCACCTTATTATCAAAAAAAAAAAAAAAAAAGCAGCTTTTAAAAAATTGTTTAATTTTGGACAAAAATGATTAAGTATAATACAAGGATACAAATATGAGAATTGCAATTTGGTCGGTAATTACTTTTTCTATTTAATTAGAATATTAGATCCATCACTCCTAAAACTTTTAGTCGATTATATTGGCCATGCTTAATAACCAATTAACCATTCATCACTTTTGATGTGACACATATTGCGCCTAAATTTTAATTTTAGAAAATAAAACTTTTACGTACATATAATATAAAGATGGGAGAAATGTAACGATGTTGATACATATAAGTATAACGATATTGCATACAATGCTTAACACTTATTGTTGGCTAATAATTACTTGGAAAATGGAAAGGTATTCAATGACTACAATTTTATTGTAGCTACTGCAATATTTTCAATCTCAATCCTTAAATTTTGTAGATTTTATTTTATCCATTAAATATAATTAATTTTTAATAAAAATTTAAATTTCTTTTTTTATTAAATCATTTAGATTAATGGTCAATATGAGTCTATAACTAATAAAAGGTTTAGATTTAACTAGTTATAGTGGCTACAATTAAACTGTAGCCATTGTATAATTATCTTGGAAAATGAGGGTGTTTTAAAATTAATGCATTTTGAAGAAGTGATAAGTCAAATTGCTACAATACGAAAGAGAAAAAGGAAGAATGGGGATAATGTAATGATATTTCATTCTCCGATTTTTCTTCTTTGAAAAGTTATATGATCTTTTCTTTCGACATTGCTTGATAATAATATTTCTACTTATCGAAAAAATAAAGGATGGGAGAGATTGGAGAGCAAGGTTGTTTATATGACAAAACCCTTAAAAGACCTCAAGAGACAAAGAACAATTAACTTTTGAGATATTTTTGAAATTTGTTGTACTGCAATCATGGTGTAAAATATAATTAACGAAGTTGAATGTATTGAAATCATGGTGCAAAATATCAATTAGTTCATTCATTAAAATTCAAAAAAATATTTTTTATTAATTAATCTCAATTAATTATATGCGATTAAATTAATTACACTTAAATTATTCTTAATTACGTTTAATTAGAACTTAACAACGTTTAAGTATAAATTTTCGCTAATAATCAATTTTACTTGTTCATAAGCATATTTAAATATAATTAAAATAAATAAATAATGTAAGAGAGATAAAGTATGGTGGGGTAAGGAAGAGAAGGTGATGAACTTTAAAATAGGTCATTGTTAATAAGAAAAGGTTGAAAGATGACATTTTAGGAGAGAGAAAAAGGATGAATATTGAATAGTGCCATAAACTTTTATAAAAAGAAGATATTGCTATAATGCTCTGACGGTAAGAGCATTATTAGCAATATGCTCTTTTTATAAAAGTTTATGGCACTTTATCTATCTTCTCTTTCCAATAATATCATCTTTCAACCTTTTCTTATTAACAATGACCTTTTTAAAGTTCATCACCTGTTTTCTTTTACCTTTCTCTTTCCAATTAACAAATACACTACCAATTTCTAAGAGTTTTATGTTACATTTTAATTTTAACAAATTATAGCAAAATGGGAGTCATTTTATAGAGAATAAAAAAATAAAACTGCCCATATTTTTATTTTATTTTTCTGATTTTTAATTTTTAAGTTATGATATTTACAAAAATACTCCCTCCGTCCCACATTAGTTGCAACACTTTCCATGTATGGTCGTCCCACATTAGTTGCAACACTTCTATATTAGGCATTGACCCACTATTTTTTTATAATATGTCACCTTATATATGACCCCACTCATTTATTATTTAATGTTAAAAACATTAAACTACTCACACATCCACCCACCTATCAATAAATAATTATTCTATCACTTTCTATCACATCAACCTTTATAATAAATTAATACAACATATACCCTACTCTACTAATTTCCTACAACTTTGTGCCCAACCCAGAGGCGGATCCAGAATTTTTCAGATGGTGGTTCACCAACAAGTATCGATAATAGATTACAATCAATGTTTTTTATCAAGAGTAGTCCGTAATAAATTTTATTCCAAAAGCAGAAAAAAGTTATTCATATTACACCTACATAAAACTAAAAAAATAAAACCAAATGTCCACATAGTAGTTTAAAACTATAACTAAATAGTACTCAACTAAAAGAACACTCATAAGAATTGAAATTTCAATTAATCAATACTCAAGAAAAAGATGAAAACCTAAATTTGATTCTGAAACCTGAAGAATAAGAAAAAGGAGGAAGACAAACTTTTGTGAGAAAATATTTGCTGCTTGTGAATCAATTGAGCCTAATAACACTTGCCTAAAACAAGCAATAAAATATGTCTTCCTTGTTTCTTTTATTATTCAAAACAAGAACATAAAATGGAGAAAATATGAGACAACCATTTCGGGAAAATGTGAAGTTCATTACGCGATAGAGTGAGTATAGAAAAACAACTTAGCCATCAACAATACCAAAAATTAATTGAGAACTCATCTGCGCATTTCATCGAACACTTGATATGCATCCCAAATACCATAAACTGATAACTAATATTAACATCATTTGTCACAATACTCGATGAACTTAACAATATTGAAAACAAAGTAGCACAATTAACAAATTAACCCCACAATTAGCAAGCAAACAACTCCTTTAAAAGCCAAGCTAGTAACATTTGAAAATCAACCCCCCAAATTCAGCTACCAGTGAAACCCAAAACAACAACAACAAAGAACTGATCACAGTAATTACAAACAAATCTAAAAGTCCCACTTAACTGCAAAAAAAAGCAAAATAGAAACATTTACACACTCACAATCTTTCCATCTTTCCATCTTTATCACTTTTTTATCCTCCTCTCATTATCCCCGTAAGATTCACTTCACCCCATTTCATCCATTGATTCACGGTCTCTTAGATCCTCTCTCAAATCCCCGCCATTTACTTCACTGCTGCTAAAATCCTCAATCCTAAACACTTCCATTCTCTCTCTACTGTGCAAAAATCGCACCTTTCTCAAATAACCCACCACCATAAATCCACAAATTCCCAAAACTACCCTTCACCATCAACCACCGCAGATACAATAATCTCCGGCGAATTAGCGACGACATAGATTCAGATGTGAGATGCAGATGTGCGAGAAAGGGAGAAGATGGAATGTTGTTGGCTTCACTGCACAAACGCGTGGTGTGTTTGAGCCTTGAGGAACTGAGTTTTTTTTTTTTATCCTGGTGCACGTGCACCAGGGTGGTATATGCTGCCTCCGCCCCTGGCCCAACCTATTGTTGCAACTAATGTGGGACGGAGGTAGTACAAATTACAATAGTTTCTCTCTCCTGAGACCACCAATCACCATCTGCGAATGTGTAAGCATGTGTACCCTTTAGCTCATTTTTGTTGCAAAAGAAAAAAGTAAATGTGTAATTTTTTTGGGTGAGCATTCATGAAAATAGGTCATTTTATGATCTTATTTCATGACATTTTGATCTACAACCTATAATTGATTCATTGCTAACAAGGATTTATTAAAGTTCATGTGTGTCATTGCTAATAATGCTCTCAATGATTAGAAATTTGGGAACCTTGGAAGGTCCAATTGGCAAGGCTTGTTATACTATTTTTCCTTCGACCAAGATCTTATAATTCCTCGATGGAATTGAGGCACATTGTAAGATTATTAGGTTATTAGACAAGTATTACAATTGAATTAGTCGAGCGATTCCTAATTTAGCCTGTATATCTTTGAGTGGAAGCAATTATCAAATGAGAACGATTATATTTTTATACAAAAAACATAAAAATACAATATTGTTTTGAGGGATAAGATTATAAGAACTAAACTTTTCTCATAAACATATCCCTTTTTTTTTTTGCTATTTTTCGATCTTATATTTGCATTGTCGGTTCTAGATCCGGGCCTATAACATATACTTCTATAAAGAAAAATTTAGGACAACCCAAAACAAAATTATGGGAAATGGATTAGGACCTAGGGAAATATGGGGTGGGTCAGTAGCAATATAGCATGGTACCACTTGAATTGAATGAAGTCCAGGAGACGATGACAGATGATGGATGGGTACTAATAGATAGAGTGGGCTTGGAAGTGTCGAAATCCGCAGCTTAGTCCGCTTGGGCTTAATACAGTATTGGAAGCAATAAACGCTTACTATCTTCATCTCAATAATCTAGACTGACCATGTCCCTCACACTCCCAATAACTTTGCTATCATAGTTTTGGAGCTTATTGACTTCTAAACGTTGACACTTTTTTTCCCTTCTCTTTTACATGCTATTTCTCTTATGTTAGATTAAGTGGAAAGGAAAATATGAAAAAAGATTAAGCTTTTTTTCCACTTGCGAAGCGCAAACCAAATTTATCAGATACAAGAATTATAGAACAGTAGGAGCTACTAAAACAAATCGATAAACATAGTGTTTCAGGTCAAAGAAACACAATAGAATTTTATGTAGTGGGTTGGATCAGATTGTTGAAGTCGAGAGCATCTCTTCGAGTCGAGGTATGTCAATCCTGCAATATAAGGAAATTTGGCGGGTTGTGCCCATAAACGACCCTTCGGTGATTGAGTTAGACCTTACAAGTGATTGGATATTTTGGTCATTTCATGTTTATTGTGGTCCTCTTGGAAACTTCAAGCCAACATAAAAAATTTCGGGAGGCCTAACATCTTTTTACAAGTGATTGGGCTAGCCATATAATGAGCACAAAGGTCCAAACACATGGAGTTTGTCACTAAACCACAATCGCAATTTATATACATATATGTTCAAAGTTTTCTCCGCTTCCCAGTGACCTTACAGTCTTACACCACCACTCCCTTATTTGGTGGCGTCACTTAAAGTCAAAGCCTTTATGCAGGCGAAGCTTTGAATCTCCATAATTGGGTTTTTGGGGTTTTGACACTTGAAGATGGATGGAGAACCTTGTTGCCCACTAACACATCGTTGATAGAGTATAAAACTATTCCTGAACCTTCAACCATTAATTTGATGTTTTGGTTGAATTAATTCCTTAACATGGTATCAAGAGCTAGTGTGATTAAAAGGTCATTAGTTAAAATTTCATTCAACCCTCCTTTCTAAGTTGAATATTTAGCGTCAGGTATATGGAGGCCGGTGCTACATCCATAAGGCAAGCCCAATGGGCTCTTATGTAAGGGGAGTGATAGAGTATAAACTATTCCTGGGCCTTCAACCATCAACTTAAACTTTTGATTGAATTGGTTCCTAACAATCATGTTGTGTGTTCGACAATTGAAACCGGCACATAGACAAACATTCCAACTATTTTGGCGACAACCGTCGCTGCTAATATTTAATCTCCACCTTAGTTTCTAAAGCTTCTCTAAGAAGCTATGATAGACGCTTCTTAGTTTAGCTTTCTAAAGGAAGCTTGTTGTTTCAAAAAAGCAACAAAAGCATTTACAACAATCTAGTGTCACGTATGCGAAGATCTAACTTCAAATAGTTTTATGGGCCACAATGGCGGAGTTAGGATTTAAGATTTGGGGTTGCGCACATAGTTAATAATTAATATTTATAGGAAATTGCCGGTTTAACCAACATATACTAATCGGAAAAACTAATTCATTACAGAAATTCTCCGAATTCATTACTTAATAATAATTACCATCATATTACCACACATTAATTGACAAATACATCATATCCATTACAATTTCAAAGAGAAATAATAATTAGGAAAAAATAACGTAAATAATCTCAATTAATGACCATCTTTCATAATTAATCTCCCCTTTAATAAATTCCAAAATAATTTTAACTATTCTTCCCAAAATAGCACCAACAACCATTGGTGCTACTTTGAGTCTGCTTGTAATGCGGGGGGTTGGAGAAATTTGGCTTGTAATAAGGGTTTAGGTGGAGGCTCTTATTAGAGAAGTCCAGAAAATTTTCTTCTTACCGTACTACAATCTTGTAAATTAAACGAGATTATATTTGTCAAAATATAAAAGATAAATAAATGAAAAGCTGAAAAGGAGTCCCGCGGCAAAATTGTGGTGAAATTTCAGTTGGTCAAAATTCCAAACTTCCGCTCAAACACCCAAAATAAAAAAAGAAGAAAAAAAAGAAGAGGAGGTTAGAAAAGTCATCAAAACCTACCTGGTCTCGGGAAATCACCGTCTCCTATTCCCAAACTTATATTTTTATCCCATCTTCTTCACTCCTTCTCCTATTTTGCTATGTCCGATCGATAAATATTTCTCTCTCTCTATCTTCTTACTTGCACTCCCCGTGCTTCTTTCATCCACCCCGTGTCTTGCGGTGGCACAAGAAACCCCCGATTCTTCACTGGTACTTTTTTTTAATTCCGTTCTATTAAAATTAATTATGATTTATTGCTTCTCTAACTTGCTATTCTTCTTGATTAATCGTTAATTACTATCTAGTGTTTGAACCCTATTAATTTGAATTGGAATTGTGAATGATGTTTTCAGTTTTCTAGGTTTTTGCATATATGAGATTAGGTTATTCGAATGTGCATGTGAGGTCGTGTGGGTGAATTAGGGTTTGTTCACTGTGGATGTGGTTTCGATTCGATCTTTCAATAATGTTGCTACTTTCTTGTTCTTTATAGATTGATATCGATGTTTTTTAACATCTTTTTGCTTGTGTTTTTATAGGAAGACAAATGAGTGCTGCTCAAGCATTTAGTGATCATTTTTTGCCTAGACAAAGTTTCCGTAAGAGAACTTTGAGAGAGTGTACTACTAGGAAAAGGGATAATATTGTCCTAATTGAAGTTGATTCTGATGATTTGGGTGATGTTATTATCCTTGATGTGCCCGACTCTTTCAAGAAAAAGTTTCGGAAAATCCCTAAACATGTAATTAGTATTGATGATGATGATGGTGTTGGTGAGGAAAGTTTAGATGGAGTTCATCGTGCAAATAGTGATACATCCACGAACGACAGAGGCTCTCCGACAGAAGCAGCTGGTCCTTCGACGAGTTCTTATGTTGATAAGGATTTTGATGAAGGAATCACACCAGTGAAACTCTCCAAGTCCAAGCGAACTTACTCTGGCAAAAGTATCCCTAGAAATCGGTATGGCGTAAGTCCTGATTCGGAAGGTTGCTCATCCGAAAGTGACTGCTCTGACTGCGAGTTGGTGGAAGGATCTTTGGGAAAGCTTCGCGAACAGTGGGAGAAGGCCTCTTTAAGAAAAAGACATGATGCTAGCTCCATTCCTCCTGAAGCTGAAAATAAATCTGGCACTTCAGTACCCAGTGACCCTGTTGATGATAATACCAAGGAAGGTACGGTTGAAGATGCAGAGGCGCCTGGTCAGCAAAGTAAGGCGAGTAATTGTTCTGTCCATCATGAAAAAGACAATGTTTCTGCTGGTTTACCACATAAGTTCTTCCAGGAAAGTAATGATATAGAGCAGGATGATGATCCTATGGAGATCGATAGTCACTTTTCTAGGACACATGATGCTCGTACCAGTTATGAATTTGATGGTCAAGAAAAAGACGGGACTTTGGGTCCTGAATGCACTGTGCACCATAGTGCTGAACAATGTGCTAAAAATTCTGAGCCAGTGGGTGATTTTAGTGACTCTGATAAAAAGCTAGCCAGACAATTGACTCCACAGGATTGTGATGCAGAGAGGACACATGAAGTGTTCAACAAAGATTTTTCTTCTGATGTAATTAACAGGACTTCTCAAGATATTGAAAGTGATCATGCTGTGATGTATTATAGACAACAAGGCGCTGGAACACCTTCTATGCCGTCAAGCCATGGAGATGAAGCAGTATTTTCTTCTGACCAGAATAACATATTTATTGATAGACAGAAGATTAAAGAGACTGAGGAGTACAAGCATGCCATGGAAGAAGAACTTGCAGCTAGGCAGAAACAGTTGTTGATTCAGGTTTGCACATCTTAACTGATTTTGACTCTGGGTTTCGAGTTGATCATACACTATTTATTTTTGCAATTTTGATATGCTTGATGCTTTTAAGAAAGTTACAAGAGGTCTTAGTGGGAGAATTACTTTTCATCGCGTGCCGTTTGCATAGTTGCACTAATTGTGGATATCAGTTTTTCTCATATTATTACCAAAGCTCGGGTATTGGTAATATAATCAAACTTTTAATAAATGTTTTAAACTCATTAGTGCAGTTCCAAGATGATAAAATGTAAAATAGGGATGACTAACTTTATGATACTGACATAGTTTTAAAAGGCATGCATAGATTTGGTGGAGCCTAGGCAAACACACAAGGCAACGGCTGGCAAATCCCATAGGCAAGGTGCACCTTTAGTGCTAAAAACCTTACAACTATATTCTAAAACATATTTTGTACTTAAAATAACATAGTTATATTGTAGATGCAAAATGACATAAGGACCCATAGTTTGTTACTAAGTAGAGTTTTGGAGCACAAGTATGGAAATGTCAAAGTTGCCGTTTTGGGAAATGTTGTTACCCAACGCCGTGGTAAAATTCATGCCCTTCTTGTTGCGTTGTTCGTTACACAGACTCGCTGCTCTAGAATGTTTTTTTTCCCGTTACATCCATTAATTATCAAAATTGGCCGAATATAGTGAAAGGGAACACATATACAGCAACAAAAAACCATATGCTCACACAAAAAAATGGGAGAAGAACATGTCGTAGACATCCAAGTTGGGTCATGTATTTGAGTTAGCATCCATTTTTCTTAATGATAGGATGTATGTTTATTTTTCATTCTCCATGTATCTAACCTAATGATATGATAGCTTTGATCATATTAAGCTATAAGAATACTTTTGAAACTTTAAAGATGTTGGGAATCCATTAGTGTTTTTTTTCCTTTAAAATGTTCATGCTGCGGTCTACTCCATCCATCCATTACAAGCTGATTTCGCGTGATCCTTGAGTTAAAATTAAAATAAAATGAAAAAGGTCGAAAGTAAAGTAAATGTAGTTTTTCAAGCTTGTCAGGTAGCCCACTGAAACACTAGTAGCCATATGATCGTAATCATACTCGTCTATATATTCCAAATAATCCTGTTGAAGTTGTGCTCTAAACCATATTAGTAATATTTTTCTCAATCAACCACAAAAGCTGAAAACACAAACAAACATTTAGTACAATTTTGCTGTAGTGACATACATCTTTACTCTCTAGAATCTATCTAACTCTTACACTCCTTAATTATTTTATGGTCTTAAAATTTGGCACGCTACATCTTCTTCCCTTCTCGTTAAGTATGTATGCCTTAGAGAATCCTTTATCCATCGAGTACTTTTAACTTTCTTGAACTTTCTTTCTCGCCCGCAGTTTGAACCATCTGATTGAAAATAGACGTATTGCTAACTTCTAAAAATATGTCAGTTATTCTGTAGTATCGATCTGTTGAGAAATTGTGCAATTCTGCGTTCTTGCAAACACAAGGTGCTTGACGTATGTGCTTGTTTATTGCGTTAGGCTGAGGAAGCACAGCGGCTAAGGAATAGAAAAAGAGCAGAAAGTATGCGCATAATGATGAATGAAAAAAGACAAAAGCAGCGTATTGAGGAAATACGGCAAACACGGAGAAAGGTTTGTTTTCCCTGGATTTTAAAATGGATGAATGTTATGTGGTTGCTGGACAGCTTTGTAGCTGCACCTTTTGCATTGTCTGTGCACTATGTTCGTCTTTGTGTTATGTTGGACACGTTTGTGGTTCATTGCATGTGTTGGTTAGATGAAAATTTCGTATTTCACATCATAATTGAGTGTTTTCTTTTCCTTTTCGAATTTCGTTTAATACCAATACAGGATGAAGAGAATTTGAACCTGAAAGAGAGACATCGTGCTGAGATACGGAAAGAACTACATAAAATTGAGGCTACATGTGTTGACATGGCCACACTTCTTCAATGTTTAGGGATTCATGTTGGTGGGGGTCCTTACCCTTCTCCAACTGAGGTAAACTCTCTTTTATCTTGTATCTAATTGACTAAGGTACAGTTTCTGGGATTTGGGCTTCTGACTCTTCGGTCTTTTGGGATTTTTTTTTATTGTGGTCTTCATTCCCTGGTGTTTTCCTGAGGGAAGCGGTTTTTTATTTGCAGGTCCAAGCTGCATACAAACGTGCTTGTTTAAAGTTCCACCCGGATAGGATTTCAATGACTGACTTGCGGCAGCAGGTTGAAGCAGAGGAGAAGTTTAAGCTGATTTCTAACATGAAGGATAAATTTTTGTCGAAGTAGATGACAATTAGCTAGGCAACCAACAAGTTAGTGGTGAAAAAGGTCAATTATCTTCGAAAGATGCGTGCTCTTTGGTTGCGATCTAAAGATGTAGTCTTGTATTAACTTGTTGCCTCATCTTTTCTTCTACTAATGTCTGTTTACATAGCCATGTAAATTCTTCCCATGTAGATTGATTATTTGTGCTTCAGTAAAAGGAAAGGATGATAGATAATAGAACCCTGCATTGATTTAGTAGAAGTATATCTTATCTTTACGTTTAGGTCTGACCACTTTTGCAAGCATCACTTTTTCAAGCTACAAGCGTACCTTTTTAAGTTAAAATGATTCATCTAATATGCAAACAATAAAAATTGAGTGACTACTGAAAAGTAATGATCTTAATAGGCCATTACGTAAGTTAGAGTAAATAAATCAACTGTAGCCTAAATGGACTCTGTTTTATGCAATTATATGTCCATGGGCAATGGACACACAATAGAAAATCGAGATTATGATGGTATACCCTAAACTCTTTGAGCAAAAAATAACCTTGGAATGACTATGCTCATGGAACACCCTGATGTATAATAAAAATTGCATAGAGAATCCTATATTGAAATGTAATATATATGTATATTTCTCTTACAATCTACTCGTGTAATATTTTCCTAAAAGTGACACTACCAAGTAGCAAATACAATAGTACGTTCACACTTTATATAAGACATCAATTCCTAAAACAGCTCCCTAATTATATTAAAGATCTTTTTACTGTTACAAATATGTAAGAATTAGATCATGCAATATTATTATTCTGACGCATATATACTGTATTCCATTTTGACTCCAATAAACCTAAAATATAAACGAGTATACATATATAAAAATAATTTCATTGTCACATTACTAGTTCAAACTATATTATTAGTGTTGCAATAATTATCGGACGAGGCTGTAAACATGTTCACTATAATGCTAGGGTTGATTATAGGCGTTCTGGTAGTAATATTAATTTTGGGCATTCGTTTAATGGTATGTAAATCTGGTAAAAGTGATAAAAAGGCAGGGGAAGCAGCACCAAATGCAGAGGCAGCAGCAGCAAATGCAGAGGCAGCAGGGCCATCAACTTCAGATACTCCTGCAGTAGAATTAATAGAAATAAGGGAAGCTCCACAAGATTTAGAGGACTGGATATTTCACCAAGAAAACCGTCCCCATTACCAAGAGATGGAGTGGGCTTGGGGATTGCGTTCTCAACACCAATATAATGTCTAAGTCTAAGGCTCGGATCCTTGGAGGAATTGATGTTATTTCCACTAATTTTGTCGTATCTTTGGCTGTAAGTTAGTTCATAGTCGCTATTATTGTCAGTTTTTAGTTTTTCATTTTTGAATTTTGGAAGTTTTCCGTCCTTGGAGTATATCTTACATAATGAACTCAACTTAAAGGTAGTCATACGCATTTTAATACTGCTTATTTCGAAACTGACAATTAAATACAAGAAATTACCTTATGTAGTTTCCTTATACGAGTAGATATTGATACCCTCTCAAGTTTTTTTTAATATGTGTCAAGGAATCAATTCAACCAAAAGTTTAAGCTGATGGTTGAAGGCGCAGGAATAGATTTATACTCTATGATGGTTGAAGGCCCAATAATAAATTTATACTCTATCACGCCCCCTCACGCAAGAGCCCACTGGGCTTGAAGTGTGGATGCAACACAGGCCTCCCTCATACTTGGTGCTATATATTCCACTTAGAAATAAGGGGTGGATGAAATTCGAACTTGTAACCTTGTAGTCACACTAGCTCTTGATACCATGTCAAGGAACCAATTCAACCAAAAGCTTAAGTTGATGGTTGAAGGCCTAAGAATAGATTTATACTCTATCAATATGGCCTATATATTCTTGGACAATAAAACACATTAATAATTAGTACTTAATTATGAAAGGGTGAAATTTTAAAAGTTTTTTCGCGATGGAATTTGCATTTTACTAATAGGCTAATTACGCAATACCAATAAAGGAGCAACAATCATGATACAATAATGGGAGCAACAACTACAAAAAAATAAATCATACTCACAATTTACGCCACCAAGAAAGTGAAGGACAATTCAATTGGTTAGAACATCTCTCCTGATTTAATAGGTTTTGAGATCAATTCTCATCCCGCCTTTGTAACTACTTTAAATGCACAAAAAAAAAAAAATCACGCTACCAAGTCCAGAAACAAAATGTAGCCCAAGCTATATCCATTCCACATGAACTCTATTATTGAGTGCAGAGTGTTTGCTAAACCATCAATACCATTCACTTCAGTTATTTGGAACCAAATTACACATTATTCAATCGCAATTTAGCTATTCATACCAAAACGCTTCTTTGTTTTTGTCCGCTGTGCTTGATTGGATTTTCAACGTAAACTTACAAAAGTAGTACTCCCTTTGTAACACAATACTTGCAACAATTGAATATTTTACCTCTTACAAATATTACCAATTGTTGCAAATATCGTGTTACGGAGGGAGTATAATATAAAAATAAATCAAGAGAAGAAAAAGAATCTATAAACAAATTAACATAACCCCTCCAACAAATGTAGAGTATAATAGTGTGCCTATTATACACTCCGATATATCATAAATATGATGCACTCAAAACAACTTTTTAGCTTATTTACTCATTGACAACTCTTTTTATTGTCCGAATTTTGCTTGTAGGTAGTCATTCATATAAACAACCAGTAAAAAAATACTTTTGGATGTATCATACTTATAGTACTCTCGGCCTCTCGGGTAGTTGGATGCAATATATCAGAATAAGATGGCTCTGTAACTATTTGAGTGGAGAATATATCAAGTTAAGGAAGACTTGGAAAGTAAAAGTGTAAGCTAGACGATTACGAGTAACGGGAATCAAATTAAATAAGACGCGCCAGCACAATAGCAGCAGCAATAGAGCAACCCAAACAGAACTTACATAGAGAGAAAATGAGTGAGAAGATGGGCGGAAGTGTATGGACCAAGTATGGTAGGAGTTCATATGAAAATTTTTATACTAAGGGATAATCAAGCTAAAAAAGCTGGGGCTGGATGTATAATAAGGGATAGCCATGGAGAATTGGTTGTAGCAGCAGCAGCATACAATCTTAGTGAAACTTATTCCGAATATTGCGATGTTGCTATCGCTGAAGCTGTCGCTCTAAGAAACGGCCTAAGCTTAGCTAAAGAAAACAACCTGAGGATCAGTCTTATTAAAGGGGATAGCAAGGAGGTCATTGATCATGTGTTAGGCTGCAGTCGAACCAAGGCCAAGCCTCCGTTAAGTGAGATCATTCAGCAGATTACTGGAATGATCGATCGCTCTTCTCAGAGGATCGTGATTGTTGATAGAGAAGCTAAAAAAGTTGCAGATAAGTTGGCGTCCTGGCGATATAATTCTACCGAGCATCAAGGAGGTCGTATGGATTATAGCACCGATGCTGATCTTCCCGCTGAGGTTAACTACTTTGCCTTTTTTTAGTATGTTGGAATTCGAAAAGATATTGTAGCCAACTGAGCTATCTTTTACTCTCAATTTACCTCTTTCTATGCTTCTTATTTCAATTGCAACATTTTATAGCTCGTTTTGTGTTGTACATCTGTGATTGGTTAGGCAACTTTATACTACCTCCGTTCCATATGTATTGCAACCTTTGACATTTTACACTATTCATACACTCTCCTTTGACCTTCTTTTGCGATTTATACATAACAATAAATATAGTCATGTGGGATCTTGTTAGATTCGTCTCGATATATGCTTAATTAATATCAATTTTCTATAATTTTTACTCAAATAAAATTAGAGATATTAGTATCCAAAGTAGTGCATTGGGAGGCGTAAAACTCTCTATGTCGCAATACATATGGAACGGAGGTAGTATATAGGAGGAGAATGGGAGGAGTCGGGTCGATTGGTTTGGATCAGGATGGTGCATTAGACTAAATTATTATTGTAAAAAATAAATAGAGCCGTAGAGGTGCTGATGGCTGGACAAAGTCAGATTAGGATATGGGCTTGGTCAAAAAATGAGTTGTGTTGGTAGGGTGGCATTTTTTTCTTTCATTACAAAAATAGCTAAGAGTAACCATATTGACCGAGTTGGTCAAGATGGGCCGACTGAAGCATGTTGGTGAGTTAAAAGTTCGACCAAACATCCAAGTATGAGGTGAGGGTATTCATCATACCATGGTACACCCAAGACAATGAGCAAAAAAATAGTATAGGGTATACCATGCTCATGTACATCTAAGAGTATAGTAAAATTTGTACTATGAGGTAGATCAAACCAAATTTTGCTCAAGTCAAGGTCAGATCTGACTCACATCTTCGTTTAGGCCGGATTGAGATCCAATTAACTCAGTTACGTGTTTACTTCTAGACAATAACTTATTATGTTATCCAAGTATTTATCTTTCTTACATCCAAGAGTAATTTTGTAAGTTAAGTGAACTTTATATGCCTCTGATTGATCTAATATTGGATCCCAACTAGTTCTGTTGGCAAAATTTTAAGAGGGGTACCTATATTTTAAGATTAAATCTTGTATGTATCGATGTCCTTTTCACCCATGCAAAAAAATTGATGATAAACACATTTTAATTTTTCTTAGTTACCCAATAGAAAGAAAAGTAAAAATAATTTCAAATTGGGATGTCTATTGTCAACTACAACTCCTTCCTTCAATGTAGGTCATACAGTTTAAGTAAATATGTGATTAGTGTTAAAAATAATACAGCACGACCAAAAATAACTCAAAAACATCTAAACTTGTTGGGATTTCAACTTGTCAGATTAGTTTAATTGTATTTTTCTACAATTTACTAAAAAATGAGTGAACATAATCTCACATCTGAAGAGAATAAAGTGGATTTTCGTATGTTTCAATTACATCAACTACAAACTAAACACATAATATGTGGCGATTATTTCTCAGTCCCAATGTTGTATTTGAGTGATTCCTTTGCTTAATTTTTGCAAACAGGTAGCCGAGCTCATCAAGCAAGAGATGTCAGGTACCCGCAGAGCAGAACTGGATGTCGGGGAAGGCACTAGCATGGCCACAAATATTGGCATGGCTAGCGCAATAGTAGCTGGAGTAGCAATATTGTTTTGGGGTGTGTCAAAGCTAGTTGAAGGATGAACCTTACTTCAGCACACTACAAGCTGATCCAGTCTAAACACATGATCCGACTCTGTTAGCAGTTTTTTTTTTTGTCATAGCTAAGGTCTAAGGACGATAATGGATTTTGGACTCGTTTGGATATGTGGATCTAAATAAGACATGCATCTTTATATTGTAGACTCGTTGGATCTAGATCTGTATGCTAAATTTTACTATTACTTTTATTATCGTTATTAACTATTATTATTATCGCTATTAATATTATTGTATTATTATTAGCATTAGTTTTATTATTATTATAATATTAATTATTAATATTATTATTACAATTAATGTTATTATTACCATTAGTACTACTGCAACTTATTTTTAACACTTTATTATTATTATTTTTATCGTTATAAATATTATCATTATTTATTATTATTATTATTTATTATTTTGACATAAGCTGAACAAGACAGCAAATAAACTAAGTAGGTATAAATTGTTTGCAAAAAATTTTGCTATCGCATGTGCTTGTTGCACTCGCTGACGATTGACCTTGAGGATTCGGCAGGCCTATAGTTGTAGGGCATTGTGCTTGATCGCTGCTGTTGTGTATTCGATGTTGGAATCTTGCAGTTGTCCTAGTAGGAGGAAAAGGAGATTAGTGGAATATGTGAGGATGAGGATGCTGTTTAGGTTGAGGTCATGTGCCCATGTAATGGCTGCGAGGCATGCCTTTGCTTCTGCGTGGGTGGAGCTGGTTGCAGTACCATGAGTCCGTGTGCAGGATATAATTTACGTCATTTTAGTATGTCTCTGGAAGTTAGCTAGACACAATTATAAACTCTTGTAAAAGAAATTTTAAGTTGCAAAATAGTTTAGCAAGTGGTAACTACTTCATGAATATCTAAGGTTATGCTTTGTTAACCTCAAACGTTAAGTTACAATAAGTTCTAACACCTTAAAGAGAAAGGTCAACAAGTTCTGATAAATTTTTATATTAAGTGCATTAAAAATAAGATGAGCTAAGCAAATCCTAAACTTATACCTTGAGGTATCTCGAACTTTTCTGGGGCCTGAATGAAGATTGTATTATAGGTCTATGTAGGACAAATATGTATTAAAAAATTAAGGAAAATTAAGAGTTATAGAAAAAATAGTCATACGCGTGCTTATAAGGTTAGTATGACATTTTTCTTATGTAAATCTTTGGATATACAAAGGTACTTAAAATGCGGGCTTGAGCGATCGCTCAAGGGGCTCCTCCAATGAGATCTCTTTGTTTAAATGGTGCCTCATTGAAAATAATTGTTGAGCTAATACCTGAGCAATATGCATATGAGAGTAATGTTGCTTGTGGTCGTAACTCGTAACTCAACTAACTTTACTAAATCGTGCGAATTAGTTTAATTTTGACATGAATATATACACATGAATAAAAAATTTTTTCATCTATTAATAAAATTGTTGTAAATATACTTTTCAACAACCTCCATATGCACATCCTTAAATCTTTTGTCCAAGCGGAGCAAGTAAATTTGACAAATGAATATTGGGTGGCTTTTTCGTTCGCTTTTTTATTTTGGGGTTATTTTGCAATTGACTTTTGTCTGTTGGCTGGCTGGTTTGAATGGCAAACTTTAGTGAATGTTTTACTTACTTTATAATTATTTTTTTATCGGTTAGAAAAAAGATCATGACCAGATCTCAACTATCGCAATTTATTAATCTGATATTTGCGGGCCAGATATTTGAGAGTGGGGGAAAGGTAAAGCGAAATCCCCACCCCCAAATGCCTCTAGTGGATTTGATCCTCATGACCTTGAAGTCATGATGCTAAACCCTTAACCACTAGGTCAAACCTTGCTTGGTCCGACTGTAGAATTATTGCCTATTTGAAAAGTGGTTGTTAGTGTTGGTTGTTTTGTACAAAATGGAACCAAAAGCCAAAAGTTAGCAAAAAGAGCTAATAAAACCAACTTATGCCTTTTGGCTTCGGCTTTTCATCCATTGCGAGAGCCATTTACTGAACACTTTTTCTGCTTGTTTGACCACAGATAAATTAAAGTCAAAAATAAAAAGCCACTCAAAAGTCATTTGCCAAACACCCTTTTATAAGCCGTCAAACAGGCAAAAAAGTATTCTGTAAATAACTTTTGCAATGGTTGAAAACCACTTTTTCATCCAATAACAAAAGTTACTTTTACTAGCTTTTATTATTGCTTTTGGCTCTTGATTCCAATTTGTCCTATACAACCAACATTAACAACCGGTATTACAAACACTTTTATACATAGACAATAATTTTACTGCCAGTCTAAAAACACAAAAACAATCGGTCAAATCAAACATCATACCAGCTAATTACCAAAGCACCCTATATCTTATCATGGTAATCCATAGAGGTAAACTTCGACAGCTGTAATTTCAAAACACAGCATAGTGAAAGAGAGATTCATTCACAAGGACTGAAGTAGGCCCTCCAACCCTATTGATAATTGTACCAAAAATCAATCATCCATGGAGAACTTTATTTTGTTGCAAAAGGAAGAGATGAAGAACTTATTTCACCATTGGATTAGGCCTACTCGACCACTCCTAGTAGACTAGTACTCATGATAGTACCCAATTACATAAAAATAATACGTGTAAATTAACCTTTATTCTGCTTGTCGGGTCTTTGATTTTCTTAATTTCCAAGTCTTCCATTAGTCTTTCTTTAATCCAAAAGGTTAACTCTTCTTTTGTACTACTACCTCTATCTTCTCATGGACTTGTTGCTTTTCCTCAATTTCTCGCGGATGTGACAATCTATGATTGGACTCTATTAGATTCATATATTACCTCCGTTCTTTTTAAGTGCTACATTTTGACTTGTAACACTATTCATTTATTATAATTTGACCGGCTTTTATGATATAGGCATAAGGAAAAATATAGTCATGTTGGATCTCGTTTGATTCGTCTCGATATATATATTTTTAATATCTAATCGTCATAATTTTTACAAATGCATAATTAAAGATAAAAATGATAGAAAACTTGTCTCGACAAGCGTGCTAAAGTGAAATGTAGCACTTATAAAAAAACAGAGGAAGTATATCTTTAAAATGTTACTTCATTCGTCCCACAGTGTTTTTCCCACTTCTTCAAAATATGTAATGTATAAAATAATAAAGTGAGAAGAATATTGTGAGACAGAGAGAGTACTACATTAGTTCTAAATTAATTGCTACATTGGAGTTTTAGGTAGAGCATATATATAGATAGGGACCACTTTTTATTTATTACAGTACCTCATAAAGTAAAGTCAAAACAATATTTTTTTTGTTGCGTTTAGTGATTAATGTTGGAAGAAAACAAAAATAAAAGCAATAAAGTGACAAGTGTAGTAGACTAGTAGGACCATAAACCAAGAAAGTAAATGTAGCAAATATATTGGGACACCTATTTATAGTATATGTAGCAATTAATTTGGGACGGTGGGAGTAATTTTTTTACTAAATATACTTCTTCTGTTTCAAAATGGATGGTACATTTGCATGGTATTTATGATTTACAATTTAGATTTAAATTAGCTTTAGTAATAGGAAAAACATAATCATGTAGAATCTTGTTAAATTCATATCAATGTGTATGTTATGTTATAATTTTCACTTATTAATAATTATATATATGAATGTTTAAAATAATATATTGACAAACGTAAAAACATGGTGTGTATAATCTATTTCAAATCGAAAAAAGTATAAACCATTATAGATGTATGTTGGTCATCATACAAAAAGCAATTGAAAAATCTAATAAGAATCGGAGGGTGTATAAAGCAAAACGTTTGATGATCCATTATAAAGTCACAACCACAACCATAGATCAGCTTATATTAGAAGGTGTATGTCTTAAGAAAAACTTATCATGGCAAACCACATCTTCTTAAAAATCAATCAATCCCTTTCATCTTTACAATCACCTTCATCACCAAATGAATTTTTCAACATGATCATCCTCCAGCTGAATGAATGGCTAGCTGTTATTCCGAACTTGTTTCATTCTCTTCTTTCTAAATTCGACGAGGCCTTCCCCGCCGAAACCCGAGAACACTGGCTAGCTGTGGCGAAGATAGTCTTGCTTGCTGGTGTTGGCATTGTTCTTCTATGTTTGTTCTGTTGCTGCTTCTTGCCTGCCATAATCAGCTGCCTAGTTTGGGTTGTGGCCGCGTGCATTAGCCTCTTCAGTGCGTTCTTTATGCTGTTATGGCGCTTGATCAGTGGGTTTTTCATGCTGTTGTGGCGCATATGCACGCAGATCTTCAGCATATGCTGTTGTTGTTCCAGGAGATCATTGAGGATGATGAAGGCCCCTGGAACAGGCGGGAAGATCTTAATGCCAAGAGCTATATTTGCAGCTAATCCTAGATCTTATTTTATCAATCTTCGTACTGGTAGACTTGTTTAAGTTGATACTTACATAGAATTATAAATCAAGGGTTATTATGTTAAAAATAATCTTCCACGAGTAGCATGGAAACAACTGGGGTTTCGGAAACTGAAAACATTCCGAAACAGGGAATCTTTGGATCTCCTTCATTTTCAGATTTATAAAAAACGAAAATGCCGGGGGTTATGAAAACGGAATTGTTTCTTAAATGGGGGGATCTGAAGTCCTAAAGGTTTCCGTGCTTGTAAGGAAGAATTAGTTCTTATGTCAGTTATGTGCGTATTTTACAAGATTCGCTAGTTGCATTACGATGAAATTAGATTTTGTTGGTTTGTAAGTAAGCGGTTTCAATTTCGATGAGTATGGAAAATTGTGTTATGTAAACAAGTTCAATCTCTATGCGTTTCTAATACGATTATGTTATTGAATGAAGTATTGAGGAGTTTGTGCAACGAGAATCTAACGATTATGAATAGATTTTACTGTCTTAATAGCTGTAGAAGGCTACTAGAAGTTTTAACTTCGAAGGTACATTATTCACTTTTATTTAATCACATCAATTAACATTTTAGTCATTCTGATTCATGTAATAATTTTTGTATTTTAATATTATTATCACCTCCAAATATTATAGACTCTCTAACAAAATTACTAAAATATTATACGTTGCATCTTATTTTTACCACCAAAAATCCTACATTTGTAGTCAATCTAAATTGTTGGTATATCTAGTTTTTTTTTTCTTGGATCAGGTGGACTTTCATCGAATCAAGCTTAAATTAGCATTTAAGATCACAAACTTTAAGAGTTTTAAGGTGCAATTATGTTATACTTGTAGTATGATTTTTAAGAATGCAAATCCAATTTTAGGCCCCAATATATAGTAAATTATATTTATTAGTTGACGAGGTTGCATTAGTAATCGATTGTAGTTGGGATCTTAACTATCCTAACACAAACTCCTATTGGATTTTCACTTTTTAGAATTCGGATACGATATCTATATATATATCAAAAAGCGTAAGCAAAGGTTGCAATCCGCCAAGTGTCACTCTCCCTTATTTTCAAGTATATTCTCATAAAAAAGTGTAAACTGTCCATGAGAAGTTTTGAACCCACGACCTCGAGTATGAAAATAAATGCACTAACCATTGTGCCACCACATTATTAATGCTTCTTTTATCAATACTTATAATGATATTAAATGTTTTAAATGAAAAACAATAAGTTACAATATTTTAATTGCTTCTATGGATAAAACTAATAAGTTATAACTTTTTACTAACATCCTTCTACACCAAATTTTAGTTGTCAATTATTAAAGTATAATTTATATAAACCCCAGAGCATCGCTTGGGTGCATTCGAGTCATATTGGCAGTGAATTGTCACTCATGTACCCACCTAGGGGCTATACTATACGCCAAAAATTGTAGTCTATAAAAACATGTACATACTCCTCCTATCTCATAATAGATTAATCTTCACCAAAAAAAAAAAGATTAATAGATTTTTTTTTAATTTTAATCACTCAAATAGAGTTGATCACTTTCTATTTTTGACATTAAAACTTGGGTTAAACGATTTATCCATAAACATTTAGATAAACAATGCAAATATAAGTTAAAATCGTTTCAATTTTTTACATTAAAACTTGTGTTAAACGATTTATCCATAAGTATTTGGACAAATAATGCAAATATAAGTTAAATTATAAGGTTTTACTTAAAAGTTTAGGTTCTTAAATTTTTACACCTTATACGTAAGTTAAAACATTTCATGGTGATATTTAGAGCTGTCAAAAGCTGACCTGCTCCAGGATTTTCAACCGAACCCGACCCGAAACCGACACGATCCGACCCAAGAAATGATACACCCGAGTCCGACCTGCACCCGACCTGAGCTCAACCCGTAACCGAATGACACCCGACAATCTTCCACCTGACCCGACCCGCACCCGACCCGACCTCAACCTGTAACCGAATCCACCCGACAATTGTTGACCTGAACACGACCTGCACCCGACCCGAACTCAACCCATATCCGAACTCAACCCATTGTTAAATTGTTGTCATATGTAGTTTTGTTTGTTTTTTTCTTGGATGAGGTGGACTTTCATCGAATCAAGCTTAAATTAGCATTTAAGATCACAAACTTTAAGAGTTTTAAGGTATGATTTTTAAGAATGCAAATCCAATTTTAGGCCCCAATATATAGTAAATTATACTCCCTCCGTCCCGAGTTTGACTATATCTACCCAGTGGGTAAGCTACCCACTACTAATAGAGCTATTAAAATATTATTATTTAGTTTGGTGGGGGTTCCACCATTACTACTTTTTAGTCTCACAATTAAAGGTGGGTAGTTTAGCAAGTGGGTAAACAAAGTTTTTCCCCTCCGTCCCATAATATAAGTCCCTCCGTCCCATAATATAAGTCCCGATTCTATTTTTGCACGGGAATTAAGATGAGTGGAATCTTTTTGTAGTTTATTTAGGAGCTTCATCTGTATTCAAATGCACCTTATTTTATTTTTCTTTACCAACCAAAAAAACTGATTGTCTTTAAAGTGAGATGCATAGAAGATGGATGGTTTATTTCATTATTCACCTCAACAAAACAGAGAAAACAGAGTAACTCAGATTTCTCACCCAAAAAAAATCCCAAATCGAAAACAGTAACTCAAATTTTAACAACAGAAAAAGAAAAAATCGAACAAAAAAAACTCAAAAAAAACGCATTTCTTCCCCCCCAAAACGAACAAAAAATCCGAAATCGAATCTCACCTTTGACAAAAAAAAATTCATTCATTTCTCCCCAAAAACGAAAAATCAAACAAATTTACAAAATTCTACCTTCAAAAACTCATATTAAGAAGATGGGAACAAGATCTAAAGAAATTTCAAAAACATCACAATTTCTATATAAAAAAAACGAAACCCACCAAAAATCTACACAAGTTTTTCAGTGGAGATGAAAAAAATTGACAGATGAAAAAATCTGCAATTTTAAACGATTAAAGAAAAAAAAATTGGAACAAAACCAATGTTCTTACTAACAGAGAAGATGAAAAGTGAAATGGGGAAGGAGAGAAAAATGGAAGATGGGTAACTGGGTAAGTGTGAGAGGAGAGAGAATGTCAAATGGAGTAATAACTCACGGGTGAAAGGTGGAAAGAGAAGAAGAAAAAAAATTCCACTATGCATTAAATTAGGGGGCAGTTTTCAGGATAATATGAGGATATTTTAGGAAATTAAACATTTTAAATATATGATTAATTTAGAAATAGGACTTATATTTTGAGACACTATATAAGGAAATATGACTTGTATTATGGGAAGGATGGAGTATTAATTAGTTGATGATGAGGTTGCATTAGTAATCGATTTTAGTTGGGAACTTGGGATCTTACCTATCCTAACACAAACTCCTATCGGATTTTCACTTTTTAGAATTCGGATACGATACTTGCCTTCAAAGAGTTGCATTCGAGTCATATTTGTAGTGAATTGTCACTCATGTACCCACCTACAGGCTATACTATACACCAAAAATTGTAGTCTATAAAAGCATGTACATACTCCTTCTAATCTCATAATTAGACCTGGCAAAGCCGACCCGACCCGAACGACCCAACCCGAAAGACCCGATCCGAGACCCAAAAACGATGACTCGAGATCAACTCGAGACCCGAAATGACCCGACCCGACCTATACCCGACCCGAAATATGCTGACCCGAGATTGACCCGACCCAAAAACAAACCTGATCCGAGATTGACCCGATCCGAAAATTCACCCGACCGGAGACTGACACGAATAATATCTATCCATAATTTTTAAAATTTATGTAAATTCTCGACATAATTTCAAGTAAAGCCAATATAAAGGTGGTGCTCTGATATCAATTCTCCCCTTGAGCCTAAGTCCAATTCTTCGATCAACGATCAAGAACTGTGTATCGTTGTTGGGGGCCTGGGGCAACGACCAGAAAATTGACCTGACCCGAGCCGAAAATTGACCTAACCCGAAACTGAAAGCGACATACCCAAAACCAGGTCCGACCCGAAACTGACATACCTGAAACCCGACCTGTCCTGAAATGAAAGACCCGAAGCAAACCCGACCCGAAATTGACCCAACCCGAAGTCAAACTGACCAGAAAGTGAACAGACCCAAATTGACCCAAGCCGATTGCCACCTATACTCATAATAGATTAATAGATTAAATTTTTTTCATTTTAATCACTCAAATAGAGTTAAAACTTGTGTTAAATGATTTATCTAAGCATTTGGATAAACAATGCAAATATAAGTTGAAATCGTTTCTATTTTTGACATTAAAACTCGTGTTAAACAATTTATCCATAAGCATTTGGACAAATAATGCAAATATAAGTTAAAATCGTAAGGTTTTACTTAAAAGTTTAGGTTCTTAAATTTTTACACCTTATACGTAAGTTAAAGCATTTCATGGTGATATTATAAGTTAAAACCTTATTGTTTTAAGTTAAAACATTTTTATTTTACCTTAATTTATCTATATACATATCCGTCTACGGTCTACCACAAAATTTACTCTTATACAATTATAAAATAGCTTATTATTTATCTCAAGCAACTATAACTTCTACCAAGCAAAGGCTTGACCTAATGGTTAAGGATTTGGCCTTATTACTTTAAGGTCATGGAATCAAGGTGAGGATCCCTTGTCATTCCCCCTACTCCCAAATATAGAGTTTGCAAATACCAAATCAAAAAACTGTACTAGTTAATGTCTGATCAGGGTCCTCTACATTATCTTCCAAAAAAATAACTATAACTACTCCCTCAAAGTACATCATAATTTTTAGTGTAAAAACAAAACAACAAAAAAACAACTATGTGGAAAAAATGTATTTGGATGGCATTATTAATGTCACCTCCAAAAATAATCTATGAACTCAATTGACGTCATTGCATCTGCATCATCCTACAAATGTTGCTGACGTCCTTCTTTTGCTAGGACCGGTGTGACTACGCTCGTAGGAGCATAATAAGCAACGAAATTTAAAAAATCTTTATCTCTATATTAGAAGGGATGAATCGAAGAAGAAGTTAGAAACTAAAACGACCCACAATATTAAATCTAAGAAAAAGAAAAGCTTGATTAACATGGTTTAGGCCTATTTTCTCTCTTCTCTCTTTTCTCCTTAAAAACCCTAAAAACTTTTGTTGGCAAACCCTTATTTTCCTTACCTTCTACTAGTTTTCTAATTTTACGGTGAATAAAAATTCATTCTCTCTCAATTTGAGAGCTCTACCCAATTATCGGGTTTTATCTACCCATATATTGGTTTATCTCTCTCCTTGTAAGAGTTTTGTATTATTTTTTAGTCTTGCAGAAATTAATTTGTTGATGATTTGTGCGATGTCGCGGCAGAGGTCAGTTTTTCATCTACAAACAACTATATCAAATTCGGTTCAATTTCAAGACTACAATGAATCGGAAGACCCCTCGTAGAAGGCTGTATGAAACAGCGATGTATAGGAGGGTATTCATCAGTGTCAGATCTCATTTACAACGATCGTGGTCTTGTCAAATCAAAATTTTATTTGATCCAAATTGTTTTGTAGTTGTTAGTTCTAATTTCTATTGTAGATGTCGTATGACTCTTTTAATAATGAATTAATTTAACCTTCAAAAAAAGGTGGACGCCAAAAATAATAAAAGAAAAATTAAAATAAAGAAGTTCTAAAATCTTACAATTAAGTAAATTAAGTTTAATTTTCAATCTTAGCCATCAGATTTTGAGCAAAAATGTTTAAAACTTCAAACTTAAAAATCTGAAATCTACAAAGTAAAAACAATTATAAAATAGCAATAGTTATATCTTCTTGAAATTTATAAATAGACATCCACTTTGCAATATTTTTATATACTTTTATATTTCAAATACATGAGAAATTGATTGCTCATGAGTGGGGGTGTATTTGATCAAATTGATCAAGAAGCATGATAAAGTATTCTAGGATGAGTGAGAAAGTTGTAGATTGAGAGGTATAATATATTTTTTTATTCATGAGTGATAATGCTCTAAATTACATCTTCCATTAATCTTTGATAAGTTTTTTTTTGTCTTTTTTAGCGTTTCATTTTTAAATCACTATTGCTAATCTACTCTCTAAAAAATAATCTCACTATTGCTAATCTACTTTCTAACATTTATTACTCTTTTTTTTATGTATTAATATTGTTTTACTATTTAAATTCTTTTGAGATTACAATTACACCCTCTAAAAAAACAAAATAACTAAAATTTAACGATTATTTTAAAAGTATGAAAAATTTGTATATACTTTACTGGAGAAATTGCAATTTAGCTTCTCTCAAATCCTTACATATTACTCTTTCGTACGAACCACGCATCGCGTGCATATAACACTAGTTAGTGATAGTCTAATACTAATTTTGTTTTTTTTATACTTGCATCATTGAGATTGTGCACAAGAACGACTAAGGAGAGGGGAAAAAAGGGGACGACCCATGTGATTGGAATAGAGGTGGCAAATGGGTGGGCCGGGCTGGGTTGTGCATATATGACCCGGTGCGGGCTGAGGAATTAGGCGGGCTGGGTGGGTTGGTGGGCTGGGTCAGAGGAGCGACCCATGGCGGTTTTGGGCGGGCCTGCAACGGGGTTTGTGGGTGGGCCTAGCGGGTGGGTTAGGCTGGATAATGGGTTGGGTGGGCTGGTTAATGGGTTGGGTGGGCCGGGTGGTTTGGGTTAGGTGGGCCGGGTGGTTTGGGTTGGGCTGGTTAATAGGCTGGGTGGGCTGGGTGGTTTGGGTGGGTGGGCTTAGTGGGTGGATTGGGTTGGATGTGTTGAAAACTTGAAATAATATTAATTAGTAAGTTTGATGTAATATGAATTACTTCATGAATATGAATTTGCATTTGTAATTTTGTATAAGTCAATTAGATATAATTTTGAAATACGCTGGTTGCAAATATAAAATATTTGGTTTTATAAATTTCATTTTGTTAGTAATACGAATAATGATTAATTTTTATAATTTTGTAATGACGTAATTATTTAATATCATCTCTTTCCTAGTAATGTCGTTTATTTATAACCTTAATATAACAATTAAAATAATATTATAATGAGTATTGAATATTGACCAATGTATTCTTAAATAATTTTGAGTAATGATTAATTTTATATTATCGTAATTATTTATTATTATCTATTTTTCATTATCGTCGTTTTTAAACTATTGCATGTTAACAAAAGCAATCATAATTAGGGAATACATAATTAAGATCTATGAAAGCAATAATTAAAATAATGAAAAGTAATGGAAGAAGAATTACCAGATTTATGTGAAATGAATCAACTTTATTACTTTATTGAAAGCAGACGATGTTCGAACCAAATAAGCGTTCTAGTGGGATGGGGGTGGGTCTAGGTGGTGCGGGCTGGTTGTGCGGTCTGGGTGGGCTGGGTGGTGGGTTGGGTGGGCCTGGGTGGGGGGGTTGGGTGGTCCGGGTTGGGTGGGCAATTGGCTGGGCTGGGTGGGTTTGCGAATGGTTACAGGTGGGCTGGGTGGGCGGTTCCACCCGAGCTGGGTTGTGGTTTCCAAGCCCGGTGTGAGTTTTTAAGTTTGGCGGGTTGAGCCGGATTAGGTACGGGTTTGAGCGGGCCCGACCCGCAAAGCCCCCGAGACGGGCTGGGCTGGCCCGGCCTAGATGCCATCTCTAGATTGGAAAGAGGTAGAGAGGAACCATTTCCCTAAAAGGAAATGATACAAGTAATTCGCAACTTTCAAAAATGAGAAATGATGCAGGTAATAAAAAGCGGAGGAAGTAATTGGTTGTGGATGAAAGTGTTGGCCTGTTCATTTCAGCTTAATTTCAGTTCAATTCAGTTCAGTTCAGCTCTAATAAGTTCAATTCAGTTTATTTCAGTTCAGCTCCAATTAGTTCAGTTCAGTTTTGTTCAGTTATAATATTTTGTTAAATATTATTATATTATTCTAATTTATTTTACTAATTGCTCTTATTATTATTGTTATTATTATTATTATATTATTATTATTATTTATTTTTATATCATTATTATTAAGTATTATTATTATATGTATATTATTTTATTTATTATAGTTTTATTCATTATTATTACTATTATCATTAGGGAGGAACATGGTTTAGGTTAAAAGCACCAATAAACCCACGTTTTCAGCCCATAATCCAATCAAATCAGGTCAAAACGGTTTATGATGTAATTTTGCACGGTCCGACCCAATCATTATTTTATTACTAAATATTAATATATAATTAAATCTAATTATTAAAATAGTAATATTAATTTAATTCCTAGATATTATTGTTATTATATAATCATCATCAGGTATTAAATTATCATTATAATCATTAATTATTACTATTATTAATTTATAATTATTAATATTGTTTAGTTATAATTAGCACTTAAAAATATCCAAAATACAATTATTATTATTCATTAATAATTATTCATTATTATTACCTATCATCATAATTATTATTTAATATTCATATTATTGTTGTTTAAATATTATTTATATATTTATTAAATTCAATTTATTTCAATTCATTTCAATTCAATTTAGTTAGTTCAATTCAGTTTAGTTGTTTTCAGTAAATCTAAACAGACTCTTAGTAAATAATGTTATAAGATGACCTTTTGGAACAAACAGTCATGTAGTGGGAAAATAGCAAAATTTTGTTGACTACACTTCAAGTGATGCTTTAGTGCTCT
Organism: Patellifolia procumbens; assembly: GCA_947645195.1. Taxonomy (NCBI): domain Eukaryota; kingdom Viridiplantae; phylum Streptophyta; class Magnoliopsida; order Caryophyllales; family Amaranthaceae; genus Patellifolia; species Patellifolia procumbens. Next base: position 322,008 of record CANSGD010001375.1, on the reverse strand, counting down.
AAACTACCAAAACAACGTTGTTTAACGCACGGAAAAGCAAAAAAAGCTAACTGCAACAGACCTCTAACGCGCACGTCAAAGTAATCGGTGAGAGCTAGCGTTTTGTGGTGGGTTGGTGAGGAGAGTGAAAATACTACTTCTTACTATAACTTTGTAAATAACAAATGGACAGCTTTATTTTTATTATCCTCAACAAAATAATATTCATTTTGCTATAATTTTATAATAAAACATAAAAAAAAAAACTTAAAATTGGTAGTGTATAGAGATGTCAGTGGGGTGGGGTCCATAAAGACCAACCCCGCATCTGCCGTAGTTAGGCGGGGATGGGGGAAGGTATTTCGGGTGATGGGGCGGGAATGGGGATGAAAATTATCCCCGCCATGGTTGATGGGCGGGTGTGGAGTTTAGAGAGTACCGCCCCATCCCCACCTGCCTCGCCCCATCCCCACCCGACACCCATACTCACTCACCCCGTCCCATTTCCGCCTGCCCCGCTTCATCGCCGCCTCCTAAATACTTATTAAATAATATTTAATAAAAACTATATTGAATAGACGTATTTTATTTTAACATATTTTTTTATAAAAAATAGCACATACTTTAATAAACATGTGACGTAGATCAAGGTGGGTATGGCGGATGTTGGGGCGGGTATGGTGGGTGTGAGATGGGTGAAGAGACCCATGTGGGTGATGGAGCGAGGATGATTTTTATTGCGTACCCGTTGGGGCGGAGATGAGGATCAAAGTTTTCCCCGTCATGGGTGATGGGGCAGGGATGGGGATAAGATTTTAGGCGGGGATGGGTGTAGAAAGACCATCATTCGCACCCGCCCCGCCCCATTGACATCCCTAGTAGTGTATTTGATAATTGAAGAGAGAAAGGTAAGAGAGAATGGGTAATGAAATTGAAAATGGGTCAGTAAGAAAATATCGAATGGTGACATTTCAGGAGAGATAAAACAAATTAGTTTTGTCATGAAATTCTATGAAGAGAGCAATGTTAATAACACAGAGAAGTTTCAATTTACTCATCCAAGTATTTTCTCAAATACTCTCACGGCTCCAATATAAGATATACCTATAACAGTTTGAATATGACATATATGTCAATAACCTTTAATTTATGATTATTTATGATAATCTATTACTAAAAATTATAAAAAGTTCAAATTAAAAAATATACAGTGAGATAAATCCAACAATATCGTAATAAAATTGATTTACATATTAGTAAAAATATAACTACTTAGGAAATGTTTGTCTGTGGGAATTAAGGAGAGGGGTTGGGATTTAAGATCCCATGATAGTAATATTAGTTAGTTAAAAAAGGGATGGAAATTAAATGTAGTTTAATAAGGCTAAACTTTAGAGGGGAAACAGAGTTTAATAGGGACCACTTTTTTTTATTATTAAAGTACATAGAAAAGCAAAGTTAAAACAACCACTTTATGATTAATGTTGGAAGAAAATAAAAAATAGAAGCAATGAAATGACTACTATTGGGACTCATATGCCAAAAAAAATGTAGCGAATAAATTAAAATATTTATTTATGATATACTTTATGTAGTATTAAATTTAAGACGGAGGGAGTAAAGAAGGCTGAAAATAAAATCCTTAGAAAAAGTAAAAATAAAGAGCGCGAAAAGGAAGACTTAAGACTTAAAAAGCAATTCTATACGGTTAAAAAGAAAAAGACTAAACAGCATAGTGGGCCAATGGCCCTCATCGCGATTCCTTTTTGCTTTCTATTGTGCAATGAAACATCCGGTATTTGCGTTTCGCTCTCCGACAGCTTCCTAATTATAGTACTACCACTAACATCATGAGATTAATTTTTAAAACGTAGTATTTTTTTTGGAAAAGCTACTCATCTCAGTAAAACAAATCATTAAGCACGATAAAGCTGAATTGCTGATGTTTTTATTTGGTCGTTATCAGACTAATCTTTTCTAATTAGCATCCTTAAATTTAGATTATACCACCATCTCAAGTATTCTGTGGTCAGACATTCTAAGTTTAGGGTATGTAGGCATCAAGACATGATATATAATCAATGTCAAATGACCAAGTAATACTTGGTGTAGTGGAAAGGATTGTACCTTTCTAACCTCAAGGTTGGGGGTTCAATCTCCAATTCCCCACTAGGAGCACTTTGAGGGTAGGGATTTCTCTTACCCTTCCCCTTACTCTCAAGTGCCTGGCCCATTAGGATCCGAGCGGAGTCCGGACCTCTTCTCCTTACCAAAAATATATATATATATATATAATCAATGTCAAATTTACTATGGACACTTTAAAATACATAAAATTTTATGCATCCAAGACAGAGACTTATTATAATATTTATGTTTAATAGACTTCATAAAAAAAGAATAAAATAATGAGATTTGGTCTTTAAAATACAAAGATCTATGTATTACAAGGACATTATAAGAAGATTAAGAACTAACTCAAAATTTTCATATCAATTACATGATTTGAAGGTCGGATTCAATTTGAAGATCAACTCAAATTAAAGTCATGTTTTTTTGGACTGGATTGTTGCAATTAATTTCAGTTCACTCCGTTAACTTCGGTTTGTTCAATTCAGTTTATTATTGGCAACACTTTTGTTACCATCTTCAGTATTGTTCTTACTTTATTATTATTGTTCTTTAATATTATTATCAATTTTGCTAATGTTATCGTTTTACTTATTAGACATCATTATAGTATATTTACATTCTTCTAAATAATGATGAATGAAAAAAGACAAAAGCAGCGTATTGAGGAAATACGGCAAACACGGAGAAAGGTTTGTTTGCTTTCCCTGGATTTTAAAATGGATGAATGTTATGTGGTTGCTGGACAGCTTTGTAGCTGCACCTTTTGCATTGTCTGTGCACTATGTTCGTCTTTGTGTTATGCTGGACGCGTTTGTGGTTCATTGCATCTGTTGGTTAGATGAAAATTTCGTATTTCACATCATAATTGAGTGTTTTCTTTTTCCTTTTCGAATTTCGTTTAATACCACTACAGGATGAAGAGAATTTGAACCTGAAAGAGAGACATCGTGCTGAGATACGGAAAGAACTACATAAAATTGAGGCTACATGTGTTGACATGGCCACACTTCTTCAATGTTTAGGGATCCATGTTGGTGGGGGTCCTTACCCTTCTCCAACTGAGGTAAACTCTCTTTTATCTTGTATCTAATTGACTAAGGTATAGTTTCTGGGATTTGGGCTTCTGACTCCTCGGTCTTTTGGGAATTTTTTTTGTTGTGGTCTTCATTCCCGAGGGTTGCCTAATCAATATCGGATATATGTATATATCTATCGCCTCACTTTTTTGGCAGTACATTCCATGAAAATGGTTGTACATTTTATATGTATAGTAGTATATTCTGATATGTATGGTAGTACATTTTTTAATGAAAAATTATATGCCAAATACAAACTATATAGTTATATACCTGTGAAAATATCAATTGTTATATACTACGTTTCTCAATAAATATACTGCCATTTTCATGGAATGTACTGCCATTTTCATGAAATGTACTGCCAAAAAAGTGAGCCGATAGATATATACATATATCCGATATTGATTAGGTATTCCTCCTTCATTCCCTGGTGTTTTCCTGAGGAAAGCGGTTTTTTATTTGCAGGTCCAAGCTGCATACAAACGTGCTTGTTTAAAGTTCCACCCGGATAGGATTTCAATGACTGACTTGCGGCAGCAGGTTGAAGCAGAGGAGAAGTTTAAGCTGATTTCTAATATGAAGGATAAATTTTTGGCGAAGTAGATGACAATTAGCTAGGCAACCAACAAGTTAGTGGTGAAAAAGGTCGATTATCTTCGAAATATGCGTGCTCTTTGGTTGCGATCTAAAGATGTAGTCTTTATTAACTTGTTGCCTCATTTTTTCTTCTACTAATGTCTGTTTACATAGCCATGTAAATTCCTCCCATGTAGATTGATTATTTGTGCTTCAGTAAAAGGAAAGGAAGATAGATAATAGAACCCTGCATTGATTTAACATATCTTATCTTTGCGTTTAGGTCTGACCACTTTTGCAAGCATCACTTTTTCAAGCTACAAGCAACCGTAACTTTTTAAGTTAAAATGATTCATCTGATATGCAAACAATAAAAATTGAGTGACTACTGAAAAGTAATGATCTTAATAGGCCATTACATAAGTTAAGAGTAAATAAATCAACTGTAGCCTAAATGGACTCTGTTTTATGCAATTATATGTCCATGGGCAATGGACACACAATAGAAAATCGAGATTATGATGGTATACCTAAACTCTTTGATCAAAAAATAACCTTGGAATGACTATGCTCATGGTACATCCGGGTGTATAATAAAAATTGCATAGAAAATCCTATATTGAAATGTAATATATATGTACATTTCTCTTACAATCTACTCATGTAATATTTCCTAAAAGTGACACTACCAAGTAGCAAATACAATAGTACGTTCATACTTTATATAAGGCATCAATTCCTAAAACAGCTCCCTACTTATATTAAAGATCTTTTTACTGTTTCAAATATGTAAGAATTAGATCATGCAATATTATTATTCTGACGCATAAATACTGTATTCCATTTTGACTCCAATAAACCTAAAATATAAACGAGTACACATATATATAAATAATTTCATTATCACATTAGTAGTTCAAACTATAGTATTAGTGTTGCAATAATTATCGGAGGAGGCTGTAAACATGTTCACTATAATGCTAGGGTTGATTATAGGCGCTCTGGTAGTAATATTAATTTTGGGCATTCGTTTAATGGTATGTAAATCTGGTAAAAGTGATAAAAAGGCAGGGGAAGCAGCACCAAATGCAGAGGGAGCAGCAGCAAATGCAGAGGGAGCAGGGCCATCAACTTCAGACACTCCTGCAGTAGAATTAATAGAAATAAGGGAAGCTCCACAAGATTTAGAGGACTGGATATTTCACCAAGAAAACCGTCCCCATTACCAAGAGATGGAGTGGGCTTGGGGATTGCGTTCTCAACACCAATATAATGTCTAAGTGTAAGGCTCGGATCCTTGGAGGAATTGATGTTATTTCCACTAATTTTGTCGTATCTTTGGCTACAAGTTAGTTCATACTCGCTATTATTGTCAGTTTTTAGTTTTTCGTTTTTGAATTTTGGAAGTTTTCCGTCCTTGGAGTATATGTTACATAATGAACTCAAATTAAAGGTAGTCATACGCATTTTAATACTGCTCATTTCGAGACTGACAATTAAATACAAGAAATTACCTTTTGTAGTTTCCTTATATTTGTTTTTGTTCTAAAATATGTTGTAATTTCTGATTTACGAGTAGATATTGATACCCTCTCAAGTTTTTTTTATTTTATTTTAATATGGCCTATATATTCTTGGACATTAGAACACATTAATAATTAGTACTTAATTATGAAAAGGTGATATTTTATAAGTTTTTTCACGATGGAATTTGTATTTTACTAATAGGCTAATAATGCAATACCAATAAACGAGCAACAACATGATACAATAATGGGAGCAACAACCACAAAACCAAAAAAAAAATCATACTCACAATCTACGCGACCAAGAAATGAGGGACAATTCAATTGGTTAGAGCATCTCTCCTTTTTTTTAAGAGGTTTTGAGATCAATTCTCATCCCGCCTTTGTAACTACTTTAAATGCACAAAAAAAATAATTCACGCTACCAAGTCCAGAAACAAAATGTAGCCCAAGCTATATCCATTCCACATGAACTCTATTATTGAGTGCAGAGTGTTTGCTAAACCATCAATACCATTCACTTCTTTGTTTTGTCCGCTGTGCTTGATTGGATTTTCAACGTAAACTTACAAAAGTAGTACTCTCTCCATCACAATACCTGCAACAATTGAATATTTTACCTCTTACAAATATTACCAATTGTTGCAAGTATTGTGTTACAAAAGGAGTATAATATAAAAAGCAAGCAAGAGAAGAAAAAGAATCTATAAACAAATTAATATAACCCCTCCAACAAATGTAGAGTATAATATTATGCCTATTATACACTCCGGTATATCATAAATATGATGCATTCAAAACAACTTTTTAGCTTATTTGCTCATTGACAGCTCTCTTTATTGTCCGAATTTTATTTGTAGGTAATCATTCAAATAAACAACTAGTAAAAAAATACTTTTGGATGTACCATACTTATAGTACTCTCGGCCTCTCGGGTAGTTCGATGTAATATATAAGATGGCTCTGTAACTATTTGAGTGGAGAATCTATCAAGTTAAGGAAGACTTGGAAAGTAAAAGTGTAAGCTAGACGATTACGAGTAACGGGAATCAAATAAAATAAGACGCGCCAGCACAATAGCAGCAGCAAAAGAGCAACCCAAACAGAACTTACATAGAGAGAAAATGAGTGAGAAGATGGGCGGAAGTGTATGGACCAAGTATGGTAGGAGTTCATATGAAAAAATTTATACTCTCAATTTTGACGGGTCACATAATTATCAAGCGAAAAAAGCTGGGGCTGGATGTATAATAAGGGATAGCCATGGAGAATTGGTTGTAGCAGCAGCATACAATCTTAGTGAAACTTATTCGGAATATTGCGATGTTGCTATCGCTGAAGCTGTCGCTCTAAGAAACGGCCTAAGCTTAGCTAAAGAAAACAACCTGAGGATCAGTCTTATTAAAGGGGATAACAAGGAGGTCATTGATCATGTGTTAGGCTGCCGTCGAAGGAAGGCCAAGTTTCCGTTAAGTAAGATCATTCAGGAGATTACTGGAATGATCGATCTCTCTTCTCAGAGGATCGTGATTGTTGATAGAGAAGGTAATAAAGTTGCAGATAAGTTGGCGTTCTGGGGATGTAATTCTACCGAGCATCAAGGAGGTCGTATGAATTATAGCACCGATGCTGATCTTCCCGCTGAGGTTAACTACTTTGCCTTTTTTTAGTATGTTGGAATTCGAAAAGATATTGTAGCCAACTGAGCTATCTTTTACTCTCAATTTACCTCTTTCTATGCTTCTTATTTCAATTGCAACATTTTATAGCTCGTTTTGTGTTGTACATTTGTGATTGGTTAGGCAACTTTATACTACCTCCGTTCCATATGTATTGCAACCTTTGACATTTTACACTATTCATACACTCTCCTTTGACCTTCTTTTGCGATTTATACATAACGATAAATATAGTCATGTGAGATCTTGTTAGATTCGTCTCGATATATGCTTAATTAATATCAATTTTCTATAATTTTACTCAAATAAAATTAGAGATACTAGTATCCAAAGTAGTGCATTGGGAGGCGTAAAACTCCCTATGTCGCAATACATATGGAACGGAGGTAGTATATAGGAGGAGAATGGGAGGAGTCGGGTCGATAGGTTTGGATCTGGATGGTGCATTAGACTAAATTATTATTGTAAAAAATAAATAGAGCCGTAGAGGTGCTGATGGCTGGACAGAGTCAGATTAGGATATGGGCTTGGTCAAAAAATGAGTTGTGTTGGTAGGGTGGCATTTTTTTCTTTCATTACAAAAATAGCTAAGAGTAACCATATTAACCGAGTTGGTAAAGATGGGCCGACTGAAGCATGTTGGTGAGTTAAAAGTTCGACCAAACATCCAAGTATGAGGTGAGGGTATTCATCATACCATGGTACACCCAAGACAATGAGCAAAAAAATAGTATAGGGTACACCATGCTCATGTACATCTAAGAGTATAGTAAAATTTGTACTATGAGGTAGATTAAACCAAATTTTGCTCAAGTCAAGGCCAGATCTGACTCACATCTTCGTTTAGGCCAGATTGAGATCCATTTCACTCAGTTACGTGTTTACTTCTAGACAATAACTTATTATGTTATCCAAGTATTTATCTTTCTTACATCCACGAGTAATTTTGTAAGTTGAGTGAACTTTATATGCCTCTGATTGATCTAATATTGGATCCCAACTAGTTCTGTTGGCAAACTTTTAAGAGGGGTACCTATATTTTAAGATTAAATCTTGTATGTATCGATGTCCTTTTTACCCATGCAAAAAAATTGATGATAAACACATTTTAATTTTTCTTAGTTACCCAATAGAACGAAAAGTAAAAATAATTTCAAATTGGGATGTCTATTGTCAACTACAATTCCTTCCTTCAATGTAGGTCATACAGTTTAAGTAAATATGTGATTAGTGTTAAAAATGATATAGCACGACCAAAAATAACTCAAAACATCTAAACTTGTTGGGATTTCAACTTGTCAGATTAGTTTAATTGTATTTTTCTACAATTTACTAAAAAATGAGTGAACATAATCTCACATCTGAAGAGAATAAAGTGGATTTTCATATGTTTCAATTACATCAACTACAAACTAAACACATAATATGTGGCGATTATTTCTCAGTCCCAATGTTGTATTTGAGTGATTCCTTTGCTTAATTTTTGCAAACAGGTAGCCAAGCTCATCAAGCAAGAGATGTCAGGTACCCGCAGAGAAGAACTGGATGTCGGGGAAGGCACTAGCATGGACACAAATATTGGCATGGCTAGCGCAATAGTAGCTGGAGTAGCAATATTGTTTTGGGGTGTGTCAAAGCTAGTTGAAGGATGAACCTTACTTCAGCACACTACAAGCTGATCCAGTCTAAACACATGATCCGACTCTGTTAGCAGTTTTTTTTTTTGTCATAGCTAAGGTGTAAGGACGATAATGGATTTTGGACTCGTTTGGATATGTGGATCTAAATAAGACATGCATCTTTATATTGTAGACTCGTTGGATCTAGATCTGTATGCTAAATTTTACTATTACTTTTATTATCGTTATTAACTATTATTATTATCGCTATTAATATTATTGTATTATTATTAGCATTAGTTTTATTATTATTATAATATTAATTATTAATATTATTATTACAATTAATGTTATTATTACCATTAGTACTACTGCAACTTATTTTTAACACTTTATTATTATTATTTTTATCGTTATAAATATTATCATTATTTATTATTTTGACATAAGCTGAACAAGACAACAAATAAACTAAGTAGGCATAAGATTGTTTGCAAAAAAATTTTCTATCGCATGTGCTTGTTGCACTCGCTGACGATTGACCTTGAGGATTCGGCAGACCTATAGTTGTAGGGCATTGTGCTTGATCGCTGCTGTTGTGTATTCGATGTTGGAATCTTGCAGTTGTCCTAGTAGGAGGAAAAGGAGATTAGTGGAATCTGTGAGGATGAGGATGCTGTTTAGGTTGAGGTCATGTGCCCATATAATGGCTGCGAGGCATGCCTTTGCTTCTGCGTGGGTGGAGCTGGTTGCAGTACTAAAAGTTCCGCCTTGGAGTCTGTGTTGATAGGGTGTGGTTGGACTGTTATGACACCAACCTAGTCCCGAATAATAGGTCTTTGTCTTCCATGCTGCATCGCATTGTATGGTACGAAGTGGTTGTTGTCTTGTAAAGGTACCCAAATCGGCTTGAAGGAAACCTGGTGTATGTCATCATTTCTTTCTGGAGGTTGCAAAAACCTAAGCTGGGTAGTGTGAGAGTCTTGCAGTTTTGTTGAAAGGTTACTAGTTGTTGGATAGTGCGTAGAACGGAGTGGTAGTTAGGGGTGTAGGATCTGAAAACCCTATCATTATGGTGCAGCCAAAGGCACCAAAGAGTGATGATAAACTTAGCGAGGTTTGGGCTATTAATACTGTAACACCCCGACTTTTCAAAACTTAATTAATTATATTATTAGCTTAAACAAGTATTAATTTGAATTTTTACTATTCAATTATAATAATTTCGGATTTTGTTTAAAACGATTTTAAAAAGAGTTTAATGTTATTATTATTATTTTCAATTTATATTTTCTATGGATAATTAATTGGGTTGATTACGTTTTGCTAAACCGTCCATTCGAAACCCGATTTATACTACCCACTTTAACCATCTAGTATTTTTACCCAAAATAAAACCCAACCCACCTCTCCTTCTCTTCCACGTCATTCCCTTCCCTTCCCCTTTGACTGACTTTCAACCTTGCTCCCTACTCCCCAACACCTTGGCCTCCAAGCACCTCAACACCCAATCACCATTGACACCCAAATCAGTCCTTGTTCCCCATTGTTGCTATAAATAGAACCCCCAACATCAGTCATTCTCACCAACAAATCAGTCTTCCTCTTCCCCATTCTCTTTCTCTGTTTTCCTCCATTAAAGTAGCTTCATTCTTCTCTCAGGCCTTCAATGGTTGCTACCACCAACCACTACCACATTAAAACCGCCAGTAACACCAACCCAACCTCTAAACCACCGCACAACCTTCCTCTTCTTCCACCCTTCTCTTCTCGCTGCACCTCTGCCCCCATCCCCTTGCTTCGTTGCTGGCTGCTGCAACGCAGCGCCACCACGCACAAAAACCACCCCTTCGCCGCCGTTAGGCCGCTGCACCACCACTACCTCCCCTGCTCTCCTCTTTTCTCTCGCTGCTGCCCTCCTTTTTCCCCCTTCATTACTGCTGTTGGCTGCCATACAGCAGCCCATAGGCCTCTCTCGCAGCCCATAAACCACCAACAACCCAAAACCCACCTCGCTGCACTCACCTCTGACCACCACGCCACCTTACCGCATTTCCCCTGCTCTTCGTTATGGTTCAAAGCAGGAACCAAGATCCTGTTTCTTTGAATCAGTAACTTGGAATTAAAAGCCCAAAAGTCAAAGTTGACTTTTATAAGGTATAAAGCCTTACCCATTTTATCCCCTTGTTTAATTAAAGCCCAATTGTTATTATAAATCAGTTTTTAAATTATAAATATTGATTATGGAAGTTTATAAACGTTTAGCTAATGATTTTAATAGCATTTTAAATATTGTTTTTAAATAAAGATTTCCGAAAAATGGGTCATTAAGGACATATTGTGATTAGTTATAAGTTAGAATGATTCTGATTATTATTTTATTGATGTGTTTTGGGAGCGGTAAACGGAATGTGGGAATTCGAAAGGACTAAGGATGACGTTCTTGGAGTTATGACGGTATTATGGATTGAGCGGTTAAGGTAACTTCTATGTCCAGCATTACTATATGCCCGTATGTGTTTATAAAAAAGTACAATTATCTATATGAATGATGATTATTTACGGGAAGTATGAATTATAAAGTATAAATGTATGAAATGACAGTGACCTTTATCCCATATGTGAAAATATGATTATATGAACCTCCGTATCTGAACTATGGAATTTATGTGATTTAATATTTAAAGTATATTCATGATATTATGTAAAGTTTATTTATTGAATATATATATATATATATATATATATATATTATGACACGTGAAAGTATGTGAGAAGTATGAATTTATTTTAATGATATGATAGAAGTGAATTATGCAAGTTAAATTGTTATTATATGTTTAAACAATAAATAGTGGTTTATGAGATTTGTTCATGTTATATGTTTAATCGACTGGAATCATGTTTATGTGATTAACGTAATTTATAGCTATGATCCATGATTCATGCTTATGTGAGTAAAGTATACTTGATTGATAATTGTAATATGGATTATGAATAATGTATGAAAGCATGACCTTATGTGACGAGTATGATTTACGGCTTTACCCATGTTTATATGAATCTTGATGTTGACGTGTGTTCACATGATTATTTAATGTTTAAGTAAAGTATGTTGGCTAAGTGTTAAGCACAATGCGATGCCTGCTCATATGATTTATGAATAATATGTTAATGATATTATTGTGTATAAGAGTCGAGGTGAATTAAGATCTTAAATGAAATATGAGTCACAGATCACATGATTCATGCTTATAGCAATCCATGTATATGTGCATGCATAAGATAGACTCATGAACTTATGATATTTACCTCTGCGAGGTATTAATATGTAATCTCAAAGTCAGAATACATGTTCAATGTGGTGTATGAAGTATTATTGTGTAATAGCGATTATTACGAAACGATTAAAGCTTCTATGAAGCAAATTAATAAAAGATACGAAACATGATAATCGAAAGTGAAAGAGGCTCCTAACATTATAGCGAATAAAAACGCAAGTTACGGCCGTACACCCAACAAGGGAGAGTGCTCCTTGAGGGGTACCGCAAGGTGGGAAATGTCCCGCAAGGTGGGAGGCGTCCCGCAAGGCTATATTTGTCAGTAACCAAGCTTAATGATGTGAATTAAGGAATCTTAATAAGTGTTGTATGATTACGTGAATGATCATGACTAAGTATGGATTTTGATAAGTAAAAGTAAAAGAGGTCCTGGCAGTATCGATTACGCTATGTTATGAGATTATGGTTGTGCACGTACCTTCGTACGGGCCGTACACCCAACAAGGGAGATCGCTCCTTGAGGGGTACCGCAAGTGCGAGTGGTAGATCCAACAAGGGAGATTGCTCCTTGAGGACTATCGCAAGGTGGGAGACGTCCCGCAAGGGTAGCCTCCAACACGGGGGGTCTACCGAGGATAGATCTAACACGGGAGACTGCTCCCTGAAGACTACCTCAAATACTAAGCCAGTTACCAAGTTAAAAGAATGATAATGACAAGAACGGAAACACGTGATGTTTCAAGATGATGTGTGATAGTTCATGAAAGTATAAGTCTTAAAAGTATATTGATGATCTATGTGGAATTTAGGAATGTTATTTCCTCATGTTCATGACTCGTGTTTGCACTTAAGGTGTTTAACGTAATTATAAGATGCATGACGTTGTATGCTTACATGGTTTAGTTTATGAGTGTTAAAGGTTTACGTATGATCTTATGAATCATGATTATGTTTGTTAACGTGGATATATGTTGGTATGAGCGTGGGTTTTATTTCAAGAAAGTATGGTTTATATGTTAAGTATGATTTATATGTCAAGTATGATTATCGCTTTATTCCGAAGAAATGTGATTTACGTGATGCAAGTATGATTATGCTTTAATTCGTGGAAGTATGTGAAATGACAGAATGTGATCCATGATGCATGATTCATGTTATTATTAGTTTACGATTATGTTTATGATTTCATGTGAGAATGGTAAAGTGTGAAATGTGATCCAGGATTTATGAGTTTATGAGTATGTTTATGATTACGTTAATTCTTATGGTATTATTAAGTATGCTACGAGTATTGCTCGGAATACAAGTCTATGAGTTTAATGAATTAAGATACGATAATGAAAAGTGGAAAGAGAATGAGTCTGTTGGCTTGGAATTATGAACTGAACTGGTAAATGAGCAAGTTACAGGTAGAGGAAAGGTTTACGATGTTTAATGAGCCAAGTTGGCCAAGTACGATAAATGTATGATAAAAGTAATATTATGGTCCAAAGCTTGTACTTGCCAATGGTCTAAGCTCGTGTGAATAGTCCTTGCCGACATTTCGTTCAAGTTAAAGTTAAAGTTAATGTCTTACGATTCGTATTCCGATCAATTACCAAAGTTATGTGAAACATGATTAAGTGCAAGGATGTGATATATGCCTTTGTGTGAAAAATGTTTTCGAACCAAAACCGTTTTTACGGGCTGGAGTAAAGTTACGAGTTTTCCACTCACTTTGGAATGTTTTCTGTCTTTTCTTGTTTCTCTATATTTTTCTTCTGAACGAAGCCCAGGTTATGAAAGAGGATCAGGATGGATCCGTGAAAGCAAGTGCTTAGGAATGGATTACGAGAAGTGAGATTAAGCAAGTACAAAAAGGTCTTAGTTATAGTTGTAAGATGGTGAGATTTTTGTAAGAATATTATATTATTGGTGGGCCATAACCCACAGGTTTAAGGAAACGCTTCCGCAAAGCATGAGATTCGTTAGTGTTAATTGTGATTAATTATAGTTAATGATGTTTAATCAAGGCACCCGAGTTCGGGGCGTTACAAATACCTTCCTCCTTTTTAAAAAGGATGATATAGCCGGTTAGCCATTATTGTAGGGTTCTGTTATTGGTTGAAGTGGGAAGGGTGGGTAGTGGTTGATGGGACCAAGTGGTAGTGGTGAGAGGGCATGATTTGAAAATGTGATGGGAGTCTTCTATGTTTTTGGGCAGAGATCACAAAAGGAAAGTGGGAGAAGTTGACGTTTGTTTAAGTTTAGTTTGGCGGGGAGGCGGTCATGAAAGAGATGCCAGAGGAAGAATTTCCATTGATTAAAATCGGTAGGTGCCATATGATTTTAAATATTTTTTGGGAAATGAATTCAGTATGACCAGGATTTGGGTAGGTAGGAGCTGAAAGAGCAGCATTGTGAGTTTTTGTCATAAAGTTTCCAGAAGGATGGTGACTCCAAATCAATCTGTCTGGACAATCATGGTGAGGAAGTTCCATGGCATTGATGGAGAGAGCTTGTTTGTGATCAAAATCTCGTATGATGTTAGATTGATTCCAGCGGATAAGGTTTACAAGGGCATTCACCAAAAGCAGCCTAGGTCAATATAGAGGTAGTTGTAGCAAATAGATGAAGGATAGTGAGATTTGAGAGTGTGTGTCGCTTGCATGTTGTAAATAGGTTCGAGCTTGGGCTAAGGTTTGGATGGATGAACTTTCCGATTAGAGGGTGTCCGAGAATGAGTTTCAGTTAATGCATAGGTACCGTTTATGAGCTAGTGATATCACGTATTTATATAGAGTTTTCTCCCTTATTTACAAGCTAATTTGTGCGTCATTGGAGCTCTTGGGAGCTATTTTGTGCTAACTATCGTATGTATTTGTGGTTTCGTGTTTTAGTATTGAATTGCAGGTTTTATGGAGTTTTCTCCTTATTCCCGAGCCTTTTGTAAGCAACCACGGCTTTACGAGATGTTACGAGGCACGTAGGATGGCTCGCGAGCTTTATGGATAGTTTAGGAGGTCCCAAGACCCCTAAAAGTGAAGATTAGAGAGCCAAGGAGTCAAAGGAGGTTTTCGTGCACTGATCGGGCAGAAATGGCCCGATCGGGCGAAATATTTATGATCGGGTATGAAAGTTGCGGACCCGATCGGGCAAGCATTGCCCGAAGTGATCGGGTGAACATCATGTACCTAGACCCGATCGGGTGTCCACCGTCCGACCCGATCGGGTGGGCCGCTCGTAGGTCCTTTTAGAGAGCTGCTGAAGAGACGCTTTCACTAGGCCATTTTGTTGCTTGGCCCGATCGGGTGGCTGACCAAGGCCCGATCGGGTGGGCGTCAAGTCCATCTAATGCTGCTGCGCTGCTGCTACATCACAGCCCAAGACGAGAAAATGTGAAGTTGCATTTGACCCGATCGGGTACTGTGCTCGGGCCCGATCGGGTCTGGCGCTTAATGACGCGGATTTCGAGTTTTGTTTCCGATTTCTAATTAGACTTGAGGGGTATTATAAATACCTTTTTCCTCATTATTGAGATCGAATCTTTTCATTCATCTTTCATTAGGTTTATCTTAGTCTTATTCTTCATTGTTCTTAGTTTAATTCAAACACTTTAGATTAATTTAGAGGTGATCAAACCTATTTCAATTTCAATAAAAGTTCCTGCTTTCCGTCAATTGGTACTCTTCTCTACTCTTTATCTCTTTAATTACTTTGATTGCTTAGTTTATTTATTTAATC
This sequence comes from Patellifolia procumbens, assembly GCA_947645195.1. Taxonomy (NCBI): domain Eukaryota; kingdom Viridiplantae; phylum Streptophyta; class Magnoliopsida; order Caryophyllales; family Amaranthaceae; genus Patellifolia; species Patellifolia procumbens. The sequence continues at coordinate 306,413 of CANSGD010001375.1, read as the reverse complement.
GTTCATGATGCAATTGTTAGGGTTTCATATTAGTTTTATTATTGTTAATTCGATCATGTCTGAGTAGTCTCTTTCTAGGGCGTTAGATAGGAAAGCCATGTTTATACCATGATTGCGATTTAGATTTCTATCAATTTCTAGGGCTTGATTAGGGTGATTGTGATGTGATTTGTTCTTTATTGAGTAATTAACGTTATTGCGCAGTTTCGTTGGTTGCTTGTGGTTAATAGTTGTTTGCACAGATCCGTCTTACGACTAGAGGCCTAGGACACGTCAGTAGTTCTGATTACGTTAGTGAACATGCGGCGTATGTTGAACTATGAGTGTTGAGTCTTAACCATAGCTCAACATAGGCTCTAATCCCCCGACTCTTGACTTAGGTTTTGATAGTAGCTGACCCTATTTGATTGGTATAAGCATGGTGGACCGACCTAATACCCTAGACTTTTATTCCATAGTTTAATCCTCGATTTATTCAGTCTTCCGTAGTCTATTCTTTAGTTTAATTAATTCCTTCCTGATTTCATCTGGAGTAGCTGAATTGGTTGAATATTGATATAGAAACTCTGTCTCCCTGTGGATTCGACCCTGCTTCCACTGACTACCTAGTTAGAGGTCCGTAGGTTTATTTTTGATTAGGTGATACGACTAAAACCTATCAGCTAGGCACCAAGATTGTAGATCTCGTCTAATATTGGAAAGAGTGCTTGAAAGTTGGAATAAATTAAAATAGGAAAGCGCAAGTTGAAATGCCAACGATTATGTAGAATTTTTAAAGTTTGAGGATGATTGAGACACCAATTTTCAATTTGGTATGGTCGTCATATGGTATTATGAGAGATGGAGGAGTGATAAATGATGGCGGCATGATCGGAGACAAGAATTGGTAGATTAAGGATGAAACTTGAAGGAAACATATGGGCCCAAGAGTCAGACATATAGCCTCTGTCTAGGCGTTCCATGATTAGATTATTGTCTAATTGTTTATTGGTCCAAGGAAAACGTGGTCCGGAGAAAAGGATGTCGATAAGGGATGTGTTTAGACGCCAATCCATAAAGTCTTGCCACCCGCTAATGAAGGGCGATCCTCCTAATTTGCCATCGAAAAATTCTAGTTGGTTGAAATCTCCTAGAAGTAAAATGTCTAGATAGGTGTGGATGATAGTGGCTAATTGGTTTCAAAGATTAGGACGGTAACGAAGAGTCGGGGATCCATAAACAAAAAAACATACACGCTACTACCATTAGGAGGATTGAAGTTACAAAGTACAAAGTTCGACGAGGCTTGTACACAAGTGCTAGGAAAAAAGACCATCCTAAAACTAACAAGCCACCGCTACTACCATGGGGATCAATGCCCGTTACAAACGATGGAGTACACGAATTAAAAAGACTAGAAGCAATACTAAGAGACACCTTAGTTTCTGACATAAAGAAAACATAGGTCGATGAGTTTTGATCAACCATTTGACGTATGGAACCACAAGAGAAGTATCATCGCCTACTCCTCTTGCGTTTAGAGATATAAATTTCATGGAAACATGGATGGCTTTGAAGGGCCAGCCACCGAACCTGCCGGAGGAGAGAGTGATAGAACCAAGTCAAAGTGAAAAGCCATTGCTTGAGTTGAGGAGCATGGTGAAGTTTGTGGACTAGGGCTTGCTAGGAGGATATCTTTTAATTTTAGCCTTTTCTTGTTACCATGAAGGTCGTCAGTGGCGGTTACTATTCGTTTCATGGAAAACTTAGAAGAAACTTCTTCTCCTACTTCAAATTCAAGGTCATTAGCCATATCAATGTTAGTGATGGCCTTAGGGTGCAGTTTTAGGGTGTCATTCTCATTCCACCACATATTGAAACCACCCTAAGCTTCAATTCTTTCTAGTCGAATGCGTCTCCTTTTTAGGGTCCAATCAGTAGAGATATAGCCACCCGAACCATATTTGAGTTGCATTTCAAGAGAGGTACTACGGTAATGACCCGGTGGACGGAAGCGCTTCCTAGGCCATGTTGAGGTGGAGATTGAAAAGTGAGTCAAGCGGGGAAGAGGTGGGTTAAAGGTGGAGATTGTGGTGAGTTGGGAAGGTCGGATTCATAATCAATTGGTGGTGATCGAAACGGGGATGTATGGATAGAGAAAGGTGAATTAAGAGAATGGTGAACAGGGGCATAAGGATGAACACGAACTCGCCTTGTAGGTATGAGAAGTCTTTTGAGTCGATATCCAACTCGTGTTAGGCTAGGATTGGGTCGAATGATACCCGTAGGTGGGATGAAAGTTGTGGTAGTTGGGGGTGTAGTTGAAGAGGTGTTTAGAGGTAAAGGTATTGGAATGTAGAGACCATTGGTGTTTGAGAGTCATGGTGGTGTGTTTGCGGTGGAGGTGCAGTGGGCCGAGGGATAGATAGTCCATCAAGTATGTCGTTGAGAAAACCGGATTGTTCTATCGGTTGAGAATTAGGTATAGTAGTGTTGGTAGGGTTTGCATGTAGAGTAGGGATAGGATGAAAGGTGGTAGTATTAGGGTTTTGGTGTGCATTTGCAAAGGATTGGGAGGCCCAATTAGAGATGTCAAGAGTATCAAACATTAAGTTTGATTGATGATTTGAGGATTCTCCTCTTTCATGTTGAGAGGTGGGGAAAATGGAGGTTTGATTTTGTGGTGGGGCAAACTGTGCATATGGATCAGCTGTGGTAATTGATATAATGATTTCATATAGAGTTTTTCCCTTCATTTACAAGCTAAACTGTGCGGTATTAACGTTCTTAGGAGCCTTTATGCTAACTATTTCGATATAGTTGTGGTTTGTCTGTTTTATAACGTTTTGCAGGTTTGAGGGAAAAACTTCCTATTTACTTGGCATTTTAACCACCACACTGTAGAGGAAAGTTATGAGGCATGTAAGAGGTCTCGAGATTGTATTCGAGTCCCTTTTGAAGAAGAATCATTGAGAAACTTTGCGTCTGAAGCCAAGTACAAAGCTGTCAGAAAGAAGCTTTCCCCGATCGGGTCGGGCAACCACTGCCCGATGCCCGATCGGGTTTGATCTTCTTCCCAAAAAAGTTCAGTTTTTCCACCCGATCGGGCGGCCTTGCCCGATCCCATCGGGTGGGACATCACTTAGCCATTTTGCTGATTTTTGAAGACTATGGAGCTGAAGCTTCGCCCGATTACATCGGGCAGCCTTGCCCGATCGGGTGCAAATGTTGCGACCCCGATCAACCTAATCTCATCGGGTGGATGTCTTTTTATTAGTGTTGGAATATTGTTCCCAGGCCCGATCGGGCGGCCCTGTGCCCGATCAGGCGAAAGACACGGAGAGAGCGATTTTGTGTTTTTTCCGTCCTATCTTATTGCTTTCTTAGGTTATTATAAATAGTTTTTAGATTATTTTTTACATTTACCTTTATTATCTTAAACACTTAGAGAGCTTTTAGAGTTAGTTTCCATTAGTTTTCATTCTAGAGGAGATCAAACCTTGGTTCAATTCAATTCAAGTTATTGCTTTTTGTCAAATTGGTAATCTTCTCTCTTATTGCTTTGTTATTATTTCTTAATTGTTCTAGTTTATTTGTTGATTATTCAATTAGTTCTTGATGCAATTATTAGGGTTTCTTATTATTTTTGTTATTGTTAGTTTGATCATGTCTGGGTAGATCTTTTTCTAGGGTGTTAGATAGGGAAGCCATGTTTATACCATGATTGTTGTTTAGATTTCTATTGATTTCTAGGGCTTGATTAGAGTGATTGTGGTGTGGTTTGTTCTTGATTAGTGATTAATGTTACTGGCCAATTTCACTGATTTCATGTGAAGTAGTTAGTTGGTTGAATATTAACATAGAAACTCTGTCTCCCTGCGGATTCGACCCTGCTTCTAGTGACTACCATTATTAGAGGACTGTAGGAATTATCTTTGAATAGGTGATACGACTTCAGCCTATCAAATTTTGGCGCCGTTGCCGGAGAGACGGCTAGTTTTTTAGTTTTTATTCGATTAATTAGCGTACTTCTTTTTTGCCTCATTGGAACCACCCGTTCCAATTGAGGTCGTTCTCACGATTTTGTTCTTGTGTCTCTTTTATGTCCAGGTACAAAAAAAAACTCATATAATCCTTGGAGATCCCGATACGTCAGGATCTTAGAGAAGAGTTCGAACAAGAGAAACCTGATTCAGAGATTTCTTCATTATCAATGGCGAAGTCGCTGAAATCTTATGGGGTGCCTAATCCTGAAGGCATACCCACAGGTCCACAGACAGGGCCGTTCCTGACATTTTTAGGGCCCGGGGCAAAGCTAAAAAAATGGGCCCCTAACTCATCATACTGATATAGGGTATATGGTCACTTCTGTTAGGGACATTTATCAGAGTCATATAGGCGAAACAACCAATAAAGACATTTTAAAGCCAACAACATAAAGTACTATATTTTTTGAAAAATTAGCTACGTCGGGTTCGATTTCTTCAATATTTTAGAAAATTAAAATAGTAACGATGATGTAGGAAAAGAAGATTAATAATTAATAAATAAACAAAAATTTTAATGATCGATTTAAGAAAAAAAGGTAGATGATGATAATTATTCTGATGGACTAAACAAATAGTACATCAAAGATACTAACATATCATTTCTGTATGAAACGATACTAACACAAAGTAATATTGTATGAATTAATTTTAATAATCTAACAAAATATGCCCTCACAATTCTTTTACTTATTATTTAATTAATTAAGAAAGAAAAATCTAGGAGAATGTTTTTTTTATTGAATTAAGAAAGAAATGGGGAAAAAAAACAAAAATAACAAAAGGAAGCAGTGTTGTGGGATTTAAGAAAGAAATGGAAAAAAGTTAAAATAACAAAATGTGGATAGTGGGATTCGAACCACTATCATGTATTGATTTAGAATGGTAGTGCACGAGTATTGACACCGCTGGGCTCCTCCTTGTTTTTGTTTGGAAATTGCATGCTAAATATTTAGTAGGTAATTAATTGAATGTGTGGATGCAAACCATTCTTTCTTGGGCCCTGGGCGGGCGCCCCGCCTACCCCGCCTCAGGGCCGGCCCTGTCCACAGATGCCCACTAATACTGCAAAAATTTTGAGATTAAGCCTGCACTAATCAATATGGTGCAGCAAAATCAGTTTGGTGCGCATCCTTCTGAAGATCCGGCCAATCATCTGCAGAGATTCCAACAACTCTACAAAACTGTTAAACATCAAGGAGTCACACCTGAGCAGCTTAAAGTCATGTTGTTCGAGTTTTCACTCAGAGACAAAACTCAGAGGTGGTTTAGTGACATCGCTCTAGGGACTAGTTGTCTACGGGGCGGTTTTGATACAGGTGTTGGTGGTATGGGTGGTTTTTTAGGTGATCCTTCTTGTATTTTTCCTGGTGGTTATTCAGGTGGTGGTGATATCTCTGGTAGCGGTTTCTTTAGCGGCCCCACTGATGATGATATGGGCGCCTGATGCCCTTGCTCTCTCCTCTCCCTCGTTGCAATGAGGACATTGGCTCGGTCAACTTGGGGGAGGATCTCTCACTATAGGTATTTCCTTTACTGCTTATTAGTGTAGTTTTACAGCTTTATAGGATAAATTTAACGCTTTGATAGGATTGTTTACAGCTTTGAAAAAAATGAAAATTGAAAAAATATGATTGATCATAACTGGTTTGATTGCCTCCTTGTGCCCCCCTTGTTGTGCTTTGATTGAAAATTATTTGACTTTGTTTTCTGGATAGCTGGGAATTTATGATATTGAGGCTATGATTTGATGTTTGATTACTATGATTTCGAGCGAGTTATGATTATATTACACTACATTGTGCTGCATGCCTGAATTGGTTAGACTGTGAGGCGTCTTTGTAAGCCTATTGGATTCATATCATTATCCAGTCTGTTTCTGTGTGTTAGTTCATCTTTAGTGGATTGATCTTGATTTTGACTTCGTACTTATCTGATATTCGATGACTTATAGCATTTGCTGTGATATAGGCGTTCTTTTGTCTTATTCTTGATCCTTAGAGTGCATTTTTGATATACTTTTACCCCTTATCCCGCTGAGCCTAATGATATGTTTTGTGTTACTAAACCCTCATTATAAGCACATGGCCTTTATATATCGATACTATTCCCAAGCCTAGCTTGGGGGAGCGATTGTTGGGTTGAGTTTGAAATTGATTTCATAGTTTAGTTTGGTTTTGGGAATTAAAGTGTTTTTGATGAGGTTTGAGTATGAGAGAAAGAAAAGAAAAAGCAAAGTTAGAGTTGCGTGAATGTTTGGTTCGAATAATGAAAGAAAAAGAAATAAAAGTTCAAAAGAATTCAAAGTTACTCCATTCACGTATGTTTGTAAGAAAAAATATGCTACATTGCTTGAGTTCAAAAATATGCTACATTGCTTGAGTTCAAAAATATGCTACATTGAAAGAAAAAAATATGTTTGTAAAAGTTCAAGAGTTGGGATGTGTTTGCGGTTATATGGTATTGTTGGGAGTCGTTTAGGCCTCCTTCGGCCTTGCTTGAGTGATCTTTGCTCCCCCATCCTTGGTTTTTCCACCACATTTCCTAAAAATATCCCTTACCTCTTACCTAAGCCTCATTACAACCCTATAAAGTCCTCTTGAGCTTGTGTTTACATTGTTAATTGGATTGATTTTGAGTCAGTTTATCAAAATTAAAGAGTATGTCTGCTAATTGAGTCGACTTGGCTAGGATGAATGTCATTTAACCTTCTTAAACACATGAGAGTGTGAGTGGGAAGGCATTTATGGTCGGGTTGGTGAGTGTTCGGACACATTCTTTGCCTCCCACAAAATTGAGAGGAGTGACACCTTTTGTGAGCACCTTTTCAGGATTTGTATGCTTATGGATGCTTGAATTTGATGAATTGCTTGGATGATTGGTAGTTGGATGAATTTGATTAGCCGAACTTGAATTTTGCCTGCTTGAAACGATTCTTAGTCTTGAAAACGTTTTTGAGGTTTGATTGTTTTTATCTATGGGGTGAGGCAATCTATTCCATGTTCATGTTCTATTTTCTTGAGTACAAGCAAAGGTTTAGCTTGGGGGAATTTGATATAATGATTTCATATAGAGTTTTTCCCTTCATTTACAAGCTAAATTGTACGGTATTGACGCTCTTAGGAGCCATTTATGCTAACTATTTCGATATAGTTGTGGTTTGTCTGTATTATAACATTTTGTAGGTTTTAGGGAAAAAACTTCCTCTTTACTTGGCATTTTGACCACCACGCTGTAGCGTAAAGTTATGAGGCATGTAGGTCGAGATTGTATTCGAGCCCCTTTTGAAGAAGAATCATTGAGAAACTTGGCGTCTGAAGCCAAGTACAAAGCTGCCAGAAAGAAGCTTTGCCCGATCGGGTCGGGCAACCACTGCCTGATCGGGTTTGAGCTTCTTCCCTAAAAAAATTTAGTTTTTCCACCCGATCGGGTGGCCTTCCTTGATCCCATCGGGTGGGACATCACTTAGCCATTTTGCTGATATTTGAAGACTATGGAGCTGAAGCTTCTCCCGATGACATCGGGCAGCCTTGCCTGATCGGGTGCAAATGTTGCGCCCCCGATCGGGTGGTCGTCACCCGATCTCATCGGGTGGTCGTCACCTGATCTCATCGGGTGGATGTGTTTTTATTAGTGCTGGAATATTGTTCCCAGGCCCGATCGGGAGGCCCTGTGCCCGATCGGGCGGAAGACACGGAGATTGTGATTTTGCGTCTTTTCCGTCCTATCTTATTGCTTTCTTAGGTTATTATAAATAGTTTTTAGATTATTTTTTACATGTACCTTTTATTATCTTAAGCATTTAGAGAGCTTTTAGAGTTAGTTTCCATTAGTTTTCATTGTAGAGGAGATCAAACCTTGATTCAATTCAATTACAGTTATTGCTTTTTGTCAAATTGGTAATCTTCTCTCTTATTGCTTTGTTATTATTTCTTAATTGTTCTAGTTTAGTTGTTGATTATTCAATTAGTTCATGATGCAATTATTAGGGTTTCTTTTTAGTTTTGTTATTGTTAGTTTGATCATGTCTGGGTAGATCTTTTTCTAGGGTGTTAGATAGGGAAGCCATGTTTATACCATGATCGTTGTTTAGATTTCTATCGATTTCTAGGGCTTGATTAGAGTGATTGTGGTGTAGTTTGTTCTTGATTAGTGATTAATGTTAGTGGCCAATTTCATTGATTACTTGTGGTTATAATTGTTTGCACAGACCCGTCTTACGATTAGAGGCCTAGGGCACATCAGTAGTTCTGATTACGTTAGTGAACAAGCGGCGTATGTTGAACTATGAGCGTTGAGACTTAACCATAGCTCATCACTGAGGTATCACATTTATATATAGTTTTTAGGTGCATTTAGATAGCATTTAGAACTCCTTATAGAGAATTTAGGTGCATAATGGCATGAATTTACATAAGTTGTGCTCTACTACTCCTCGTTTGTGTGTTTCGATGATTTTCAAGTTATTTTTATATAAAGTGGTCATGATTACCAAAATCTAGCCAATTAATCATTAAAGATGAAGTTAGTGAAAGAAGTGCCAAAACTAACACACCTTCACTATTTTCATTAAAAATTTTGATTGAAAATTTATAATCAAGAAATTATAAGTGGGTTGGATTCTAGATTTCAAGAGTTTTCCAATCATAGGTCACACGCCCCAATCGGACTTCTGGTTTGAGAGATATGACTTTTGCAAGTTGACGCAAAATCGTAGGATTTCCGCCCGATTTGGTCAGGCCGTTTAATCCGATCGGGCAGGGCACGCGGAGCTTTCCTCTTTCTGATTAGTTTAGGATTTATTATAAACTAGTTTATGACCCGGGCAATGCACGGGTGGTGTTTTATTTAGTTATAATTTTCAATATATCTAAATTTCAGTGTTAAACACTTTAAGATTAACAAAATATTATAAACTAATTAGTAAACTGATAGATATCATATTTCGGTTGTTATTTACATATAATTCTCATCCGACTAAAGTAAAAATTGTTTAATGTTTAAAGGATTCTTATATTAAGAGCTCATAATTTTCTTATCTCGAACTTAGAATTACTTTCTTTTATAGATATAGTAGTGTCCTTCTAAAAATAGTCATTATATGCTTTCGTGGTTTGAAAAATAAAATAAATTGAAGTTAAAGTTGTCATAATACACAAATATTACTTTGGTAAAGTTAACTCTCAAAATAAAATAAAAAACACAACAAACATGTTTCCTTTAGACTATTATTGATATTGTCGATATTATAGAGTCACATAATTACTCTTTTTCACTTTCATTTCTTTTCTTAATTCATCAATTCAGTTGAAGAACTTGTGCTACAATAATTATACTATGATTGCTTATTCTCATCAGATCAACATGGGTTGAGACGTCCAAATGAGCAATGAGCAAAAATATAGCCTTGGGTGTACCATGCTCATAATACACACAGACGTATAATAAAACTTGTCTGAAATAAGGTGTGTCTGAATGATTTTGAACAAGTTTATGAAGGAATATCATGATTCATTTAGGTAAAAAATAATTGATTCTCATCCATGGAGATTATTTAGTTTGAGATTATAATGTATGGTTTCCTTTTGGGTTTGATTTGCATACCAATTTCGAGATGTATAAATCTATATTCCCAACTTAAATTGCATGTATAAATATATTTACATTATTTTTTTTGGGTTCGTGTTTGACAATAATCTGCATTGGTTTGATATTACATGTATCATCAAGATTCATTACGTTGCACACGTTTACTTGAAATTCTCTTACTTGGGACTATATTTGAGTAGTACGTACTTGTGTCGCCTAGTTGATAGTTGACCAAATAGGAATATCTTTTTTGAAAAAAGATGTAAGGTGTATATCGAAATATATTTTTGAGAAATCAACTTAAATTTTTTAAATTTTATTTTATTAATTAATGAGTGACCAAATTTTTTTTTGGGAAATTCGATATGGTGAACCTATAGTATTGTGTTTTCTACATGGTGTAAACAAAATATTTTGACTTTCTAAAATGTCCCTATGATTTTGTATATGTAACTATAATGACCCTATGGAATTGTTTTTTTTTCCATATGATAAAAAAATATCTAGATTTTCTAAAATGACCTTATGATTTTGTATTTTTTGTGTTAGGGTGCACCAACTATAATTTAACAACTAAAATAATATTTTAACTGACCTAACACTAATTGATGCACCCAAATAAAAATCACCTTTAACCCCCATACGTATTTCGTAGGATATGCAGGTTCTTCAATTTTAAAACATCATTTGGCATTTCCTTCCAAACAGAAAATGCCCTTAATGCCGCCTCTGTGCATGATTACTATCATAACAATTAATATGAATGATATTATCCATCATTTCACAATTTGGATTCTTGTATGATTATGAGTTTAATTTTTTTAAAACTTATTTTATTAATTACTGAGTTGTCTAGTTGATACCTTTAGTAAATATGAGTTTTTTTTTGCAATTCCAGAAAACATATCATAAGTGGATCTTGATTCAGAGTATTTTTTGAGATGAATCTAACGGTGCAAAAAATAAAATTTTTTGAGATTTGTAATGAAAGTTATGGCTTATTTTATAATTTTATATCAGTTGCAGTTTTAGATAAGGATTAATTGTAGCTTTAGATAAGGAATGTGATTTTTATATACGATATAATTATTTTTTAATTATTGTCAATTGAAAATTAAATTAATTAATTATGTATAATAAAACATATCATAAGTGGATCTTGATTCAAAGTATTTTTTTAGACGAATCTAACGACGCAAAAATTAAAATTTTTTGAGATTTAAAATGAAAGTTATGGCTTATTTTATAATTTTATATCAATTGTAGTTTTAGATAAGGATTAGTGGTAGCTTTAGATAAGGTGTGTAATTTTTATTTAAGATATAATCATTTTATTTAATTATTGTCTATTGAAAAGTAAATTAATTAATTATTTATTTATAAGGACGTGTAGCGATGTGGTAGCTGATAGGATTTAGTCGTATCACCTAATCAAAGATAAACCTACAGTCCTCTAACTATGATAGTCAATGGAATCAGGGTCGAATCCACAGGGAGACAGAGTTTCTAAATCAATACTTTATCAACGAGCCACTTCAGATGAAAAAAGGGAGAATTAACTGAACTAAAGATTAAGCTAAGGAAGACAAATTAAACCGAGGATTTAACTATGGAATAAAAACCTAGGGTATTAGGTCGGTCCACCATGCTTATACCAATCAAATAAGGTCAACTACTATCAAAACCTAAGTCATGAGTCAAGTGATTAGTGCATGTGTTGAGCTATGGTTAAGACTCAACGCTCATAGTTCAACATACGCCGCATGTTCACTAACGTAATCAGAACTACTGATGTGTCCTAGGCCTCTAATCGTAAGACGGATCTATGCAAACAACGATTAACCACAAGCAATCAATGAAATTGGCCACTAACATTAATCACTAATTAAGAACAAACCACATCACAATCACTCTAATCAAGCCCTAGAAATCGATAGGAATCTAAATAACAAGCATGGTATAAACATGGCTTCCCTATCTAACACCCTAGAAAGAGAACTACTCACTCATAATTGAATTGACAACAACAAAACTAATTTAAAACCCTAATAATTGCATCATGAATGATTAAATACCTAAGCTAAGCAATTAAGAATAATAAAAGAGATTAGAGTAGAGAAGAATACCGATTGACAGAAAGCAAGAACTTTTATTGAAATTGAATAGGTTCAATCACCTTTAATCTAATCTAAAGTGTTTAAACTAAGCTAAGAACTATGAGAAATAAACTAGAGAAAAAGATGTCTCTAAAATAATGAGGAAAAGGTATTTATAATACCCCTCAAAGTCTAACTAAATGCGGAAAATAAAAGATAAAAAACTCGTAGACGAGCATGGGACCCGATCGGGCATAGGGCCACCCGATCGGGCCCATAGTAAACTTTTTCAACCTTTTTCTTCTCGTTCAACGTAGCACAAACAGGGGTATGAAGCACAAACTGGGCCCACCCGGTTACTGACCCGATCGGGCAGTGGATCGGGTCCCCAGCTTAATTGACCCAACACCGTTCTTTTAACGTAATAACAGTAACAGCTTGAGATGTGGCCCACCCGATCGGGTCGGGCAGCGGGTGCCCGATCGGGTCTGGGCACATGGTCTCTCGCCCGATCGGGTCCGCAACTTCTGTACCCGATCATAATATCTTCGCTCGATCGGGCCATTTTCTGCCCGATCAGAGTATGGAAGACTCCTTTTTGACTCTTTGGCTCTCAATTCTTCACGATTAGAGGTTTTGGGACCTCCTAAACTACTCATAAAGCTCGTGAGTCATCCTACGTGCCTCGTAACATCTCGTAAAGCCGTGGTTGTTTCCAAATAGCTCGGGAATAATGAGAAAACTCCCTAAAACCTGCAATTCAACACTAAAACAACAAAACCGCAACTATATACGATAGTTAGCACAAAATCACTTCGAAGAGCTCCAATGACGCACAAATTAGCTTGTAAATAAGGGAGAAAAACTGTATATAAATACGTGATATCAGTAGCTCCTTTCGGAACGGCTTTATTATCTAGTATAGATAGCTAAGCTTTATTAATTTGAAGACACTTTATTTTTCCATTGTTCTTAATTTAGTTTTAATTGCTTTCTTAGAGTAAACAGTTCAGATTAGTTCAAGAGGTGATTAACCTCAGATTTATTTCAATAAAGGTTATTGCTTTCCGTCAATTGGTACTATTCTTCACTCTTAATTCCTTTCTTTAATTCTTAATTGCTTAGTTTTATTATTTAATTCATTCATGATGCAAAGTTTAGGTTTTTATATTAGATTTATTATTGTTGTCTCAATCATGTCTGAGTAGTCTTATTTCTAGGGTTTTAGGGATAAAAACCATGTTTGTACCATGATTCATATTTGAATTGCTATTAGTTTCTAGGTTTTGATTAGATTGATTATGGTGTGATTTGTTCTTGATGAGTGATTGATGTTATTGCACAGTTTCATTGATTGCTTGTGGTTTATAATTGTTTGCACAGATCCGTCTTACTTTCAGAGGCATTAGTACACATCAATAATTCTGATTATGTTAGTGAACAAGCAGCATATGTTGAATTATGAGTGTTAAGACTTAACCATAGCTTAACACGTGCTCTAATCTATTGACTCTTGACCTAGGTTCTGATAGTTGTTTGACCCTTTTGATTGGTATAAGCATGATGGACCGAACTAATTCCTCAGACCTTTAATTCATAGTTTAATTTCCATCTTTATATTGCTTTCTTTAGTCTAAATAGTAGTTCAGCTGATTTCTATCTGATCTTGTCTGAAGTAGCTGTTTAGCTGAATATTAACTTAGAAACTCTGTCTCTCTGTGGATTCGTCCCTACTTCCCTTGACTATCATTGTTAGAGGACTTAGGATTATCTTTGATTAGGTGATACGACTATAGCCTGTCAAGCACATGGTAATCCCTCGACTCTTGACTTAGGTTTTGATAGTAGTTGACCCTATTTGATTGGTATAAGCATGGTGGGCCGAACTAAACCTAGACTTTTATTCCATAGTTAAATCCTCAGTTTAATTCTCGTTTACTTAGTTTAATTATTAGTTCAGTTGATATTCTCTGATTTCATCTGAAGTAGTTAGTTGGTTGAATATTAACATAGAAACTCTGTCTCCCTGCGGATTCGTCCCTGCTTCCAGTGACTACCATTGTTAGAGGACTGTAGGAATTATCTTTGAATAGGTGATACGACTTTAGCCTATCAGTAATACGAAATCGTGTTCCAGTTAGTGTCTAAGATTGTTGGAGATAGAAGAGGAAGCAGATTGGGTAGTGTTTTGAGTAGTGTTTGAAGAGTTATCGTTTGCATGTATTTGAGAAGGTGAATCGAAACAATCTTCACCCGAAAAGTATTCACTTTCGGTGTTTGAGGAATCAGAAATAGGTACATCATGAGGGATTGGGTTGTCAGAGTTCTAATACCGGCGACGAGAGGAACCTTCTATGAGATTAGTATAGTAGGGTAAATTGAGGGGGCCATAGAGTACTCGTAGTCCGTTTTGTTCCATTGCAGTAGCTCTAGCGCTAAGACGTCTATTGGCTTCAAGGATAGAGATGTGGCACCAACGAGTGTAATGACCAACATAACCACATATTTTGCAAAAATGGAAAACACCTTTATATCTAAAGTACATCCAGACAACTCTATCTTCACTAATGGGTAGAAAACACCTTGGGATTAAGGGTTGGGATAGGTCAATTAGCATGCATGCCCTTAGTTCAGGTTCAGATGGTAGATCATCACTTTGGTGGTCAATAGATTCTACATAACCGACATGAGAGAGAGTTTGTCTAGCCCAATTAGTGGGAAGATAACCAAAGGGAAGACCAGCTATACGTACCCATAATCGAGCGGTGTTGAAATTGATGAATTGTGGAACAATAGACCAATGTCCTCGTCGGAAGGTGATGATGCGGCCATCTACGATAGCTGTGTGTAGGTGTAGGATGCCTTCTATATCAGCACAGTCTGCGCATGTGAGAATGTAGTAGGTTCAAGTTCGAGAGACAGTGATGGTACCTCGACGAGTACATTGAGCTGCAATGAGACCCTGTACAAGTTGGTGGTGGGGAGGGGTGGGGGCCGAAAAAATACCAATGATAGTAGAATTCAATTTTAGGTCACCCACAAATCTTAGATTAGAAGGAGGGTCAATAAGAGCACCCATTCGAATGTTATTATTGTTTAAATCTACTGGATTCATGTTGGGGATGAGGAGAACAACGAGTAAATGCGAGAGAGTGAGTTTGGAGTTAATGAGAAAGAGCTGGGAGAAGTAATGGGAGAAAGGGAGATTTTGGAATATGAAAGGTTGGTATAATAAATGCAACTGCAAGTACAATAAATAGAGGAGGAAGAGAGATACTAACCAGAGTTGTAATCGGAAAAAGCGTCAGATGTAGGATAGGATTACTAGGAGAAATGCATGTTGTCCAGTTGGTGTAGTTATGGCAGTAGGTTAGATTTTAGTCAGGAGAATGTCAGTGGGTTAGAGCACTTTATTGGTTGAAGGGGTGTTGACTGAAGCTTCCAAACTTGGGAATTGTTATTGCCAATTGTACGCCAATGGAAATGGTTGCATGCTACGGTGAAATCTTTTGGGTAAGGCTCAAGGTAGTCTGACAGCAAGAAACCTATAGATTGGCTATGGAAAATTTGACGTGAGATTAAGAAAAGGAATTTGCAGGCAGGAGAAAGATGATGGGGGAAGAAAACTCGCTGGGGATGAGAGAGAACGACCTCTAAGTTTAGAGAGAGAATTAAAAACTCAAAAGTATCTTCGTGAATACAATAGTTATTATTATTATCATAACAATTATAATATTAATTACTATTACTATTATTATTATCATTATTATTATTATCATCATCATCATCATTATTATTAATATTAATATTATTATTATTAATAATATTAATCATTATTGGTATTATTAATATTAATTTTATTATTATTATTATTAGTAGTAGTAGTAGTAGTAGTAGTAATAGTATTATAATAATAATTAAAATAATATTATTAGTATTAAGTATTATTAATATTAATATTATTATTACCATTATTATTATTATTATTATTATTATTATTATAATAATAATAATAATTATTATTATTATTATCATTAAGTATTATTATTATTATTATTATTATTATTATTATTATTTCTATATTTTGTTATCATATAAGTATCATCTATATAAACTAATTTACAAAAAATAAGCTCAATTCAGTTCAGTTCCACTAATTTCAGTCCAGATCTATTAATTTTAGTTCAGTTCAGTTCCAATAATTCATTACAGTTCAGTTCAGTTTTTAGCAGGAAAAAAAACAGGGCCTAAATTTTAGATATATTATTTAATCTAGCTTCCTAGCTTCCTTTTTCTCATCTCCGTTCATCATCTAGCTTACTTTTTTAATCTTTCTATTCTCTTGAATTTTGAGAAACTTAATAAACTACGAAGATTGATTGTGAGGAATTAAGCAATTTAGAATTGATTAAGTTCAACTCGGTCCAAAAATGCTCAAATTCGAGCAAATTTGTAAAAGTGCTTAACGTGGTTTTTAAATCCATTTAGTTTTAAGCGATTCCAAGAACTTGAACACCATGAATCACTAGCCTGATTTTGATACCTATATCTGATAAACAATTTATTGTGCTCATCCATACTGCATTTTTAGTGTCGTTGCATATAGATTAAGAGCATTTTAGTCTTGCATTGCATGGTTTTGATTACTTTGAGTTAAATGGTCCCTTCACTACTTGTTTAGTTGTTTTGGATGATTTTCAGGCTAACTAACAGGTATTTGGAGCACTTTGGGTATTTAGAGACCCTTGGATGGAGGCTAGGGCATGGAATAGCTTGAAACAGCTCTACACGGTCGTGTCCAATGCCACACGACCGTGTAGCCTTTCACTTGGAGGATCAGTTTACAACTGATTAGCGAAGAACATTGGACGTCAGGTCTACACGGTCGTGTCACTTTGGACATGTAGCCATTTGAGCACACAGGCAGTAGCTTTGAAGATGCCGAGGGGCATTTAGGACGTCAGGTCTACACGGTCGTGTCATTTTGGACACGACCGTGTAGTGATTTCTGCAATGAGGCAGTAGCTGTGAAGGAACGCTGAGAATCTTGTGTAACAGGTCTACACGGTCGTGTCGTTTTGGACACGACCGTGTCGACCTGCTTTCGGGCTTTGACCCGTTTTCTCCGTCTTACTTTAATGACTCTTTTAATTAGTTTTTGTAGCTTAGAATCGACATTATCTATTATTCTAGACTCTAATTACATAGTACTTAGCCCTAAAATCTCTCTAAACACTAGTTTTCTCAATTGTTCATCCTTGAATATCGAATCCATTGTTCAATTCAAGTAATTTTCCTTCAATCTCTTTTCTTTAGTAATTTTCCAATCAAATTGAATCCATTAATCAATTGGCTAAAGACCATTCGAGAGAGGATTTAGTCGATTGATTAATTGATTACTCTTGAGGACCATTCGACAGAGGACTCAAGGACTTTAGAGGGAAACTTAACATTGCATGTTATTCTCTATAGCTTCGTAGTTGCATTAGTGTCGTGACTTGCCCGAGTTCATGCGAGTAACCCAAGCTCTAGTGTTTTCTCCATTATATTGATCCTCTTACTTGTTTACTAGTTGTTACTCTCTAGTTAGTTGATTAGTTGGTATCTTATTCAATCTCAGACCCCCAAAAAACCCTTCACTTAGGTAGTTTTGGACTTAATGGACTTTAGTCAATCCCAGTTTCCTTATGATTCGACCCTTGACTTGTCATTACTACGTTCATAGTAGTTGCTCGTTAGGTTTATAAATTTTGTTTGCTAAGCGGTTCTTAGTGCCTTAACGACACACTAAAAACCTCTTATCAATATCTTGGACCAAAAACTCTTTCCATTCTCAAAGATCGGGATTCAAACCCCCGACCAATTGATTATGTAACAAAGTGAACGACCACCATGCCTAGTAGATATGGCAATATATCTTGGATCCGGTTTATATCCGTGGATCCACATATGTTTTACAGGATCTAAATCTTCATGTTTTGAGTGTGGGTCTGCATTTTGAAAATGGACCTAGATCTTTACTCTTGAGATCCAGATTCAACCCACATATCTATTTTTAAATTTATTTAAAAAATAGTATGTAAATATGGTAATAATTGTTATTGTGTAATGCATAACGTTGAGAGAAAAAATTAAGTAAACCACTAAAAAAATAAATATAATAACAATTATAATAAAAGCGTTACTCCCACATAATTTTTGTTTTATCCATGTTATAATTATATAAGTATTTTGTGTAAAAAGTATACATTTATTTTTGTCAATCAAAAAAGAATGGATCAGTTTTGGATCTATGCATCTAGATCTAGGTACTTGTCTTTGGGGATTGGCGGATCTAGTACATATCTAGATCTATCACAGATAAGAGTGAAGTCAATGGTTGATCCCATATTTTAGATCATCAATTATATTATTATTTTCACACTATTGCACCTCACTCATGATCTCCTATTGATAATCCTCCCTCATTTAGCCATGTGGCTAAACTCTCTCTCCAATTGTCAATTTAAAAACCACACAATATGGTCCTTCTTTACGGACGATTTTCGGCTTTCTCTCTCTTAATTTTATAATATTATCTCTTTCCTCTCCCTTCCAAATATCAATGTCGGTCTTTCCGCTGGCTTCACTCTAAATGAATCCCGATCCAACAAAATTCGCTCCAAATATACCACCTGTAATTCCAAGACCAACTTGATTAATAAATACTGATATATATATATAAATTTTTGGGAAATTTCTAAGGTATCCTAGGATTAGGGTTAATTCTTCGGGTACCCCTCTGATTTTCGAGCTAGATCACATGCTACTAGAGTTATCTGTGGCTTAAATGCCCTTACACCTAATAGACATTAGGGTTCTGTTAAGTTTTTATAATTAAACTTTACTTATCATTTAAACCAAGAAAAAAAACATAAAAACCCCACCCCCTCCATTCTCTCTCCTCCCCCCCACCCCACCCCACCCCACCCCACCCCACCCACTCTCTCTCCTACCCCCACCCACACTCTCAGCCACCACCCACCCCACCCACACACTCTGCCACCACCCACCCCATGCACACTCTTTGCCTCAACCCTTAACCCCCGTCGACACCAGCCACCCTAAATCGACACCAGCACCCCGTGTCTTCTCCCTCTTCCTCTCTACAAACCCTAATTCGCCGAAGTCCTGCAAATTCCTCTTCAATGACGTCGACACCAACACCGCTGCCGACCTAGCCACCCTAGATAGACACCAGCACCGCTGTCGACCCCAGTCACCCTAGATCGACACCAGCACCCCGCGTCTTCTCCCTCTCCCTCTCTGCAAACCCTCTTCCCGAACTCCTTCAAATTCCTCTTCACTACTTCACAGTTTCGCGCACCACTGTTTGATCTTTACTTTACTAAATTCGCGTGGTTCTGGGTTCTTTGAATTCTTCATAAATTCCGAAACTTGCTCTGAGGCTGAGTCATATTCCCCTTTCCACCTCTTACACATTCACACAACCTTACAAAACCTAGAAAACTAAAAGAGCAAACTGATTTTGCTTCTTAAGTTTCAGTTGTTTCATCTTAGAGAATAGTTGGATGTCTTGTTTAAGTTGATGTCGGACTGCGGGGAATTTTTGGTGGGGGAGTTGAAGATAAGTGAGTGGGCGGTGGCAGGGTGTCAGAGTGGGAGGGATGTTTATGGTGGGTGGGGTTTTTTTAATTTTTTTAATTTTCTATATTTTGTTATTGTTTTTTTAAATTAAAACTAAAGTATAATTAACAAAAGTTAACGAAAAACTTAACTTTCGTTAGCATTAAGGACATTTAAGCCACAGATACTTACTCCAATAGCATTTCAACTAGCTCGAAAACCAGAATGGCACCCCCAAAAATTAGCCCTAATCACAGGTTCATCTCAAGAATTTCCCTCACTTTTTTACTCCTATTATTTGAATATCTATTGCCCGATAAGATTCCATGAACTTTAATCTACGCTGTACAAGTCTCCGACCATGCCTACTCATCTCATCGTTATTCCTTTAGCTTTGCATCGTTCAATCGAACTCTCCGTACCTTAAAGCTTCTTTGTTTTTGTCCACTGCACTTGATTCGATCTGTATGGGGTCTACCTAGCAGACCTCCAGCTGGAAGCAGCCTGCCACTCCACGTCAGAGCGCCTAGAGCAGAGCAGACCTCCTCAGGCAGACCGCTCCGGACATAGCCTTTAGGCTGGAGTTTAATGAAGGCCTCGTTCCACCTTGGTCCACTTTCAAAGAGGCCCACTCACTTTCCTTGGTTCACTTTCAAAGAGGCCCACTCACTTTCCTTGGTTCACTTTCAAAGAGGCCCACTCACTTTACTAGGTCAGTTACAAGTCCATGTCTCATATAAATACCCATGCCCATGCATGGGTAAGGTACGTATAATCAAACACTCACAAAATACTTGCACTTGATACTCGTTTTCTCTCGACTAGAGATCTTGTGCTCAATTTGGACTGACTTAGGCATCGGAGAGGCGATCCTCGGAACCACCCCCGAGGTTTCTCCTTGTTTTGCAGGTAACCACCACCACGAAGGACGTTTGGGAGCCACGATTCCACCAAGTACCCACCACCACATTCACTGTTGCTGTTTTGGACAGAAACACGATCTTTAGTGGAAACTGATAGAAGTTTGTAAATTAAAATGAAAAAGCATCTATGAGAAGAATTTATTCATGTGTACTCCAAATTAGCTTAAAAAAATATTAATACCCGTATGATATGTGATCACATATTACTGATCAACGTCATTATGCTTGAGTCATCTTGGACATAATTGCTGACGTCACTGTGTAGTCAATAGCGTGATAAATGTAAGAGAATACTTTAGATTGAGCTACTTACCACTAAATCCACTATAATTGCCTATAATTGAGCAAATCTTAAAATTTTGATATATTTGCAATCTTTTTTAAAAAAATTCAAGAAAAAACATTAGGTAACACTTCTCACAACAATGAAATTTAAGTTATCAAAAAGAAAAATGATACTTCCTCCGTTTTTTTTACTTGCATCATTTCCCACTTTTGGAAGTTGCAAATTACTTGCATCATTTCCTTTTATGACAATACTTTCTCTCTACATCTCTCCAATCACTTGTGTCCCCTTTTTCCACTCTCTCTATCTCTCTCCTCTCCTTAATTCTTGTGCCTAACCTCAATGATGCGAGTATAAAAAAACGGAGGAAGTATAAATTTTTATATCAATCTTCTGGACCTTTTGAGTTATAATATGTCCTTGTTTGAAAGGTAGTCGATTACTCTTGGCTTCTCTAAAAAAGTGTGACCGTAACATACTTGAAACTAGAGAGAGTATCAAATTGATGTCATCCAGGGGTGGTTCTAGGCCTGTGAAGGGTACATGGACTCCCAACTAAAGAGCCTCAATTATCATATTGTTTCTAAGATAGGCAAACAAATTTGGGTACATTAGTGGTAAAGAAAAGGGTCTCACATAGTAGAAGTCTCAGATGCAAATCCATATAGCCTACTTTTATCGAAATAAATTTCCTATACTAATTTTCTATTTTAATAACTGATTTTGGAAATAAATATATCAAAGTGTTTTTTTCATGTTTATCTTGTAATTTAAAATTTCTATATATCAAAAGACTTTTGCTTTTCCCCTCAAAATAGAAGTGACTATTGCTTTTTGTTAACAAAAACTATTTTTTTCTTAATTTTTTTTTAAAAAATTGTGTTCCAAAGGCTCATTTTTTAGATCTTTCACGGGGCCTCCAAAATGGTAGCTCCGCCCTTGATGTTGTCCATAAGAGTCTCAACTCTCTATGCACCATGGTGTATCACTTTTCTTTCAAGATGTTGATGATTATTGAAATGTATCTTTCAATGACTAGACTTGAGATCTTCATGTTCTTGGTTTAGATGAGGCCATTATAGAAGGCAGTGGCTTCTGCTAGAAGACGAGATGTCTTTGCCAACTGGTATACCTTTGGATGAAGTATCTTGTCTGATGGGTTTCTGATGAGGACGATGCCTACTGTTGTCGAGTTTTGGGTGAAGGATCCATTACTATTTAATTTGATGAAATTTTGATAGACATGGATGGTGGGTGGAGTGTTGTTTGGGGATGGAGTGAAAGTCTGAGAGTCAATGTTAGTGGAATGGCGCACATGTCATTCCATGTACATATGTTTTGCTCGATGAAGTATGTCATTTGGCTGTTAAGTTTCACACTTAAAAATTAAGACATTCCGTTTTTACACATATGCTCGAAAGGAGTAAGAGTGGTTTTTCAATTGTTGAATTAGGATTGGTTTTGGCTTTCTTAATTGTGTTTGTTGCAAGCACGAAAGGAAGGTTGTTGTAGCACGATCTTTCCAAAACGTAGCAATGTGTGGGAGGAATAGGAAAAGGACGTTTATGTCTTCATTTGGAGTTTGACAAATAGGGCAGTAATTTGGAATCAAGATTTTTTTCTTCAAGTTGTTCCTTGTAGGAAGGCCATTGTTGAGAAATTTCCATATAAATATCAAGATCTTGGGGAGAATCTCAGCATTTCAGATCCAATGGAACGAATATTTTGGTGTGGTGAAAAAACAACAAAACTGTGAGCTATACCATGTGGTAGATTTG
The DNA here is from genome assembly GCA_947645195.1 of Patellifolia procumbens. Taxonomy (NCBI): domain Eukaryota; kingdom Viridiplantae; phylum Streptophyta; class Magnoliopsida; order Caryophyllales; family Amaranthaceae; genus Patellifolia; species Patellifolia procumbens. The sequence continues at coordinate 284,090 of CANSGD010001375.1, read as the reverse complement.
ACCCTATATTTTCCAAAAGAGGCTCAGCACAGGTCATCTTTCTTTCTGAAGGGTAGAAAGAAGAAGGATACCTTCAACTAAGGAGACCATAACTTAGGGATTGAAATAAATTTATAACAATTAGGATTGCTTTTTACTGAGGGCCTCGGGCCGTATTCTCTCGGTAATTTAATAAGTATTTTTGCTAACACCTAATTAAATATGTGCATCAAAGACTTTGCAATAGGAAATAAGCAAGATGAACAAAAATTACAGATGAAGTACTATCTACATTTTTTTTTGATAAGAAGAAATGGTTCAAACGACTCTGTTTGGGTTTTAATGGGTCAAACACTTTGAGTGAGGGGGATGGTAAGAGAAATCCTACTCTCAAAGTGCCCCTAGTTGGGTTTGAAACCCCAACCTCAAGGTTGGAAGGTTCTCTCCTTTCCACTAAACCAACCTTGCTTGATAAGTAGTATCTACATAAGTGAGGAATATATCAAGTTGAAAAAGCCTTGGAAAGTCAAATTGAAAGGTAGACAATGCTAAGTGGGGGAAATCCAACAAATTTAGATCTATGTTGCATGGAAACTGAAAAGTCATGAATACGAAAACTGAAAACGGGCATTTACAATGATATTTTGTTTATGAAAATATTTCCATGTTGAATTTGAAATTTTGAAGCGCACGGCTGGACATACAATTTTCACAAAGTTTCCATGCGCATAGAATAAGACCAAGGTGGGTTCTTTAATTATTTTTGGAACAAAAGAATAAGGAACAAGTTGAGTATGAGCACTATTAGCAATGACTTATTAAAAATCTTATTAGCAATGACCTAATTAAAAGTTGTTCATCAAAAGTTCATTGAAATAGGTCATCTTTTGACCTTTTCTCACAACCGGTCATGAGCCAAAAATCAGATTAAAAAACAGATGAAATGCTTACTTGGACATGAAAAGCAAACAAACAGCAGCGTTTTACAAAGAAACAGCAACAAAATTCTGACACCAGCTGACGCGCGTCAGTGTTTGTGTCACGTTTTCATTGGTTCAGCTAAGAGAGAGAAAATATATCCATTTCAATAATTCAATAGCTATTTTCTCTTAAAATAAAAGTCAAAAAAATATTTTTTTTTACCAATGTTCAAATATTTTCGAGATCTATAAAATGAGACCAATCTTAATATATTTTGGCAAAAATTTTGAAAAACCATTTTTTCATATTTTCTGTTAAAAAACGTTGTTGATCAGTTTTTTATAATTGTTTTTTGATGAAAAAACCCCAAAAATATTAATTAAATAAATAAATGATTAATTTCAAATAATTATAGCTTAACCATGATTAAGCTTAAATTATCGCTAATATATCAATTTTACTTGTTCATAAACATATTCAAATATTAATCAAATAAATAAATAAGGTAATGGTGGGGTAGGAAAGGAAATGTGATGAACTTAAAAAATGTCATTGTTAATAAGAAAAGGTTGAAAGATGACATTTTAGGAGAGAGAAAAAGAAGGAATAATGACATGAACTTTAATAAATGGGTCATTGCTTTTAATGCTCTAATAACATTAAACCTCTATATATAAAGTAAACGGCAGAGTGGTGTAAGTATCAGCAAAAGATCACCCAAACAAACTCTCAGAAAAAAAGAGGGAGATGAGTGGAATAGTGTGGTCTAAGTATGGTGGAAGAAGATATGGAAAATCTTATACGCTGAATTTTGATGGATCACATAATAATCAAGATAATAAATCAGGGGCTGGGTGTATAATAAGGGATAACGAGGGAAATTTGGTTATAGCAGCAGCATACAGTCTTACTGATACTTATTCTGACTGTTGCGATGTTGCTATAACTGAAGCAGTTGCATTACGAAACGGCCTAATCTTGGCTAAAGACAACAACCTCAACATTAACCTCATTAAAGGGGACAGCAAAGAGGTCATTGATCATGTGTTAGATTGCAATAGAAGGCCTGCCAGACCACCCTTAAGTCAGATCATTCAACAGATTAAAGGGATGATTGATCGGCTTTCTCAGAGAATCGTGATTGTCGATAGAGAAGCTAATAAAGTCGCCGATAAGTTGGCATTCTGGGGATCTAACAGGGTTCAAGAAGGTCGTATGATTTCTAGCACCGATGCTGATCTTCCTGCTCAGGTTAACTTTACCTCTTCTTTTCTTATGCTCTAGTTTTTTTAGCAACAATTTTGTGATAATATTTACAAAAAATAGTCAGCTAAAATTAACTAGTTTAACCGAGTTGGTCAAATGGCTAGATCGAAGCAAGTTGGTAGGATAAGGTTGTGCTCGTTTCAATATGAGACCTAGTTCACATCTCCATCTAAGGGTCTGTTCTTTGCAGCTTCTTTTTGCTTATCTGTACTTATCTAAACTTATTCGACTTTATTCGAACTTATTAGACCTTATTCGATCTTATTAGACCATATTAGATGAAATCTTATGAGACCTTTTATCTGAACTTAAAATGATTGAAAATAAGTTGAAAAGAACAGACCTAAATCAGGGTCACATAATTCGATATACATACATCTCGATCTTGGAGTTCAAAATACTTTCAAAATGGATCAAAAATAAACCAAAACTGACCATGATTCTATTTTTTGTCGGAATTCATAGGGGATTAGCGAATTATGACCCTGGTCTAAGTAGGATTGGACTTGATTTGACTTGGCTAAGTGGCTATTTTCAAACACTTATAATTACTTGCTATGTGATGAGTTTTTCTTTTTACATCCATAAAGAGTATTTTGTAAGGGTGACATTTTGATACCAACGAGCTTCGTTGGCAAATTTTAGGGGGTGCTACCTAAGAACTAAAGGGTTATTATGACACAACTAAAATCATTGGAGAAAGTACATCTGAAGTTGTTGGGATGGGACTTCATTTTTGTAAGACATGATAGAGGAGTTTAACAGTATTTTTCTGAAACTTACTATAAAATAAGTAGTAGTCAGAAGAGAACAGAGTGGATTTAGATGAGTTTTCGTTACACGCTTACACCAACTCTGAACCAAGAAATAAACCTATGTCGACTAATTCTCCAGATGTTGTATGTGAGCGATTTCTTTACTTAATTGTTGCAAACAGGTGGCCGAGCTTATTAAGCAAGATATGTCAGATGGCTGCGGAATAGAAATTGATAATGGAGAAGGCAGTAGCATTGCTGCAGATATTGGCAAGGCTGGTGCAGCATTAACTGGAGCAGCAATGTTAGCTTGGGGTGTGGGGAAGCTCTTCTTTGGCGAAAACTCCTCTAATGATCAGCCACCACAAAAGAATAAGGCTATGGCGCCTTGGAGCAATACCCAAACTAATTATGCATCACAAAAGAATAAGGTTGAATCACTTTGGAACTATGTTGTCGATGCTACCCAAAATAATTATGCATCTAATTACCATACCCTTCACTTTAGTGGGTCTGACATAAATCAGCACCAAGAAGGAGGGGCAGGATGCATTATTAGAAACAAGAAAGGAGAGTTTGTTATAGCAGCAGCTTATAACCTTAATAATCTTTACCCTGCTCAATTTAATGTTGCTATTGCAGAAGCAGTAGCTTGGAAAAACGGGTTAAAGTTGGCCAAAATCAAGAAGTTTAAACTTGATCATATAATAGGAGACAATGAAGAGGTTATTAATCGTGTTCGTGGACGAGAGAGGAGCGCCCCTCGAGTCCCTTTGTTGAGTGAGCTTATACATGAGATTAGAGAGGCGCTTACTGAGCAATCAATTGATCCTGACACTCAGGTAGAGAGGATCGGAAGAGACGATAACAAAATTGCTAATGAATTGGCATTCTTGGGGTCAAAGCTTGAATACAAGATGGAGCGGATTTATGTCAACGATGAAGAACTTCCTCCTAAGGTAGCCATGTTGGTTCAACAAGATAAAATAAATTGCAGGGGAAAAGGCTTCCTCATGTAAAATGCTCTTATTTGTATGGTTTATGTTGTTGGGAAACATAATATAAACCTCTATATGCATAGGAACCTTCAAATAATTATGTGTGCTTATGAAGGTAATATTAAGGCATATAAAGATCTAGCTATATATGTTTGTATTAAGGCATATGTTAAGGTTGTGTAATATGCAGTGTTGTATTTCTCAGTTTGTGTATGTGTGTACGAGGTTGTCCTGGACCCCTGTCTAAAAATTTGCCTATATAATCTCATTTTAGTATGTCTCTAGACATTAGCTAGACATAATTATAAACTCTTGAAAAAGAAATTGTAAGTTGTAAAATAGTTTAGCAAGTGGTAATTACTTCATGAATATCTAAGGTTATATTTTGTTCGCCTCAAAAGTTAAGTTACAATAAAGTCTAACACCTTAAAGAGAAAGGTCAACAAGTTTTAATAAGTTTATATATTAAGTGCATTAAAAATAAGACGAGCTAAACAAACCCTAAACTTATACCTAGAGGTATCTCGAACTTTTTAGGAGTCCTGAATGAAGATTGTACTATAGGTCTATGTACGACAAATATGTATTAAAAAATTAAGGAAAATAAAGAGTTATGGTTAATTAGTCATATGCGTGCTTATAGGGTTAGTATGACATCTTTCTTAAGTAAATCTTTGGATATACAAAGGGACTTAAAATGCGGGCTTGAGTGATCGCTCAAGGGGCTCCCCCAATGAGATCCCTTTGTTTGGATGGTGCCTCATTGAAAATAAATGTTGAGCTATTACCTGAGCAGTATGCTTAGGAGAATAATGTTGCTTGTGGTCGTAACTCATTTAACTTTTACTAAATCGTGCGAATTAGTTTAATTTTGACATGAATATATAGACATATGGATAAAGTTTTTTTTTTTCATCTACTAATAAAATTCTTGTAACAATACTTTTCATCAAACTCCATATACACATCCTAAAATCTTTTGTCGAAGCAAATGGAGCAAGTAAATTTGATAAATGAATATTGGGTGGCTTTTTCCTTCGCTTTTGGGTTTTGGGGGTGTTTTGTAATTGACCTTTTTATGTTGGATGGCTGTTTACAGGCTGATTTTAGTTGATGTTTTACTTTATAATTATTTTTTATTTGTTAGAAGAAGGACCCTGACCAGATCTCAACTATCATATTTAATTGATCTGGTATTTGCGGGCCAGACATTTGGGAGTGGGGGAAAGGTAAAGCGAAACCCCCATCCCCAAATGCCCCTAGTGGGATTCGGTCCGCATGACCTTGAAGTCATGAGGCCAAACCCTTAACCACTAGGTCAAGCCTTGCTTGGTTTCAACTTTATAATTATTACCCATTAAAAGAAGTGGTTGTTAGTGTTGGTTTTTTTTTTTTTTGTACAAAATGGAACCAAAAGCCAAAGTTAGCAAAAAAAGAGATGATAAAAGCAACTTATAGGTTTTGGCTTTGGCTTTTCGGCCATTGCGAGAGCCGTTTACTAAACACTTTTTCTAGCTGTTTGAGTACAAATAAATTAAAGCCAAAAATAAAAAAATCACTCAAAAGTCATTTGTCAAACACCCTTTTATAAGCGGTCAAACAGGCAAAAAAAGTATTTTGTAAATAACTTTTGCAATGGTTGAAAACCGCCTTTTCATCCAAAAGCCAAAAGTTACTTTTACTAGCTTTTTAATTGCTTTTGCCTTTTATTTCTAATTTGTCCTAAACAACTAACATTAACAATCGGTATTACAAAAACAGTAGGTTAAATCAGACAATACACCGGCTAATTACCAAAGCACCCCTATATCTTATCATCGTATAGAGGTAAACTTTGCCAGCTGTAATTCCAATGCTCAGCATAGTGAAAGAGAGATTCATTCACAAGGACTGAAGTAGGTCCTCCAACCCTATTGATAATTGTACCAAAAATCAATCATCCATGGAAAACTTTATTTTGTTGCAAAAGAAGAGATAAAGAATTTTATTTCAACATTGAAAGGCCTACTCGACCACTCCTAGTAGACTAGTACTCATGATAGTACCCAATTACATAAAAATAATACGTGTAAATCAACCTTTATTCTGCTTGTCAGGTCTTTGATTTTCTTAATTTCCAAGTCTTCCATTAGTCTTTCTTTAATCCAAAAGCTTGACTCTTCTTTTGAACTACTACCTCTATCTTCTGATGGACTTCTGCTTTTCCTCAAATTTCTCGCGGATATGACAATGTACGATAAAATAGCAATATATAGGACTTTATTAGATTCATATATACCTTTAAAATATTAATTTTTTTAATTAGATATACTTCTTCTGTTTCAAAATGGATGGTATATTTGCATAGTATTTACTATTTATAATCTAGAGTTAATTATCTTTAATAATAGAAAAAACATAGTCATATAGAATCTTATTGAATTCGTATCAATGTGTATATTTTTAATATCAAAATGTTATAATTTTCACTTATTAATAATTATATATAAATGATTGTTTAAAATAAAGCATGAAAACATGAAGTGTATCATCTATTTCAAATCGGAGGAAGTCTAAACCATTATAGATGTCTGAAGTATATTCGACATCATGCAAAAAGCAATTGAATTAAAAAATCTAGTTATAAGGATCGAGAGTATAAAGCAAAACCTTTGATGATCCATTATAAAGTCACAACCACAACCATAGATCAGCTTATATTAGAAGGTGTATGCCTTAAGAAAAACTTATCATGGCAAACCACATCTTCTTAAAAATCAATCAATCCCTTTCATCTTTACAATCACCTTCATCACCAAATGAATTTTTCAACATGATCATCCTCCAGTTGAATGAATGGCTAGCTGTTATTCCGAACTTGTTTCATTCTCTTCTTTCTAAATTCGACGAGGCCTTCCCCGCCAAAACCCGAAAACACTGGCTAGCTGTGGCAAAGATAGTCTTGCTTGCTGGTGTTGGCATTGTTCTTCTATGTTTGTTCTGTTGCTGCTTCTTGCCTGCCATAATCAGCTGCCTCGTTTGGGTTGTGGCCGCGTGCATTAGCCTCATCAGTACGTTCTTCATGCTATTATGGCGCTTGATCAGTGGATTCTTCATACTGTTATGGCGCTTGATCAGTGGGTTTTTCATGCTGTTGTGGCGCATATGCACGCAGATCTTCAGCATATGCGATTGTTGTTCCAGGAGTTCATTGAGGATGATGAAGGCTCCTGGAACAGGCGGGAAGATCTCAATGCCAAGAGCCATATTTGCAGCTAATCCTAGATCTTATTTTACCAATCTTCGTACTGGTAGACTTGTTTAAGTTGATACTTTCATAAAATGATAAATCACGTTATTATGTTAAAAATAATCTTCCACGAAAACTGAAAACTTTCCGAAACTAGGGATACCTTGGATCCCCTTCATTTTCAGACTTGTATAAGCACGAAAATGCGGGGGTTTTGAAAACGGAAATGTTTCGTAAATGGGAAACCTCAAGTCCTAAAGGTTTCCGTGCTTGTAAGAAAGAATTATTTCTTAAGTCAGTTATGTGCGTTGTTTAGAAGATTGGCTAGTTGCATTAAGATGAAATTAGATTTTGTTGGTTTGTAAGTAACCGGTTTCAATTTCGATGAGTATGGAAAATTGTGTTATGTAAACAAGTTCAATCTCTATGTGTTTTTAATACGATTATGATATTGAATGAAGTATTGAGGAGTTTGTGCAACGAGAATCTAACGATTATGAATAGATTTTACCGTTTTAATAGTTGTAGAAGGCTACTAGAAGTTTTAACTTCTAAGGTACATTATTCACTTTTATTTGATCACATCAATTAACATTTTAGTCATTCACGTAATAATTTTTGTATTTTAAAATTATTATCACCTCAAGACATTATAGACTCTCTAACAAAATTGTTAAAATTTTATACGTTGCATCTTATTTTCACCACCAAAAATCCTACATTTGTAGTCAATCTAAATTGATGGACTTTCATCAATCAAGCTTAAATTAGCATTTAAGATCACAAACTTTTAAGAGTTTTATGGTACAATTATGTTATACTTGTAGTATGATTTTTAAGAATGCAAATCCAATTTTAGGCCCCAATATATAGTAAATTATATTTATTAGTTGATGATGAGGTTGCATTAGTAATCGATTATAGTTGGGATCTTACCTATCCTAACACAAACTCCTATTTAATTTTCACTTTTTAGAATTCGGATACGATATTTGCCTTCAAAGAGTTGCATTCGAGTCATATTTGCAGTGAATTGTCACTCATGTACCCACCTAGAGGCTATACTATACGCCAAAAATTGTAGTCTATAAAAGCATGTACATACTCCTTCTAATCTCATAATAGATTAATAGATTAATAGATTAAATTTTTTCATTTTAATCACTCAAATAGAGTTGATCACTTTCAATTTTTGACATTAAAACTTGTGTTAAGCGACTTATCCATAAGCATTTGGATAAACAGTGCAAATATAAGTTAAAATCGTTTCTATTTTTGACATAAAACTCGTGTTAAACGATTTATCCATAAGTATTTGGACAAATAATGCAAATATAAGTTAAAATCGTAAGGTTTTACTTAAAAGTTTAGGTTATTAAATTTTTACACCTTATACGTAAGTTAAAACATTTCATGGTGATATTATAAGTTAAAATCTTACTGTTTTAAGTTAAAACATTTTTATTTTACCTTAATTTATCTATATACATATCCATCTACGATCTACCACAAAATTTACTGTTATACAATTATACAATAGCTTATTATTTATCTCAAGCAACTATAACTACTACCAAGCAAGGCTTGACCTAATGGTTAAGGAATAGGCCTCATTACTTCAAGGTCATGGGATCAAGGTGGAGATCCCTTACCTTTCCCCCTACTCCCAAATATCGAGCTCGTAAATACCAGATCAAAAAATGTACTAGTTAATGACTGATCAGGGTCCTCTACATTATCTTCCCAAAAAAAGTAACTATAACTACTCCCCCAAAATATATTACTACTCCCTCCGTAACAGAAAACTTGCAACATTTGAGCTAGGGTGGTTTCCTAGGTGAAATTTCCTAATCACCCTATTAAACTTAATTAATCAACCATCATCACCCTAAATCACCACCCACATTCATTAGCACCACCACTACCCCTTCAATCTATCACCTGCCCAACTAGTCCACCCACCACCTCCACCTTCGCCATCAGCAACGACTCCACCACCACCATCGCCGCCACCAGCAGCGACTCCAATCTATCGCCGCCATCAGCAGCACCACCGCCTCTTCCCAAATCGCACCATCTCCTGTTCCCCTAATCGCACCACCTCCTGTTCCCCTAATCGCACCCAACTGGAAGAAATCCTACAACTGCACCACCTTCTCATCCACCACCATTGGAAGCCACGAATTCGAAGCCACTACTTCCCACGAATTCAAAGCCACTACTTCCCAAATCGATTTGGGGATTTTCGAACAAGTGTTCTTCAGATTTGGGGAGTTTCGAACAAAGGTTCTTCAAAATTAAGGATTTTCGAACACGGGTTCTTTAGATTTGGGTTGTTGTTGGAGATTTGAAGGTAGATAGAGGTTCTGCGAAATTGTGGCGAACTTGTTGAAGGTGGTGGTTATGGGTTGTGGCGAGTCGAAGGGAGGTTGAACTGGGTTGTGGCATGTTGAAGGTGGTGGTGATGGCAGAAGGTGGTGGTGATGGCAAGAGTTGATGAGTGGTTTGGTGGTGGTGATTAATTTAATTGGGGGAGATTAATATTTGTTAATGATGTGGAGTTAATAATATTACAGTTATAATTTATGAATTAGTTTGTTGAGTAATGGCATTTGTGTAATTTTTGTGATATTTTTTTGCCAAAAATAGAAAGTGAGTTAATTGTTGCAAGTAATGTGTTACAACCATTTTAGGAAACTGTTACAAGTAATGTGTTACGGAGGGAGTATAATTTTTAGTTTAAAAACAAAAAAAAAAAATCAACTATGTGGAAAAAATGTATTTGGATGGGCATTATTAATGTCACCTCCAAAAATAATCTATGAAGTCAATTGACGTCATTGCATCTGCATCATCCTACAAAATGTTGGTGACGTCCTTCTTTTTCTAGGACCGGTGTGCGGTGTAACTACGCTCCTTGGAGCATTGTAAGCAACGAAATTTAAACTCTATATTAGAAGGGAAGAAGTTAGAAACTAAAATGACCCACAATATTAAATCTAAGAAAAAGAAAAGTTTGATTAACGTGGTTTAGGCCTATTTTCTCTCTTCTCTCTTTTCTTCCTTTAAAATCCTGAAAACTTTTATTGATCTAGGGACTATCGTCAACATTTTAGTAGATGATATACAACTATTACCATGCACCCGAGTGTACGGTGCGCATGGTACACCCGGTGGCATTATCGTAATAAATGCGAACTTCAGGTAGACAAGCTAAATAAGATAAGCGCAGAAATATCCAAATAAAAATGCCTAGCTCAGTGGTTGGAGGAGTGATTCTGAAGGATGTTTGAGTTTGGAAGGTCGCAGGTTCAAGTTTGCTTGAGCCCAATTCTTCTTTCTTTTTTACATTAAAAGTTTTTTTTGTTTATCTTTTTCCCTTATTTTTCATATTTATGCAATTGCTCACTTGAAAAACATTATAAAAAAAAAAAGTTGCTCATTTAAAACTCTCTTATTTTCCATAAAAAGTTTCTTTTGTTTTATTTATCTTCCCCCTTATTTATCTTGTTCACGCAATTGCTCATTTCAAACAAATGAGCCCAATTTTACATTTATTCTCCATAACATGTTTATTTTGTTTTATCTATCTTCCCTCCTTATTTTTCTTGTTCATACAATTGCTCATAAATATGTTCATTTGGTACCATCAAAAAACAATGTTGCTCATTCAAAGTATTATATCTTCTTTATACTAACTCCATAGTATTTGTCCCCTCAATCATAAAATAAAAGATAGAAACTTGCGGTTTATTTCCGGGTGTACCATGCATGGTCTCAGCAATACAATTATGATTGTGCACCCGTGTGTACCGTCCGCACGGTACACCCGAAAACAAATTGTAAGTAACTTTATCTGTTAAACGTGTGCAACTATATCATCAAAGCAACTTAGCTCAGTTGGCTTTGAGCGCTCTGTTGGCATTGTACTGCGTGAGGTAATTGATTCATAGGATGTTTACTTTAACAACTTCTTCACTTTCTTTTGTCTCTAATATTACTAAAATATTTTTTAAAATGGATTTAGAATGTTTTGATGGAATATATTTAATAATAAGTCATGCCTTTCAAAATGGGTTATTATGATTTTCTACTTTCTCAAAAAAAAAATATCAAAATGGTATAAAAATCACACTAGAATGTAATAAAAAAAGAGCAATAAACATCTAAATGAGCGATTATATTATTCTTTACTCTAAGTGAACATGTATATACTATTACATATTGATGATTTTTTCACTATAATGAGCAGTGTATCTTAAGATGAACAAACATATATTGTAGTTTAAATTTTGTTAGGGTAACTAACAAATATCAACCTCATTGTTTGGGTCATCACCTACAAAAGTACACATTTGACCCTTATGAGCAATTTGTATCTATATGAGTAGAAACTAAAATCTTTGAACATCCTGAAAAACATGTTTTATATAGTTCACATTATGATCTGATATTGAGTGAGTTAAAATAACTCTGCTCATTCGCAAAATGAACAGTTTTATTTTACTCATTTTGATGAAATGAGCAATTTTGTTTGCAGTGGAAGATCAATAAACATTCGATCTTTAGTGAGTTAAAATAAACTGTTCATTCATGAAATGAGCAGATTTGTTTTACTCATTTGATCAAATGAGCAGATTTAATTTACTTATTTGATCAAAAGAGCAATTTTATTTTACTCATTTGATTAAATGAGCAGTTTTATTTTAACATGAAGAGAAATCCATATGCTCATTTGAACAAATGAGCAGTTTATTTTACTCATTTGATCAAATAAGCAATCTTGCTTACACAAGAAGATCAGTAAACATTATAATCTTGAGTGAGTTAAAATAAATATGCTCATTTTAGAAATGAGCTGTTTTATTTTACTCATTTGATCAAATGAGCAACCTTTTTTGCACAGGAAGATCAGTAAACATTCTGATTTTGAGTGGGTTAAAATAAATCTGCTCATTTAAGAAATGAGCGACTGTTATAGGTTCTGACATTTTTTACTCTAAACCCTTATTTTTCCATCTAAGCCTTATTTTTCACTCCATGAAACAGTTGTTCATTTTCCAAAATAATCAATTATAGGAAATCGGTTCATCAATTCATGAAATAAATAGAAATAGCAATGAATTACTTTCATTTTGTTTTTCGATTTGTTCTACAATTCGTATTTCGGCCATTGTTGAGTTCAAAGCTTTAATTTTTCACCTTATAAAAACCCGAAATTATTCCAAAAAAATTAAAAATTAGCAACGAATTTCATAATTTGTTGTTTGTTTATGCAGTAATCAATTTGATTTGCTTGAATTCAGCGATTTTTGTCCGAATTTTTTACATAAAAATTGGAGATTTCTGGATTTGAGGGATGAAGATGAACAGTAAGCATATGTTGTTACGCAAAGATTACCAGCGTGCCCCTAAGAATGTCTTTAATTACCAAAATGTCACCGGGTGTACCATGAGCATGGTACACCCGGGTGTAGGATGCATGGTCTCTTGATGATAAGCCCCTATTTTCCTTACCTTTTACTAGTTTTCTAATTTCACGGTGAATAAAAATTCATTCTCTCTCAATTTGATAGTTCTACCCAATTATCGGGTTTTATCTACCCATATATTGGTTTTATCTCTCCTTGTGAGAGTTTTGTGATATTTTTTAGTCTTGCATAAATTAATTTGTTGATGATTTGTGCGATGTCGCGGTAGAGTTCAGTTCTACATCTACAAACAATTGTATCAAATTCAGTTCAATTTCAAGACTACAATGAATCGGAAGACACCTCGTGGAAGGCTGTATGAAACATCGATGTAAAAGGGGTATTCATCAGTGTCATATCTCATTTACAATGATCATGGTCTTGTCAAATCAAAATTTTATTTGATCCAAATTGTTTTGTATTTGTTAGTTCTAATTTCTATTGTAGATGCACTACAAAAAAAAGAGTTTTTGCTACAGAGTTTTTGTGATTGATAGAAATCCGTAGCAAATTTTGCAACGAAATTGTATTCTGTTTCAAACTTTGCAATGGAACACGATTCCGTTGCAAAGTTTGCTATGAAACACAATTCCGTTGCAAACTTTGCTATGGTTTTCAATTCCGTAGCAAAAATTTGCAACAGGATACGATTTCGTAGCAAACATTTCCTACGGAATACGATTGACAACGTAATATTAAGAAGAAATATAAAGAACATAAGCCAACTACGAGTACGTGCATCATGTAAAGCTCAGTTGGGAAGTACTCCACTTTCCACGGCTTTGTCTCGGTTTCCATTCCTACTAATGGCATTTCGATGGGATTTATGGGGGAGTGTGTCAGGAAGGGGGTAGAAAAAACCGTAATAAAATTTTGCTATGGGATATGGTTTGCTATGGATGGGAGTAGAAAATTAGGAAAGTTTTGCCTACGGATAAAAAATCTGTAGCAAAGTTTTGCTACGGATTTTCATTTGCTATGGGAACAAAACCGTAGCAAAACTTTGCTACGGATTTTCTTCCTCCGTTGCAAAATTCAGTTTGCTACGCCCACTTTTGCTACAGAATATTTCCGTAACAAAAACACACTTTGCTACGGATTTTTTATGTTTCCTATCCGTAGCAAAACCAGTTTTTTTGTAGTGATGTCGTATGACTCTTATAATAATGAATTAATTTTACTTTCCAAAAAAGGAGACCGGATCATCTATCCCACATAGTGTCCCATTTGGTGTCCCATTTTCTATTATTTGGTCTCATAACTTGAAGAAAATAATTTTTTAATTTATTTTGTACATGCTTCCTATTAATAAAGCCTCCTCAAAAACAAAAATATAAAAATAAACTTCACTTAGTAAAATAAAGAGCAAAAATGAAATAAATCGTTTTCGCCATTTATTTTACTATGTGAAGTTAATTTTTTTATTTTTTGTGTTTTAGGAGGCTTTATTAATAGGGAGCATGTACAAAATAAATTAAAAAATTATATTCTTCAAGTTATGGGACCAAATAATAGAAAATGGGACACCAAATGGGACATTATGTGGGATAGATGATCCGCACTCCAAAAAAAGGTGGACATCAAAAATAATAAAAGAAAAAATAAAATAAAGAAGTTCTAAAATCTTACAATTAAGGAATTAAGTTTTATTTCCAACCTTAGCCATCAGATTTTGAGCAAAATGTTTAAAACTTCAAACTTAAATATCTGAAATCTACAAAGTAAAAACAATTACAAAAAATAGCAATAGTTATATCTTCTTGAATTTTATAAATAAACATCCACTTTGCAATATTTTTATATACTTTTATATTTCAAACACATGAGAAATTGATTGCTCATAAGTGGGGGTGTATTAAATTGATCAAGAAGCATGATAAAGTATTCTAGGATGAGTGAGAAAGTTGTAGATTGAGAGGGATAATATATTTTTTTATTCACGAGTGATAATGCTCTAAATTACATCTTTCATTAATCTTTGATAAGATTTTTTTGTCTTTTTTTTAGCGTTTTATTTATAAATCACTATTGCTAATCTACTCTCTAAAAAATAATCTCACTATTGCTAATCTACTTTCTGACATTTATTACTCTTTTTTTATGTATTTATATTGTTTTACTATTTAAACTCTTTTGAGATTACAATTACACCCTCTAAAAAAACAAAATAACTAAAATTTAACGATTATTTTTAAAAGTATGAAAAATATGTATATACTTTACTGGAGAAATTGCAATTTAGCTTCTCCCAAATTCTTACATATTACTCTTTCGCACGAACCATGCATCGCATGCATATAACGCTAGTTAGTGATAGTCTTATACTAACTTTGATTTTTTGTACTTGCATCATTGAGATTGTGCACAAGAACGACTAAGGAGAGAGGAGAGATAGAGAGGGAAAAAAGGGGACGACCCATGTGATTGGAAAGAGGTAGAGAGGAACCATTTCCCTAAAAGGAAATGATACAAATAATTCGCAACTTTCAAAAATGAGAAATGATGCAAGTAATAAAAAGCGGAGGAAGTAATTGGTTGTGGATGAAAGTGTTGGCCTGTTCATTTCACCTTATTTCAGTTCAGTTCAGTTCAGTTCAGCTCTAATAGTTCAGTTCAGTTCATTTTAGTTCAGCTCCAATCAGTTCAGTTCAGTTCAGCTTCATTCGTTTATAACCATTTTGTAAAATTAGATTATGCTGGTCTAATTTATTTTACTAATTTCTTTTATTATTATTATTATTATTATTATTGTTATAATAATAATAAAAAACGGACAAAAATTCATACAACCTACAAGAAATTAGTGGGGCAACCGAGATACAATCTGGGCACCCACACCTCTAGCTATAGCAAACCCTATCCTAGTAAAAATATGGGAAGCAGCACGTGCCCCTATATCCTGTGTCTTTGAGAAGTTCTGCACCCGTTTCAGCAACGCAATAGCCACCTTATCCAATTCCCCAAGAGAAGAAAAGGACAAATATTATTATTATTATTATTATTATTATTATTATTTATATATTATTTTGTTTATTATAGCTTTATTCATTATTATTACTATTATCATTAGGGAGGAACATGGTTTAGGTTAAAAGCACAAATAAAGCCGCGTTTTCAGCCCATAATCCAATCAAGTCAAAACGGTTTATGATGTAATTTTGCACGGTCTGAATCAATCATTATTTTATTACTAAATATTAATATGTAATTAAATCTAATTATTAAAATAGTAATATTAATTTAATTCTTAGATATTATTGTTATTATATAACCATCATCAGGTATTAATATTTTAATACAAAGACTATAAAATAATTGTTATTAATTATCATTATAATCATTAATCATTATTATTATTATTAATTTATGATTATTAATATTATTTATTTATAATTATCATTTAAAAATATTCAAGATACAATTATTATTATTCATTAATAATTATCATTATTATTACCTATCATCATAATTATTATTTAATATTCATATTATTATTGTTTGAATATTATTTATATATTTATTAAATTCAATTTAATTCAATTCAATTCAATTCAATTAGTTCAGTTCAGTTCAGTTCAGTTGTTATCAGTAAATCTAAACAGGCCCTTAGTAAATAATGTTATAAGATGACCTTTTGGAACAAACAATCATATAGTGGGAAAATAGCAAAATTTGGTTGACTACAATTCAAATGATGCTTTAGTGCTCTAAACTACCAAAACAACGTTGTTTAACGCACGGAAAAGCAAAAAAAACTAACTGCAACAGACCTCTAACGCGCACGTCAAAGTTGTCGGTGAGAGCTAGCGTTTTGTAGTTGGTTGGTGAGG
The DNA here is from genome assembly GCA_947645195.1 of Patellifolia procumbens. Classification (NCBI taxonomy): domain Eukaryota; kingdom Viridiplantae; phylum Streptophyta; class Magnoliopsida; order Caryophyllales; family Amaranthaceae; genus Patellifolia; species Patellifolia procumbens. The sequence continues at coordinate 267,641 of CANSGD010001375.1, read as the reverse complement.
AGTGAGAAAATACTAATTTCTACTATAACTTTGTAAATAGCAAATGGGCAGCTCTTTTTTTTATCCTCTACAAAATAATATTCATTTTGCTATAATTTTATGAATAAAAATAAAACATAAAAAAAACTTAAAATTGGTGGTATATAGAGATGTCAGTGGGGTGGGGTTCATAGATACCAACCCCGCATCTGCCCTAGTTAGGCGGGGATGGGGGAAGGTTTTGCGGGTGATGGGGCGGGAATAAGGATGAAAATTATCCCCGCCATGGTTGATGGGGCGGGTGTGGAGTTTAGAGAGTACCCGCCCCATCCCCACCTGCCTCGCCCCATCCCCACTCGGCACCCATACCCACTCACCCCGTCCCATCTCCGCCTGCCCCGCCGCCTCCTAAATACTTACTAAATAATATTTAATAAAAACGATATTGAATAGACGTATTTTATTTTAACATATTTTTTAATAAAAATAGCACATACTTTAATAAACATGTGACGTATATTGAGGCGGATATGGCGGTTGTTGGGGCGGGTATGGTGGGTGTGAGATGGGTGAAGAGACCCATGAGGGTGGTGGAACGATGATGATTTTTATTGCGTACCCTTTGGGGCGGGGATGAGGATCAAAGTTTTCCCCGTCATGGGTGATGGGGCGGGGATGGGTGTAGAAGGACCATCCATCGCACCCGCCCCGCCCCGCCCCATTGACATCCCTAGTAGTGTATTTGTTAATTGAAGAGAGAAAGGTAAGAGAGAATGTGTAATGAACTTTAAAATGGGTCATTATTAGTAAGAAAATATTGAATGGTGACATTTCAGGAGAGATAAAATAAATTAGTATTGTCATGAAATTCTATGAAGAGAAAAATGTTAATAACGCAGAGAAGTTTCAATTTACTCATCCAACCATTTTCTCAAATTCCCTCACGGCTCCAATATACGATATACCTATAACAGTTCGTCGCTTCTAGCGAAGCTGCGAGCCTACTTAAATAGCTTACGCTTACTAAGCCTAGTCTACTAAACGGGGCTACAACATTGAGCACGTCTAGCATATTTTTTCACAGTAGCAGGATCGCTGCCCTCAAGGATTTAAGAAAAGGCCCTTTCAAGCCATCTTTATGTCCCCCCGTTCGGTACAAGGAATATGACATATATGTCAATAACCTTTATTTATGATTATTTATGATTATCTATTACTAAAAACTATAAAAAGTTCAAATTAAAAAATATACAGTGAAATAAATCCAATAATATCTTCTATATTTACATATTCGTAAAAAATATAACTACTTAGGAGATGTTTGTCTGTGGGAATTAAGGAGAGAGGTTGGGATTTAAGATCCTATGATAGTAATATTAGTTAGTTAAAAACGGGAAAGAAATTAAATGGAGTTTAATAAGGCTAAACTTTGGGGGAAAAACAGAGTTTAATAAGGACCACTTTTTAATTATTAAAGTACATTGAAAAGCAAGTTAAAACAACCACTTTATGATTAACGTTGGAAGAAGACAAAAAATAGAAGCAATGAAATGACTAATGTTGGGACTCATATGCCAAAAAAAAGAAAATATAGCGAATAAATTAAAACATCTATTTATGATATACTTTATGTAGGAATGAATTTAGGACGGAGGGATAAAGAAGAGTGAAAATAAAATCCTTAGAAAAAGTAAAAATAAAGAGTGCGAAAAGGAAGACTTAATACTTAAAGTGTGCGGTTAAACACAGCCCGTATTTACTAGTTCACAGCCCGTATACGTATAAATACGTGGTATAAAAGTCTATATTGCCCTTCTTCCTTTACTCACTTCTTGTAAAAAAATTTAAAAAAAATTGAATTTTTACGGAACCGGATGGAATTTCCGGTACACGGTAACGGAAAGTCAATCCGGTTCCGTGAAAATACAATTTTATTATATAAAAAAAAGTTAATGGATTTCAATTTTTTTTTTGAACTTTTTTTTTTAAAAAAAAAAAGTTTTTTACGGTACCGGAAACGCCATCTGGTTCCTTGAAAATTCAATTTTTAAAAATAATTTTTTTTGAACTTTTTAAAAAATAATTTTTTTTTGAATTTTTATTTTTAAAAAGATGGACATAATTATGTTTAATAAGGGTATTTTGGACAATTTATTATAAAATACAGGTTGTAATGTGGTAAATACGGGTTATGTTTAGTAACACCCTACTTAAAAAGCAATTCTATCGGTTAAAAAGAAAAAGACTAAACAGCATACTGGGCCAGTGGCCCTCATCGCGATTTCTTTTTGCTTTTTGTTGTGCAATGAAACATCCGGTATTTGCGTTTCGCTCTCCGACAGCTTCCTAATTATAGTACTGCCACTAACATCATGAGATTAATTTTTAAAACGTTGTATTTTTTTTTTGGAAAAGCTACTCATCTAAGTAAAACAAATCATTAAGCACGATAAAGCTCTACATAGATATGATGTTGAGAGTTCATTTTCAAACTATATTAGTACATCATTAATTTAACTAGCTAATACACATATGTAGAAAACCAGTTTAACTTTTGTTGCTAGTCGATTTACTAGATGAAGGTTTAGTTCTAAAATCAGCTTCGCTCCTCATCACAAATTGTGAGTAGTAGCGTATCACATGGATATTTTGTATAATTTTGAGAAATATTTTTGGAAATTTTCAGGATCTCTCAAAAGATTAGAGCAGTTTTGGATAGTTACCTTTGTTATTTCTTTGTCATTGTTATATGCAGTATCCGGATGAATGCGAAGTTTCTCCTTCGAAAGTGTGGATATCGGACATTTTTATGATGGTCATATATAAAGAGGCCCATGAAATTAAATGGATTAAAATGATTATGACCTTACATTTTAAAACTTAAGTTGATTATGGAGTATTAGATTATCACGGTCATATTTATTTACGCACTGTTCAGTTCACCTTAAAAAAATAATATTCAGTAAAATTAAGTTCAGTTCAGTAAAAATAAGTTAAGTTCAGTTCAGTAAAAATAAGTTCAGTTCAGCAAAAATAAGTTCAATTCAGTAAAAATAAGTTCAATTCAGTAAAAATCAGTAGTGAAAAGAAGAAAAAACAACATGAATCAGTAAAATAAGTTCAGTTCAGTAAAAATAAGTTCAGTTCAACAAAAATAAGTTCAGTTCAATAAAAATAAGTTCAGTTCAGTAAAAATAAGTTGAGCTTAACGGGGCCTTAGACTGGATGGATATCAGGGAAAAGAAGTTAACCAGCTTTTGTCACTCTTGATTGGTCTGATTAGTGATTACTTTATGTTGACAGGATGTCCTTATATAGTTTGTCCTTAATTTTTCTTTAGGTTCCATAATTAGGTCATATTTTATTTTTTTCCTTCTTTTTAAATTTTTAATTTCTTCATCTATTTGGACAGGCTGAGTTTGATGTCAAGGTTTTTAATTGCATAGGTGGGTCCATAAAAGTGCTCAGAAGATATGGTGGTTCAACCATGATAAGGAAAGCTAGAAGCATAGAACTGATTCGGCTTACAAGATCTAATATTACATGCTGTAAAATCATCTTGGTGATTGTTATTTTCGGCCCAAACAGATGAAGTGGTTAGCTGTTTGTCGTCTTTGTTCCTCTTGTCTTTTTTTTCTTTGCTATATTTCACCTATCCCTCTCTTGAATATACGAGAAAAGTTATCCTTATTACTTACGGTGTGTTTTCTTCACATCAAAAAATTAAGTTTCAAGTCTAATAAATTCAGATAGGTTCCAATAAGTTCTAACAAGTTTTAATACATTTTGATAGGTTCATATAAGTTATGTATGTTCATAAAAGTTTCAAAAGTTTACCTCACAATTTCTTGCAATACGGCGAAGTCTCCATTAAATTATGCTCCTGTCACCCCCAAAAGACCAATTATATACTTATAGGAGTAGCCATTACATTACATTTTGGCATTTTGCCCAGTTTCTAGCTCTCTTCTTATCACCCTTTCATAATACAATTCATAATATGAACATTTCAGCAACATGCAAAGGGAGAGAGATCCCACACTTGACATCGACACAGAAGAGAAGTATCATTTACTTGATATGCAATTACATGAACTTGATTACTTGAAACTATGATTCCATAAACATCTTGTAAGATGAAAGCCAAGGTTGAAGCTAATTATGCTGTTTTGCTTGATTGCTTCGTAATCAATTAGAAGTACATACAAATAAACCAATGCATCAAAAGACCTAGAGAGAAATTGAAGCGAGGGTAAAGGGCACGGAGTTTGGACGTAACATATCTTCACAAATAGACACTATATAGATATGCAACAAATGGGCACAGAAGCACATTATGATCTTGCAGGTTGGTGGTAACACTTAAATACATCAGACAGTTTGACAATGAAGTAACATCAAAATGAGCTCTGAGCTTCCTACAGAAATGTGAAGGGGCTAACCAGGAGTCGTACAGCTTAGCTTTGATCGAGCAACCATCTGTTTACCTGCTGCTGAGACCATCAGGCGCATTGGCTGGTTTGTGCGTTAGATAGCATATAACGCATCCTCAACCCTGTTGTAGGATAGCAATCTGAATTAAGTTGGTAAAAATAGCATCAATACAACAACAAATAATCCAATGCTTACATTACATTGTAGCAATAGAGCTACATTGTACATAGTACATACCATGGTTGATTGAAGAAATCTGATCAACGTTCTTTTTCTGCACTACAACTAGCTTCCCCAGACACGGCTTTGAGTTCTCAGCTTTTGAGATTCTATCAACGTGTTAATAAATTCCGCGGGTGACTGACTAAAACCAAGAAAGAATGCTCTCCCTCTGAGTTGTTCATGGAGATTCTTTACAGCCGAACAAATCGCATCATCACCTGCCACAATTTCGTCGGTCTTCTCAGTGTTTGAAAGCGGCATGGAAAGCTCTCTCTGTATTGGGAAAGGTATATCCATCCATATAACATAAAAAGCATTCCCAGCAGGGCTATTCCTGAGAGCTTGAATTGATAATCCAAGGAGACGAATGCTGTGATATTTCATATTCCTTCCCAAAAACCTTCTGAAGCTGTGGATCTCAATTGAAAAAGTTTGGGTCAGTTGGGTTCTGCAACATTCTGGCTTTGACATAATGCCAGATTGCAGCAACAATTCTCGGTCAAGTCGCAGCTACTATACCAAGAAGTTCTGTCAAAGGTGGTGAAAGCTTGAATTTTTCAGGCATAATTTCTCATCATATAATTTATGTCAAATTGAATATTCACCAGAAATTCCTTGTCTCCTTTCCTTTTCACCTTGAAACTTTTGTGGGTGCAGATGACCTAGAATTCTCCCATACAATCCAAATGGTTCTCCGGGTACAGTCTCTGATCCAACGCAATGGTAACCCTCCAAAAAGATCTGGAGAACTTCGGGTACACGGGTTTGGTTTCTTTGCAACAGCCTGCTCAGGATCTATTTTATCCTCCCTATTGTTTTCTCGAGGATAGATTGAGTCTGAAATGTATTATTAACACATAAATATGAAGCGTTGTCTGAACAGAGGGAGAGTTTCTCAAAGCCTCTATAATAAAAATCTTCGTTCTCAATGCAGCATCAACATAAGACTCAAAGTCAAGAAGCTGGGTATATAAAAGCTGACTTGGGCAATATAGGAGCAACCCTCCACTCAAATGCTTCTCCTGAGGCTTCTGCTTCTTCCTCAGAGCTGCAGCAGCCATCAGGGTAAGCTTCATGACATTCTTTATAGGGGACTATAGTTAAGATATCCCGAAGGCCCCGAGGGCGAATGGTGGACTTTTGAGGGACCCTTTTGCCACCTGAATTCCCTGTACCCAAAATCAAAGGTGATGATATACCTCCCAAGTCAGCAATCCCCATGGCTTGTGACTGATTAAGGGATAAACCCTGAGCCTGCAAAGGATGATATGGACAACTGCTCTCGACTGCGCTTAGCTAGGGTATGGGCTTGAGCTTGAGTCAGTCGAAATTGACTCTGAAACCCAAACTTACCTTCACTGTTGTGCATTGCCAAATTTACAGTTTCGCGTGAGGTAAAATCTTGCAAGATCTTGGGCAAGCTTTTAAGCGGGAGAGCGAATGAAGAGAGCAAAGATCTTGGCAGTATGTCAAATGACGCAACTAATATGGAGCGGATATAGTACCGATGTTCAGATCAGGTGCTAGTAATCATTACAGCATTAGGTTCAAGGATCAGTAAGTAGTACTCCTAACTCCCAAGGGCATAGCCCTAGTTAAGACACTCTGATCCCCAAGCAATAAGGTGTCTTGCCTTGTTTGAAATATTTGCATCAACAGAAGTGCAATCTACAACTACAAGCAACTCTAGAGAACCTTCACACTCATTAAAAAAAATTGTCACTGTTATAGTTAGTGTTGTTTAGTACCTAATCTCCACTTTGTACTTTCAAATATCAACAACAATATCTCAATTTTCCGTAAGTATTGTTTAGTACCTAATCTCCACTGTTATAGTTAGTATTGTCAGTATATGTAATTTACCATGGTGTTACTTTGCCATTAAATCAAAGGGCCCTTTTCAGCCAATTCTCTTCGCTTCAGGGCCTGTCCCTCGGTGTGGTCAGTACTCTATACTGTCGGGCAGCGAAGCTTACACTTGTTCACTAATTATTACGGTTCACCAGGTTGGCCGAGTCCTTTTGAAAAGGTTCTGTTAGGTTATTACCATGCTTAATTCTTTTTCAGATATGCTAGCATGTCAGGGAGGAGGAGTATGAGTAATTCGCGGTTGATAAAACAGTCTACAGAACTAAGAAGTGATTATCTTAAAATTTTAATCACGTAATAAGAGTGTGAAATGACTGGAATTCATGACATTGAACAGAAAAATATATGCAAATTTTGAGGTAAAAATATGCAGTTTAAAGATGAAGAAATATGGAAAAATACAAGTTTAACTAGCTGAGCTTTCATTTCAGAGGAGCTCATATCACACAAATCAAAGCAATAACAGGGTAGAAAACGAAGCACACCACACGTTATGAGTACAAGTTATTCTGATCACAATAGATGAGAGAAGACACACGAAACTAACTACGAAGAGATATTACAGCAGCAGAAGACCTAAATTTTCAGCTTAGAACATTATTTTATAAATAACCACTGAAAATTGAAGAATTCAGGAAGTCACCAGTCTAACTGAAGCTTCTAGCGTCAAGCAACCATAACAGTACAGTTCATAATGAAATGGCTTCTGCTATTGCCACCACCATCAAGAGGCTTCCAGTTCAAGCTTTCAGCACTCGGGTAAGGGCAGCAAGTATAAATATTCATACCGCGGCCTGAGGGAGTGATACGTGATCCCCCTATGACAAGTAACTCATTGCCAAGCGACTTAAAGGCCACACCCCAACCTTTGTTTATGTCTGCTCGAACAGGAATTGGTCCTAAATCCCTCCAAGAATTGCTGTTTTTCAAGTATACCATCAAGCAGTTTGTAGAAGTTTCAATCGTGTACAGCTCGTTGTTCACGACAGCAACAAGAGGCGGAGATTGGGAAGTGGCTAATGTTAAACCATTTAGGATGCCAGGTATCTGCACCCAAATGTTTTTCTTCTCATCAAAAACTTCAGCACATGTTAAAACTTCCCCATTTTGGCTTTCACCTCCTATCACATAAAACTTCTCATCCATGTAGACACCTGAGCACATCTTTCTCTTAACTCTCATCCTAGGAAGGGGGTCCCACAATCGGGTCACAGGATCATACTTTTCAGCCGAATTGAGACATCCTTTGCTCTCCAGACCAATACCTCCTGCAACAAAGGCAAAGTCACCAGATGATGCAGAGGCAAACAGACACCTAGGCTCAATCATGGAAGTACCCTTAATCCATTTGTTCATGATTACTTCATAAGTCCATATGACAGGTCCATCTACCTCGTTCCCACAAACGAGGAGCTGAGTCCCAGCACAGAGAGACTCTTTATCTCCGAACTTGAAGGCTTCATCACACGGTAATACAGGGAGCGCTTTATGGAATGTGAACTGCTGATCAAATGCCCACCAGTTCTCCTCTCCACTGGCAAGCATGAACACTGATGCTTCTCTTACACCTATCATTTTCCTTTCTCTCAATAATTCCCCATTTTTTATTAGGGATAAGAACCTTCTGCTTAATAAGCAGAGTTTTCTGAACTCCAATAGTGGAATTCGAGCTGTAATCATGTTCTCCAACTCGTCGCTGAGTTGAGGAAGACGAGAGTAGAAATAATCTGCATCCTGAGGCTTGATACCTAATGATAATTCAAGGCCGCCAAGACCATCGGAAGCATCACGCTTCCAAATTTTATCGGGTCGTGACTCATCAGAAACGATCCATGGAGCTCCAATAAAGAAACTCTTGTTATTTACATAAACAAAATCCTCATCAGATTCATATGAGTAGTCACTAAATTCCTCTCCTTCCTCTTCATTCTCTACTTCATCAGACTCATACCCTTCCACCTCCTCCTCCTCATCAACTCGTTTACCCTCCATTGCTCGTCCCTTAGACATCGATAACAATTAAGCGTATAGCCTCTCAAACCTGTAGAATTGTAGCAGATAAATAACACAATGTTTCAGTTTCTGACTTTACAAAAATTCTCTACAAACCCACATCACAGTAACCATGATCCATCACTACAATGATATTAGTATAGTAATTTGTCCCTCTTAAAAGGAACCAAATTGACACTAGCAACACAAGATAGAAATGAATGAGAGTAAACTATAGAACAAACAATGAACAAACATAATAAGACATACATAAAACATATGTTACTCTAATTAAAGAGTTCATCAAACATTCATCCATTATAAAATATGAATAAGCTCAGAAATTGCCAAAAAAAACAAATGGACCCAAGAAAAATTAAGACATACCCAGATCAAAAATACAGCTGAATAAGCAGATTATGATTACTATCTAGCTTAATTCATTCATCACATACTAAAACCAAATGCTTTCTCTACTACTTTCTTTTTAGAGGTGTAGGAGGAGCGAAGGCGGAATAAGAATCGACACCAGAACCTATTTGGAACCGGGAGCGATTCTCTAACCAATTGAGCTATCCCTCGCTCTCATATCCTACTTATATACTATATGGAACAACAAAGATTGGAAGACAAGATACCCAGAGTTTCCAATACTAAACAGTCAAAGATGGGACTTAGGAAATGTTGAATGAAATTAAATACACATTAAGTAACAGTCCATAAAAGATGAAAATAAAGAGAGAAAAGAGGCGTACCAAGGAAGTCAATAGAAAGGAACAATTAAATGTACAAAAAAAGGTTGTATCTTTATAGTTCAAATTGAAGTAAATTTACAGGGAAACAAACAGGGCCTTAGAGAAGAAGGTGAATAAGTAAACACAAAGAATAAAGAAGGTGAGAGAGAACATTAATGGAGGTGAAGATGCCATTAAAAAGATGGAGAAAAGAAAGAGGTATTTGTATGTGAGTGAAAAGGGAACGAGAAAGTGGGAAGGGTGGCTGCAAAATTTTATTAAGTAATACAATAAAATTCAACCCAATTTGATTTGGATTTTGGGTATTTAATTGGAATTTAAGTTGGTCCATCTTTCTGCAAATCTTCATTTGTTTCTCACCATTAAAATAGTAAAGAAATTTTGTGAGACATATCAACGGCAGCATCCGTCGAATGGGATTAACTAAAGTGGAGAAAACAGAGGCAACTGTTTCTGTTTCTTTCTGGGTTTTTTTAATAAACTATTTTTTGAATTGTTAAACAATGGAGGCCAGGGTGTTCATATTTACTCATGCCCTCATGGACAATTGGACATGGTAGTCAAGAATCGAAATTTTACTTAAATATAAACACTCGAAATTACTTTTTTTAAATAAATTATTTTTTACTAAACTGAACTTATTTTTGTTAAATTAAACTTATTTTCGTCGAATATTATTGTTTTGAGGTGTATTAAAAATGATCTAAGTTTGAAAAAACTTTCTGTTGAATATTTAGAGTATTTGGTAGGTTTAATTCATAAAATGTTACATTAAGTGGGTTGTTGAGGTGTCACTCCTTACGTTAATATTAGTTTATACGTTGTTATGTAATGAGACATGTATATACTTATATGAGTATGAAGATATATGAAAGTAACCAAGCAGTCAAAACAAAGAGGAAGCCCATTGGTCGGGGATGCAACCAGGTTTGTGGGGTGCGACTAGGGGAGGTCGTGAGGTGCAACCTTAGTTGCGACTCGCAACGAGGCTACTGATTTCTGTTTTAGTTCGTGAATCACGATTTGTATAGTGACTCGCGTTGGCGATGTTTTGCGTACGTTTTAAATTGACGGTTTTAAGTCTTTGAGCGGTTATCCTAACTTAACAACGTGAGTAAGAGGAGGATTCCTCGTGATGAAGGCACACAAAAGATCATAATATTATTCTCTCTCAAAAGCACTCAAAGTTCCTCTTTCAGTTAACATCAAACAAAATCAACCACATTTGTTCTCATTTGGCAAGATTATACGAGCATGACTTTTGTTCTTCTTTGTATCTTAGAAGTAAATTCCGTACAACTCGTACTTCGTATAGGGTTGAAATATTGTTTGGGAAAGTGTTTCCAACACGCCCAAAAAATTTGGTTATTATAGTAACTGTTTTCTTCATTCCTGATTACTAGCACTAACCTTTTAACCTAAAAAGCTACTCTTTTAAGTTTTAAAGTAATATTATAATTATATGGTTTATCAATGCAAAATGTCACTTTGTTTTCTTTGCATTTCTTTTACCCTTTCAAATAGAAGGCGTGAAATATGAAAACACATATTCCTTTTTTACACACACCCAAAGACCCAATGGACAAGGTCACTTTCAAAGACCTTGAGCGGTGTTCATTACTTTTTGGGGGTTATTTTCTAAATTTCTTTTCTTTCCTCTTTGGGTGCGATTTTAAATTTGAGCTGGGTATCCAATTTTTATTGCTAATCGCAAAAGTTTCCTTAAAAGTTGGGTGGGGGTTATTCTATTATCACTTTGAAGCAAGTATATAGGAGAAAATTTCAGACTTTCAAGCATGCGATGGTGAGTACTAAAATGGGAATTAGTCAAATTTGGAGGGTGTGTGTAGCAAATTGGAGGGATTAAAGAGGTTCGATGCAGAAAAGGTTCCAATGCTTAGTCAGCTTTTGATATGAGCCTCTAGGACCACTTAATTATAATTTAATTAATTTGTTTGTGACACTTAACCATTTGTCATTAAGTGGAAAAAATAGATCTTAGTAATTAATTAAGAATCATAATGTCACCATCAAGCAAGCATCTAAGATTAATTCTTAATTATTTTTAAAATTGGCTAATTGGAAAATGAATAAATAAGGGGTAACAAACCTCACACTAGGTGGTGTTATAAGGTTGTTAAGTCTTATCTTTAAGAAATTATAGACAACATTACAAACAAGGAAAAGGGTTTTGGATCATTAATCTTTCTTGAAGAGAATAGTTGTTTGACAATTGTTTGTTAGTTGTTTCTGTTTTTTTTTTAAATTTGCGTTGAATGTTTATATTGATCGTTTGACTATTGGTTATATACATGTATTTGTTAAAATTAGTTACTGGAAGTTTGGTTATAGAAAGTAGTATGATGGAAGTCCAACGCAAAACTAGTTAATCTAACCCCTTTACTTTTTCTCTGGACCGATGGGCCGTTGAAAAGGGAGGGCCACAATAACTCTTTGCCTATTCAGCTTCCGAAATGTTTTCTGATTTAAGATAATGTTTATTAGAAAGATAAATTCTTTTGTATTTGGGGCCTAATCTCTTCGGTATAATTCAGCTAAACTGAACTGAACTGATTGGAGCTGAACTGAACTTAATTGAATTGAATAAATATATAATTAATATTTAAACAATAATAATATGAATATTAAATAATAATTATAATGATAAGTAATAATAATAAATAAATAATAATGAATAATAATAATAGTATTTGGATATTTTTAAATGACAGTTATAAATAAATAATATAAATAATCAAAAAATAATTATAATAATAATGATTAATGATTATAATAATAATTAATAACAATTATTTTATATTTTTTGTATTAATATATTAATACTTGATGATGATTATATAATATCAATAATATCTAATAAGTAAATTAATATTTCTATTTTAATAATTAGATTTAATAAAATAGTAATATTTAGTAATAAAATAATGATTGGGTTGGACCGTGCAAAATGGTATCATAAACCGTTTTGGAGCGATTTGATTGGTTTATGTTTTTCATCTAAACCATGTTCCTCCCTAATGATAAAAGTAATAATAATGAGTAAAGCTATAATAAACAAAATAATATATAGATATAATAATAATAATAATTAATAATAATAATATAAAAATAAATAATAATAATAATAATAATAATAATAAGAGTAATAATAAGAGTAATTAGTAAAATAAATTAGACCAACATAATAATAATATTTATCAAAATGGTTATAAAAGAATGGAATTGAACTGAACTAAACTGAACTGAACTGAACTGAACTGATTGGAGCTGCGCTGAACTGAACTGATTGAAGTTGAACTGCTCTAAACTGAACTGAAAATAAGTTGGTTCAAATTATGTGACAACCATCGCCTCCGCTGACAACCATCGCCTCCGCCATCCGCTATCAATAATAATGAAGAATAGTGATAGAGTAACATGTAGTTTTTATTTTAATATATAGTAAATAGTAACAGAATAAATAGATAGATATAACTAAAAGAACATTTTTTTTTAATTTTCTCCATGTGACCATGTCCTTAGATTGAAAGAGAGTATTTAGTAGAACAATAGTAGAACAAACTAGAAGAACTAGCTAGAAGAGCATACTTGAGAAAAGTGAATGTACCCAACAACAGCTTTGTTAATTTTAAATTAGTAACAGTAGAACCACTTCCACTAATTACAATCAGCCTAATCAAGTTTTTTAAAGCAAGAGAAAACGAATATACTTGGGCACCTAGCAACACTGCATGAATATACCATCATGCAGTTAAGTTATACTTCGTATATTCGTATGTCCCATTATCTAATATCTAATATAATATGATTCCCACCAAAAGAATTTATGAAAACTGTATATTATTAAGATCTTTATTCTATAATATGATATTACGATTCGTTGATCTCCATTTTAGTTGATTTGATCTTTCTGATTCGTGAGAAGAGGAAAAAGCGGGTTGGTGATGACATAATTTGTCAATTTGCCATTTGGAAATTAGGCAATTTGCATCATGCACTACGTTAGCTTGCTCAAATAGTGATTACTAGCCTTATGTGCACACTATACGTGCGAAATAGTAACATACAATATAAGGATTTTGCAGAGATGAAAAATATGGCAAAAAAGATTGACATTTTTTTAGAAAAAGAAAAACTAAAAACATGCCTTTCTTGATTTTAGCAGCTTTAATTTTGTTTTTGGCTTTATTTTATTTTTGGTGACCACCCCCCACCTATTCCCTTAGAGCATCACTACTCATGAACAAAAAAAAAACATCATCCCTCTCTCTCTACCACTTTCTCACTCATCCCAAAATTTTTATCATGTTTTATGATCAATTTGATCAAACGCACCCCACTCACGATCAATCATTTACTTATGTATTTAAAAATTAAAAAAATTCAAAAGTATATAAAAATATAGCAAAGTGGGTGTCTATTTATAGATCTCAAGAAAATATAACCTTTGGTATTTTTTACAAATTTTTTTACTTTGTAAATTGTCGGATATTTTATTTTGTAGTTTTAAACAAAAAACTGTTGCCACATGTCACTGTGTGATTGGGCCAGTTTTTGCTTTTTTCATGAACTAGTTGATCACAATGTGATCTATTTCATAATTGATCACAATGTGATCTACTTTCACTCATGAGTGTAGGCCACTTTTTTTTTGTTCATGCCTTATGATCTATTCTTATGATCAAATTGATCATGAGTGTAGTTGCTCTTATATAATAGCAATACCTCAAAGGTTCCACATTTCAAGAGAAGCAAATGAAGCAGTTAAGTATCTCTTTAAAGTAGGGACATTATCGTTATCAAAAATCCATAGACCTTAACGTCTATTAATATTATTATTTTAAATAGTTTAGGTTACACTCTTAAGAGAATATATTTTCTTCTGTATCTCAAACAAAAATGCATCATCAACTATAAGAAATATAGGACGTAGAAAATTTTGTTCAAAATTAGTTTTTAATATAGCACTTTCTGAAAATTAGGGTACAGTGGATATTTATCCTTAAATTAATGCACTTCCTTTCAAAAAAAAATATAGCACTTTTTGAAAATAAGTACTTACACTTTTTCCACTTCCTTCAAGTTTTTGGCGATATTTGTAATTTTGATGTCTTCAGTATGAGTATGAGAATTGGGATAAACGGTTTATCCACATGTTTTTAGATAGATCATGATAAAACTAAAAAGGTTTTAACTCAAAATAATAAAGCTTTAACTTAAAAATCTTACTATAGAAGGTTTTAATTTTAAAGCGTCAGGTGTTAAATTTTAGAATATTCAAATTTTAAGTTATAACTTTATAGTTTTACCTTAAAAGTTCTTACGGTCTTTTGATTATATGGTTATGGAGAAATTGTCTAACATAAGTTTTTGTACTTCAATATAGTAGTTTGACCATTTAAACTTACCATCAAGTATTATGGAAATTCGATACTTAAATATTACACCTTAAGATAGATCTAACAAGATCTTACAAAACTATACTTTTTCCTATATATAAAGTTGAAAACTTGCGTCAAATTTATTAACTTTGAGCGCAAAAAATATGGAATGGAACCAGCATAACTATTAATTTTTTGACATTGTTTTAACAAACAGACGAATACAGAAAAATAACGAGGTAACAACAAAAAAATTGTAGATTATATTTTACTCTAAAATTATCGTTATTTTCCCCTTTCTATATCAGCAGATCACAACTGTTAGACCTTCATCTAAACTAGGTTCGCTTACTAATTCGAACTTATTTTAATTGACTAATCTAAACTTAAATTATTGTTTTAAATTTATCGTAACTTATTTAAAGTTATTAAAATTATATGAAATTAAATAGGAAAAATTGCCTAGAATAATGCAACCTTTTGGCGATTCGCAAATAATAATGCAACCTTTCGATTATTCTCGAATAATGCAACCTTAATACCCCATTTGTTTTAAACAGGACAAATAACCGGTTACCTGAATCATTGGTAATTTATATTTAAAAGTTTAAATTCTAATTAATAAATTAATATAAAAAAATAAAAATAAAATGAACCCCCCAAAACCCCCCACCCCAGCCCACCCTCCCACCCCCCACCCCACACTCACGCAACCCCCCCCCAAAACCCCCTCCTCGTCGCTGCGCCGCCGCCGGAAGAAACCAACTCCCCCGCCCTCGCTTAATTCCCCTCTCCTCCTCGAGGCTCCGCCACCACATACTTCTCCCTCCCCCATTTTGTTAAAACACTTTGAGTGTGGTGGTTTTCGACAGGGGTGAGGGGTTTTCGAGGGATGTTGGTGATTTTCGGTTGCGGCTGGATTGCTTGGGCGGGGGTTGGGTGGTTATCACGCGGGGGGTCGTGGTTTTCTTGGTGGTTTCGGGGGGTCGTGGTTGGGTGTTTTTCGAGGTGGTTTCTTGGTGGTTTTCTAGGGGTCGTGGGTTTCTGGGTGGTTTCGGTCGTGGCTGGGAGTCGGAATGGGGGTGGGGTGGCGGTGGCTGTGAGTGTCTGTGGGTGGTTGTGGGTGCTGAAGTTGTGGTAGTGGCTGGGGGTGGGGTGGTGGGGGTCGGGGATTCTGGGTGCCGTGGGGTTAGGGAGGGGGTGGTAATTTTTTTTTGTTTTATCTTTTTTTTATATAATTATTTTATAAATCAATTTATTAGAACCAATTATAAACCGACACATGTCCCCCTAAACCTATTCTTCAGGTTAGAATTGATTTTATCCGGTTTTGTCCTGTTTAAAATAAATGGGGTATTAAGGTTGCATTATTCCAGAATAATCGAAAGGTTGCATTATTATTTGCGAATCGCCAAAAAGTTGCATTATTCTAGGCAATTTTTCCAATTAAATAAAATTTATTATAATTTATCAAAACTTATTTCAACTATTTTCACATTATCTAAGTTGAATAAAACAGAGCTTGAATATGGTAATATTTTTAAGCAAAAAAATAATGATTGTCTGAATGTCAATCTAGTCCTTTCTAAACTTAAACTAGTGATTGACAAGAAAAGTTCATAGAAAAACGTCCCAAAATTTTGCTTATACTATTGTCTCCGGAAAAGCTACTTCATATAACATATGATTTCGCAAACGATTTTTCTATATTTTAACATATAATTCATTATAAATTAAATTTAAATATGAAGATATTTGATAAACATTTAAACGTAAGCTTGAGTACTATAGATAACCTAAAATATATTTCTAGATGTAAAAATTATTTTAATCTGACCTTTTCTTTATGGTGATGGATTCTATCTAATGATTGAGATATAAGCCCATATTAACATTTTAATATGACACCAAATCCAAGTAGAAAGGCATGCATATACATAAAGATAACCAAAGTTTTGTGGGCTGAATAACTTAATCAAGATTATTAGGAAGGATATCGACACGTCCCAAACTCACAGAAATGGAGTTGATTGGATAAGACGGTTTTATCTATTTTAATAAGAAGTTTGCATGGTTAAGCCGCGGAATAGAGTAGTGATTTTGGCTTTAATCATGCTCACACATATATTAAACACTTAATTTTCAACTTTCTTATAACTATATATAAGAATATAACAAAGTAACAATACTATTAGGTCCATGTCATAACGTGTACGCATGTCAACATTGTATAGGTAGCATGTCTCCACCTTAAGATCGTTTAATTTATACTAATTCAGCATCATGACGACATAGTTAATAGCCGCCAAGCCCAATAGTCCACTGTAACAATGAGGTCCGAAAGTACGTGGTGGGTTTCGAGATCGGTTAACGGACTTCGAGTTTGTAGGCGTAGAAGAAGAAACATGTCGAAGGTTTGGAGCGCCCGGTCTAATCCTAGGATGGACCGATGGATGGGGCACTATTCGGTAATCACTTCAAGGTATACAAAAACTTAATGTTAAAAGTAGCATTCCGCTAGAGCAGAAGCTTCTAGTATAGTGAAGTGCCCGCTTCTGCCTTCTCTGGGCGTGAATTTTTAGAAGAGATTGTTTTTTCGTTTTTATGTGGTAGATTTTCTTGTTTTTAGGGTTTAAGAATTCTAGTGATAACTTCCTATTTACTTGTAATTAGGTTAGGATTTTAATTTCTGATGTTAGTTGGATTCAAATCTTGTTAGATACAATATTCGCATAGTTTTCTAATTCTATTTTAGATCATTGTTTATTGCACCGTCAACAAGATGAGATATTACAAACACTCTTAGAGTTTTAGATTAGCGTTCTTAAGAAGAAGGATTGTAATAGTTCACAAATATGCTGGTGAGTTACCTATATTTGATTAACAAAGCGTAATGATGTAGGCATGTGAACCTAGGTTATAGATACACCTAGTAGATTTTACCAACTAAGTTAGTTGACATCCACAAAATTAAGGAGTAGCTTTTTAAGTGAACAAAATCAAAGAATAGTTGATTCACAAATAAGGCCACAAAACTTGTGTAGATGGTGCTTACCCACGGTACCAAACACCATGCTTTTAGCTAAGGCTCTTATTTTTCAGTGTG
Source organism: Patellifolia procumbens (assembly GCA_947645195.1). NCBI lineage: Eukaryota > Viridiplantae > Streptophyta > Magnoliopsida > Caryophyllales > Amaranthaceae > Patellifolia > Patellifolia procumbens. Next base: position 249,882 of record CANSGD010001375.1, on the reverse strand, counting down.
TAATTGTGTGTGTTTCAAAAGTACGATACTAAGAAGCATTTTGCTACACATGCTCTTGGGAATTTGGGATATTCTAACAACTTCAGTGCCATTATCATGCAAGAAGTCATTAACACAAACCTCGTTAAGCAAATTGATATTACAATTGGTCGTAAAGCACAAGAATAGTATATCAATCTCATAAGAAGAATATGCCAAAGTAATAAGCCAATGAACTCTCAGGGATGAAACAACCAATATGGCAATATGTGGATTGTGGAGTTGTGGACTGACCTTTTACTTTTGTTAAATTTCTTGAATGGAAATGGAGGTTGAACTCCATTGATGAAATTACGAAGCTTAAAAAGGGAAAATAGAAAAGCAGTAAAGAGGAAGAGGAAGAGGAGAGAGATGAGAGAAAGAAATGAGAGGCTACATTGTTATTATTGTTGTATGTAAATGAGTTACAAGCCTATTACGCTATTTATACTATAGTTTTACAATCTAACAACTAATACTAGATTCTAAGTAACAAATATAAGTAACAAACTAATCCTTGATTTAAGGAAACACTAACAACCACTACAAGAAAAAGGTTATTGGGCGACGAAATTGGAATGAAGGGGGCCACAAAAACTTTTTTGTCGCCCATTTTGAAGCAAGGGCGACGGATATAAATCGTCGCCTAAAAGCAATATATGGGCGATAAAAAATTAGTTTCGTCGCACTAACGTAAATATGGGCCACGAAAATTGGACTTGTAGCACTAAATTTAGTAGAGGGCGACACTTTTTATTTGTTTTGTGGCGCAGAGTGCTTTGCTTCTCAGGCCGCGTTCTCCACCCAAAAATTTTATATTGCCTCCAATATTTCAAATACACCTAAACCCTAAAATTTCATCTCAAAAGTACGAGCGCTTCACACTTGCCCCTAAAATTTCAGATCTAGTTAATTTCCAAACCAAGTTTCCTGTCTGCTTTCTCTCTTCTCTCTCCTCACCCACAAAGCTAGGGTTTTCTGTTGGAAGTGGGTTGACCTGTGTAATTATCAAGATCATTATAGACCATTACTGCTCGGTACTACTAATTTGATCTCAGATCTTAAATGATGGAAATGATTTATACAGGTTTGCAAGTTATTATTAGCGAGCTTGAATCGCAAGGAATAATTCAAGGGTTTCTTCCTCTGCGACTTGTTGCTGACCTAGGTTGGTGGCCAATTTTATTCCTTGTTTTTAGAATTGATTTTCTTGCAAAATTGCTAGTTCACTACGGAAGATCAGGTAGCCAAAGTTATTGCCTTCTATTTTTACTTTTTCTCACGTTTTTTAATTATTAAATTCACTTAGTTTCTTTTTAATTTGGGGCCACTTCTCCTCTCTGATCTCTCTTGAATTTAGTTTGCTTAAACTAGTGAATTTGTGTAACTGGTAATCATATATTTTCTACCAGGTTGGGGGTAGATACTTGATGGGAATTATGCTTGTTTTCAACATTGAAGATGGTGAATACTACTATTTAGTGAGACGGCAACTACAAATAAGGTAACACTTATTAATGGATCATTCAAAAATCTCACTTTTTTCTAAAAAAAATTAACTGATGTTGATTTGTGTTTGGGAATAAGCGTTTCGTTTGAGTTTGACATGTGTTTCAAAACCAAGTTGGATTATACTTTCTCCGTAACAAAATAAATGCACCATTTGCTTGGGCACGCATGTCAAGATAAAACTTTAAAGATTAATATCTCTAATTATGTATTTGTAAAAATTATAAACACTAGATCATAAAAAACTACAAGTTGAGACGAATCCAACAAGACCCCACATGACTATATTTTCCCTTGTGTATAAGTCACAAATTGCGATTACATTTAAAACTGTAAATAGTGTCAAAAGTGCAAATGGTGCAATTTTTTTCCTTACGGAGGAAGTATATATTTTGCAATTCTGTTTCCATCAAGTAAACTTATTTTAGATGGATATATCTTTAATCTATGCTTTAAACATTGATTACTTGGGTTTTCGTTTTGCGATTTTCGATTTTCCATCAATTAAATGGCAAAAAGAAAAAAATTCTGAGGAATTCAGTGGCTTGTTATCTGGTTCAAGTTTACTTTTGAATTCATATCTTTTGGTATATACAAATACACAAATGATGTTAGTTAGTTGGTGATTACCCTCTTCATAACTACATTACAATGTTAATATTTGGCGTTAATTTTCGAGTTATAATCCGATTTTTAAAAATCATCTTACAATATTCTGTTTTTCAATTTGTTAGTAGGTAAAAATCAAGAGGACAATCAGAATGGTGATAGAAGCAATATATTCTCTTTAGGCTTGATGCAATAGATCCCAGAAGTTGTTAATAAGAAGTGTATGGTTTCCTTCCGAATGCCCTCATAATCATTCAACTCACTCCTTGCGCTGATTACTCCGATTCTTGATTGATTTCACTCTAAGCTACTGACTGAAGAGTAAATCCCATTTACCACCGATGAATTTGCCAACATTTCCTTGCGCTTCTTCCCCATCAATGGCGGGAGGTGTACGATAGCAAACACTTTATCCTATGCCTAGAGCTTGATAAAGTCGAAAAATGTATAATTGTATGTTTGAACAAATGTAATTGTGTACAATCTCTAATGTTATTAAATTTTTGTATTAACCTTTCGTAAATCTTTATGCTTACATTATTATCTTGATGAGAAGATTTTTTTTTTTGGTAAGATGTGAAGCTTTTGTATATTAAAGGAGTAAAGCTAAAAGTTGGGTACTCAACTTTGATAAAAATTGCATTTTGAGTACTCAAGTTGTAGAAGTTGCAGTTTGGGTACTTCATCCATTTTTCCATCCATATTTTCATCCATTTGCATTGAAATAATAAAAAACTATTATTACCCACCCACTTGAATAAAGGAGAGAGAAAATTTTTTATTATATTACAAATTTGCCATTACTTAAACCTCCTGAATAAATTTAGGACAATTCTACATGATCATCTTTTCTTTTATAAATTCTATGTGATGGACATTGGATTTTATTTAGTGACGCTCAACTTATTATTTTTATTTTTTATAACGTTTTTCACTTAAAAATACGTTTTTATTTATTTTAACAATTATGTTTAAATTATAAAAAATATTTTTAAACAACTACTTATTTCAGCAAATTGATCTTGCGATTAAGAAAATAGCATTGCAACAGATTAGCAGGAGCGAAAGACTAAAAAGTAGAGTAAGTATAAACTTCAAAAGGAAGGCAATTAATTTCTTATTTCGTGAAATTAACAGATTGATGATGATAAGCACGCTAATTTCGACAAAAGACTCTAAATTGGGCACGTTTAATTGAAATTAAGCAATTGGGTTTCTGAAAAAAGACAAGAATTAGTATAATCCACACCACAGTCCATAGTATATGCTTTGAAATTACAAAATGATCTTCTAAAAATCAATTCTTTGTCATAAACCCCGGTATAGAGAATTGAGATGCAATGACAAGCGAAAAAACAAAAATTGATGGTATAAAAGACAGAAAAATAGAAGGAAAAATACCTGAAAAGGGGATTTAAGAATGGGCAAAAGACCCTCCAAACAATCAATACGGAAAGTAAGAGGAAGATTGATATTGCAGGACAAGAAGAATCTGAACTCGTTATCGCTCATCCTTAATTTTTAATTTTAGAGTCTTGTGATCAAGTGTAAATGATGAATAATCTTTTGGATTTTTGAAAAAATAATTTTTGTAATTTAAAAATAAAAAATTATTTTATAGTGAATTTTTTTTTAATGAAAATTAAAAATAATAAGTTGAGGGTCACTAAATAGAATCCAAAATAAAAATTTCCATCACATAGAATTTATGGAAACAAAAAGTCACCTTGTAGAATTTCTTAAATATATTCAAGTTAGCTAAATAATGGCATATTTGCAATATAATAAAAAAGTTTCTTTCCCCTTTATTTAAGTGGTGGGTAATAATAGCTTTTTTTTTATTATTTGGATGGAAATATGGATGGAAAGATGGCGGGAGTACCCAAACTGCAACTTTTGCAACTTGAGTACCCAAAGTGTAACTTTTGTCTCCTCTCAAAAAAAAAAAAAAAGTGTAACTTTTGTCAAAGTTGAGTACCCAACTTTTAGCTTTACTCTATATTAAAGAGACTATTAATAAAAACACTAAACGGTATGAAAGGGCCACAAAAATGTGAGGACATGTGTGGCCAGCATTGCAAATGATGTTATGTTCATCACCTTTTAGAACTTGTCACACATACTAATAACAAGGGCGACAAATCACAAAAAGTGTGGCCAATGCTTTAGAGTATGGGCGTCAAAATATGAAGAATTCACGCGCATAGTTTTAATCTTGGGCGTCAAAAATATGAAGAACTGACGCACATTTATGGGCGATAAACTATTTTTCTGTGGCACATAGTTGCAATCTTAGACGACAAAAATAGAAAAAGTGACGCCCAAACTATGGGCGACGCCGATAGGGCGACGGTTCTTGCGGCGAAAAATAAAGTGTCGCCCAAAGTTTGGGCAACGGAAATAAGGGTATGGGCGACGAAATGTTTTGTGGCCCAAAGTTGTTTTTCTTGTAGTGAACTCTAACCAACCTAGTTCTATACTTCAACATCCCCCCGCAAACTGGACATGGTTGAAAAACATGTCCAGTTTGAACAATTCGTACTAAAAAAAAATCAAAACAAGAAAATACGATCATTATGGATCAAACACATGAACGAATTCTCAAATAATTCGAACAATCAAAATGAGCCTCTATGGGTCTTCGAAATAGACCTTCTTGGTCTAAAATAGCCATCTATGGGCCTCAAAACCGACCTTCTTGGTCACAACAAAACTAACCATATCATATGGTCACAACAAATGACCACTATAGGCCTAAAAGACTGACCTTCTTGGTCATAAAACCGACCTCTATGGGTCGAAATAAGACCATCTATGGGTCAAAACAAGCCTCTATGGGCATCAAAACAAGCCACGATGGGCAAACAAAGCCACTATGGGCATAACAAGCCACTTTGGGCAAACTTGACCAACTATGGGTCTTCGAAATGAACCTTCTTGGTCTTTGAAAAATGACCACTTTGGGTCTCGAAAAAAAACGGCCATCTATGGGCCTTGAAGCTGAGCCTTAATGAGTCTCAAAAAATGATCTTTAAAAGATAAAAGAAAACAAAACACAACAGCTTCACAAGCTCCAGCAATCCACACTTCAATATCACATGTGATGAAGATCCCAAAGAATGGCTTTGGTCTTCAATACCAGGAAGGAAACAACTTCAACTTCTCCATGTCCACTTGGACATTTTATGGAAATTCTGTCAATTTTACCAAAAGAATGACTGAAATCAATAGCACTAGTAGCAAGAATCTCTCAATAGAAAATGCTGCCACCCCAACTTCACATCATCTAATCACCAGAACAACAACAGTATTACTAAGACTGAAACACAAGTAGAACCAAATCCACCAGCACCTCTTATAGTAGTGTCCAAATCTTCGACCTCGAGAACATATGGAGTTATGATTTTCTTAATGATTAACTGTGCAATTCGGTCACCAACTTTCTCCTAAAAAACAACATCAGAGTGAGTGAACAGAATCACCCCAACTGGCCCCTGTAATATCCATCTATCACTCCTGCTCCCACAACAATGGAGTACTAGCATACCAGTACTACACTAGTAGATGGCAAACTCAAAGTTAAAAAGTACCTAATATATGCAAAAATGGAGCACAACATGATTTATGCCCAGCCAACACCATCTCAGTATTTCCCATAAACTCCAAAACACCTTAGGTCCATAACAACCACTGCAACATCAAAACGCTAACCATCCACAACAATTACATCAATTCGCCATACAAATATCAACCAAATCAATCGACCAATCGCCAAAAAAACATCAAGTTTGACACACAATAATACCCAAAAAAAACTTTACAATCAACTTTGATTAAAGGAATTCAATGAACCTTTAATTGGGAAAGAAACCTTTTGATTGAATACCAAGATTAGAGGGTTGTCACCTCGAAAGCAAATACCCGGATGTTCGACCTAGCAAGAAACACCAGAAATCTCTTGGTTGTCATCCATTAATGAATACCCAGAAGAAAACAACCCAGAACTTCGACGTTGCGATCGAAAATTCCGTATACCCAGAAATTTTCAAAGGAAATACCCAGAAAACTTGAACTGAAGAGCCGAAAACATCAAGAAGTAGTTAACCCAGAAATACCCAAAACAATTAAGCATTGAAATTTTATGAAACGAGAATACCCAGAAACTGATTTCTAGCGAAGAAATGGGATGAACCCTAGAAATTGGGAAAAACTTCCAAGAATTAAGAAAATTTTCGATTCAAGGTTTTAATAACACTTGATGAACAAGATTAGAAGAAAATTGGGCAAATTGAAGCCCAAAATGCTCACGTTTGAGTGTGAAGCGCCAAAAATTCGAGCAGAAAATTTATGAGAAAGGTGAGAAGGTGGGGATTTAGAATGAAAGAAAAAATTTGTGCGGAATTAAGGAGCTAGGATCATTCCCCCTCTGATACCATGTTAAATTTCATGAATGGAAATGGAGGATGAACTCCATGGATGAAACCATGAAGAGGGAAAATAGAGAAGCAGTAAAGAGGAAGAGGAGAGAGGTGAGAGAAAGAAATGAGAGGCTACATTGTTATTATTGTTGTATGTAAATGAATTACAAGCCTATTAGGCTATTTATACTATAGCTTTACAATCTAACAACTAATACAAGATTCTAAGTAACAAATCTAAGTAACAAATTAATCCTTGATTTAAGGAAACACTAACAACTCTAACCAACCTAGTTCTATACTTCAACAACTTTTCATGTAATGAAGAGTGAGATCATCTGGCCTTGCTCTAATATATTTTGTATGTTTCTTTTTCCATTGTCCGGCCATTAGATGGGGGAAACCCGTGAATGCTAAACTAGCTTTTATATTTGAGCAACATTCTGAATATGTTTTAATTTGATGATTTTGAAAACAAGATTTATAGAATACTAAAACATATATGTAATTAAGATTTCAAAATTTTATAACCTATATTTAATCACAGAAAATAAACTTCTTGTACAATTTAAGATTCATGTTCAAACAAGTCATGCCTATACTTTGGTGAGTGATTGTATACCATGAATCTATGATGTAAGGGTGATGGTAGGATAAGATGGTTGTGGCTATGGTGATTGTATACTATGTGAGTTGCAGAGAGATGGATGTTCGATGGTGAGGAGAATTTGAAGAACATATGTGAATTAGGAAGGGAAAGGTGAGAGGTGTTTCTTTAAATAAAAAGACTAAGGTAAATGTCTCTATTAATGAAAATAGAAATTCATAATAACAATCTAGGATCTAATAGTAGTAGAGTCGTAACTTTCCAAAGAATTGATCATTGAGAACCTCCTTGTATGAGTTTTCAATGGTCAAGTGTATAGTGGCGTTTTGTCAGCAATGACATGGGCTGAAGCATGAAAGGTAGTAGTATAAACTCACAAAATGCGTACTCTATCTCTATTTCTCCTTAATCATTGTGTAATTCCTCAATGTTGCAAGTATTGAAAAGTAGAGGTATATACATCATTTTTCGAAAATAACTCCACCTTCCAAACTGAACCAAGCCACAAATCATATTCGTTCGTCGAAACCAAAAGTAAAAGTTTTGTTAAATACATATTCCTTAAAAACTTTGTTTGAGGAGTTAACCAGACCCAATCATTTTACAAGATCAATATCTAAGGGCCCTGAAACAGCTGAAACTACTACATGAAACTGGGACTTAGATGCTAAAGCTCACAATTTTGTTATCCATACTAGCGATTAGGAATGATTTTGATAGTTATCTTTTATCCTTATCATTTTCTAATCTAATATGATTTTTTCTAATTTGATCTGATCATTTATGAAATAAGCACTAAAATACTTAAATAAGTTGAATAGAACAAAGTCATCATACTAACACCCACAATTTCGATAGCCATACCAACAATTTGGAACAATTTTGATAGGATAATAGTGGCCAAAACTAACCTAACCCAACCCATCTCCTTTTAAATCCTAACTAAATTTGGGCTTAAAATCCATCTAAACAAAACAACCCAATTTTCCATACAACCCAAACTACTCAAAAGACATATCTACCCCCTCAAACCTCCAAATTCTATCCAAAACCAAAGAAAGAAAACACAATCATAAAAAAAAAACCATCTTTCTTCCTCAAACTCACTCACTTTAGCCATGGCTTCATCCTCATCTCTTCTCAATTTCCTCTCCCCTCTCTTCCCATCTTCAAACACTTCACTTCCTCCTCTTTCTTCTTCCATTCCCAAATTCCCCACTTTAAACCCTCTTTCTTCTTCCACTCCTACCTCAAATTCCCTCTCCCTTTCCTCCACCAACAAAAACCATGAAATTCCTGTAATTGCAAAGAAAGAAGAAGAATACCCAGGTGAATTAATGGCTGTAGTTTGCCCATCTCTTGCATTTTCAAACACCCTTTTCTTCAGATCAGCTTATAATGTTCAAGTTTTGGTTGATGAAAATGAGAATGAAGAAAGACTTCTTAATCGTTTTAGAAGAGAGGTTATGAGAGCTGGTGTTATTCAGGAGTGTAAACGACGTCGTTTCTTTGAGAATAAACAGGATGAGAAGAAACGTAAGCATCGTGAAGCTGCTAAGCGTAACAGCCGTCGAAGGTATTTCCTCTCCTTTTCTTCTATTTGATTTCATTTATTTATTACAAGATTATGTTTATAATGTTATGGTTGAGTTTGTTTGTGGTTTGGCCTATGTTACTCGGACTCGGTTACTCATGTGGGACAGGTACGTGTTCAAGTGTCGGGTTTGTTTGTTTTAGGAAAAAAGCTAATTGGTTTTGGCATTATCTATGTTGGGTCGAAGATTTGAGTGCGAGTAACATAGGGTATGTCTGATGAATCTTTTTCCAAGGTGTAATTTATCAATTTTCTGCAATTGATGAATGATTTAGACATGGAATTTTGTGAAATTGGAGGCAGCAAACTGAAAGTGAATGAGCAGTTTGGTAGCTAGTCACGTATTGCAATTTTTAGACATAAGATGGACCAAGAGTAACAATTTTTCACAAAAACATAAGTATTAACTAGCTGATTGCAACTTCTTCTTTGTTCAATCATATTAATTGTTGTTGTTGCATAATGAAAGCGTTTTCTTGCTGGGTTGTAGTTTGCAATTTTTTCAGTTGTGGAAGCTTCAACTTCAAGATTATGCCTTTACACATGATTACATCTGCTGAGAGTTTAGGAGGTTTTCTGATGAGGAGTTCCCAATTCCTAACTGTTCAATGTGAATAGCGGATCCAATGGGGAGAAAACTCACAGAATTGGCATTTTTTTAGATGAACTATTCACATCTAACAGTTAGAAACTTTGAGTTCCTCCTTTCTGATAGCTTTTTACAATAGTTTCGGTCTTGATACATGACGAGAAATTCTGAACTGATATGAAGTTGTGAACTTTTTTTGTTCATGACATTGTGTGGTTGTATGTTCGAGAACAAATTGTGTGTATTGACTCAAAATGTTGTATATGAAAATGAGTGTACTAGTTTTTTGGATTAGCTATGTAAGATGATGGAATTTACATTTCAATATTCAATATTTGTGATCTAATAAGTAATAACCCTTATGAAGTAGGCATCACTCTATCTTTCTGCTTTAATTGTTGTGAAGATCAGAAGTTTCCTGAGTAGTTCCGACTTAGTGATGTCTGCAGTTCATTCATACATTCAATATTTCTTCCTATTTCAGGCGTGGTCCATTCCGTCCATTCCCAGGAAAGGAGGATGCCGTGAAGAGTGAGAAAAAAGAGGATGATGAAGATAACTGGGAAATGCCGAAAGAAGCTAAAGAAGACTCACTTTTCTGATTGCTTTTTGCCTTTTGCTCAACTTCACTGACTTCTCTTTTGATTGAGAGGTTTTGGTTCTGTGTATGTTGTTTCACAAACTGTAATGTTAATGTGTTGATAAAAGGTTTATTGGGTAAATTGTTGCATTATTTGAGGAATCCTTCGTGTTATACTCACTCCATTAACAATTTCACCAGAGAATTTGATGAGAACTCAGAACAGTTTTGGCTACAAGAGCCTGTAATTTTTACTTATTAGTTGACATGTATTTTTTAAGTGCAAAGCAATTGCAGCCCGAAGTTGACCTTTATTTTTGTTATTCATATGGCACATTCAACATCGGTACTTAAAATTGTTGTTCATACATGTAATTAGGTTCCTTCCTACCGCTCTTTCCGTCCGCCAATACATTTTCCATTTTTCTCAAATGCACATAGCAGAGCTTTTGTGATTCGCTTCTACAATAAACTGCCACTATTATTGACTTTTGAGAGTATCTGCGGATCTAATGAGATAAATACTCAAATTTTATCATAGGTTAATATGGGGACGGGGGAGGAGTAAGTTATTCGAAGACTTGGAGCAAGGAGTGTAAATATATGATTGCAGTTCTATGTAGGCCATGGCTCGGTTCTGATGGCTAAATGGAGTTTCTCCATCTAAAACCATTTTTCCAAATCTCACGGCCCTCACCGTCATAACAAAAAAAGTCTAGTTGTGTAAATGTACGTTAAGTTCAACAAAAATAAATTAACGTAAGAAAAAACGAAAAAAAAAAAAGAGCTTAAATCTCCCCAATAGAACCCATAAGCTTTCCTTTTCACTTAAATACATCAACAATTGACATTGTATATTTGGCAGGAAAATTTTGAGTTCCAAAATTACAGAACTGGTGAAGCAATGAAGATCAATATAATCGAATGTTGTACATGTTAATCAAACAAATTTACCGTGGGTGAGAGAAGCAAAAAAATAATAACAGACATACCGACATACATGAGAGGCAACCCAATTTCCTAAAACACCTCCTAATCCTAGGTGGGTTTTGAATGGCTGAACCTGATACAGGATTACAAAAGACAACTGTTGGTGCTAAGTGCTAACCATCTTGTAGGGGGGCAGTGCCATGCACAATTGCACGCTCCTTCAATGTAATATATACCTCCTGCTATTTGACCCAAGATTTCTGACAAGCTTTGTATATCTTTTATATTGTCTTCAGACCAACTTCTACGAGCTTCTTCGACGCGATCTCTAAGATTGTAGTCAAAGCAAAATTTTCAATTCAGTGCTATGTATTCTTTCTGTGTGGTGCCAACTAATCACCCTTCCCAGGCTGGTTGTCATCTTCTTCTGAATCATAAACGTCATCTTTCCTATCATTTCTTACTTCGTTACCCTGCTCGACCAAACTGACATCACCAGCAGATTTCCCTCTAGTTAGAGATTGAACTTCTTCATCATTAAATTCTTCTCCTGCTCCATTTGAATATGCGTACCTGTGAAGTGAGGATCGCGGTTTTAGCAGTGGCCTAGCGACAGAAATACTCTCAGCCAAGGGTTTTTAAATTCTAAGCAGCATCTTAGAGACTTCCATTATTGCCCAGTGGATTACCAAATGAGTGTGCCAGTATATGCCAATCTCTTGAAAATAAAAAATGAAAACTACTATATCAACCGAGTAAGATGAGAGATCAAATTATACTGGCATGTCGAACGAGGATTATTAGTGACTCTCAATAGATATTACTAGAATTCTATGCACGCGATGCGTGCGACAATAACTTTATTATGAAACTTCATAATCTACGGTAGATAATTTTATGGATAGTCGCATCTTACCATAACTTTTCATGTTTTTAGAAACTCCCACCTTAATGATTTTTTTTTAAAAAAAAATTCCACTTACCATTTACAATTTATTAAAAACTCCATCACTTAACGGTTTTTGTAAAATTTTATTAACAAAATCGTTAAGTGTTCCACATATACATTTTGTTAACAAAATGGAACTTGAAATAGTTGCAATTCTTTCCATATAGTTGTAATTCGTTCCAAATTTGTTTAGAATCTGCCCTTAAATTGATGAAATTGACTTCAATTTCAGCGAAGACTAATAATCTCTATTATATAAGTGAAGAGGTGGGGGTGGACACTAAAAAGAAAAAAAAAGGAAAAATAAATAAAATAAATCAATAAGTTTATTAAGTAATTAAGTTTTATTTCCAAATTTATTCATCCGTTTTTTAATAAAAGATGTTCAAAACTTCTAACTAAAATATCTAAAAACCTACAAAGTAAAAACAATTAAAAAAATATCAACGATTATATTTTCTTGAGATCTATAGATAGACACTCACTTTGCTATACTTTTATATACTTTTGAATTTTTTTATTTTGAAATACACGAGTAATTGATTGTTCATGAGTGAAGGCACATTTGATCAAATTGATCATGATAAAGTATTTTAGCATGAGTGCGAAATATGATAAAATATTTTCAAGTACTTTTGAATTTTTTCTCATTTGGACAATGAGCAAAAAATACCTTACCAGGTACTATATAACAAAAGTTGTAGTTGATGGTTGGGACTAAGGGAGGTTTTCAAAGAATAATGAGCCAAAATGAATTTAACTTGAAAACAAAATATGTTGTATACCTTCACATTTTATCATGTTACAGTAGGCAAAACACATATCGTATGCAAATAAAATTAGAACTTTTTCTTCAAAACCACCTAAATTTTTCACGTTTTAAGAAACTCCCACCACTTAATGAATTTTCCACCTTAATGAATTTTTCTTTTAAATCACCTATCATTCCCAAATTTATTATAAACTCCCACAACTTAATGTTGTTTGTTAAATTCGGTTAACAAAATCGTGAAGTGGGCCCCACATATGCATTTAATTATTAGTTTACGCTGAAATAGAAGTCAATTTCATCAATTTAAGGGTAAATCATCAAAAAATTTAGATCAAATTTGGAACAAATTACAACTAGTTGGAAATAATTGCAACTATTTCAAATTCCATTTTGTTAGCAAAATGCATATGTGCGACCCACTTAACGGTTTTGTTAATGAAATTTGGCAAAAATCGTTAAGTGGTGGGAGTTTTTAATAAAATTGTAAATGGTAGGTGAAATTTTTTTTAAAAAAAATCATTAAGGTGGGAGTTTCTAAAAACATGAAAAGTTTATGTGGTAAGATGCGACTATCCATAAAATTATCTACTGTAGATTATGAAATTTCATAATAAAATTGTTGTCGCACGCATCGCATGCATAGAAATCTAGGAAAAATATATCTTAGGAAAATATTATATAAGTGAAGAGGTGATGCTAATGACATCAAATTTTTAGCAACAAACGTTTAAAATTTCAAATTAAAATATCTAAAAAACTACAAAATAAAATAATTTTAAAAAATGTCAATGGTTATTCTTAAGAGCTACAAATAGACACCTACTTTGCTATATTTTTATATACTTTTGATTCTTTTTTATTTTCAAATACATGATTAATTGATTGATTGCTCATGAGTGGGGGTGCATTTGATCAAATTGATTATGAAAGTATTTTAGGATGATTGAGAAAGTGGTAGAGGGAGAGGGATGTTGTATTTTTTTGAACTCATGAGTGATGATGCTAATGACATTTTCCATTAATATTTTGTACGATTATTTGTCTTTTTTGGCGTTTTGTTTTTAAATCACTATTGTTAATCTACTCTCTAATATTTGTTACACTTTATGTATTTTAATTATTTCAATTTTTAAACTCTTTTGAGATTACAAGTACACCCTCTAAAAAATAAATTAACTAAAACTTAATAATTATTATTAATAGTATGAAAACTATATATGTATACACTTAGTTCACTTGAGAAATTACAATGTAGTTTTTCCAAATCCTTACATAATACTCTTTCAAACGAGGCCCGCATCACGTGCATATAAGGCTAGTAAAATGCATATGTGGGGCCCAGTTCACAGTTTTTTATCGGATTTAACAAAAATCATTAAATGGTGGGAGTTTTTAAAAAAATTGGGAAGGATAGGTGAAAATTTAAAACAAAAATTCATTAAAGTGAGAGTTTATAAAAACGTGAAAATTTTAGGTGGTTTTGAACAAAAAATCCTAATTTTATTTGCATACAATGTGTGTTTTGGCTACTGTAACATGATAAAATGTGAAGGTACACAACATAATTTGTTTTCAAGCTAAATTCATTTTGGTTTATTTTTCTTTGCAAACATCCCTTACTCCCACCATCAACTACAACTTATGTTATACAATACCTGATAAGGTATTTTTTGCTCATTGTGCAAATGAGAAAAAATTTAAAAGTACTTGAAAACACTTTATCACTCATGCTAAAATATTTTATCATGATCAAATGTGCCTTCACTTATGAACAATCAATTACTTATGTATTTCAAAATAAAAATTTTAAAAGTATATAAAAGTATAGCAAAGTGGGTGTCTATCTATAGATCTCAAGAATATATAATCGTTGATATTTTTTAAAATTGTTTTTACTTTGTAGGTTTTTAGATATTTTAGTTAGAAGTTTTGAACATCTTTTATTAAAAATATGATGGCCAAATTTGGAAATAAAACTTAATTACTTAATAAACTCATTTATTTATTTTATTTATTTTTTCTTTTTTTCTTTTTGGTGTCCACCCCCACCTATTCACTTATATAATAGAGATATACAAGACTCAGAGAATATGATATGTAGTAAATATCAACTACTATGTGCTCAAGCAGCATGCGAATTGCGATCACATAGGTCTTTAGAGCTTTGTATGCCGAAATTTGCCAAAGATAAGGACACGATAGTCCGTTAAATCTCCCAAGAACAGATAAGATTTGGGGAAATGACGTGCAATTCAGGCAAGCACCGGTGTAATAGGTGAAATATAAAAGAGAGAAGTCAGAGGCAGGGGGAGAGACATATACTCCTCGGTACATATTTTTGCCCATGTCATTTGTCTCTGTGGACACTATGAATATACTTTATATCATCCCAAAGCATAGGTTATTCAATAATCATGCTTCAACGCCATAGACAAACATTCAAGAATTTAGCAGTTCTCCAAATGAATGGAGGTTTCTCACAAGGTTACATCTTGATGGATGGAGAGGGTCAACTTACCTTTGAGAACTCTGAGATGGAGCCCATAGATAGCAAATTATGCATAGCACTGCAAACGCGAGGATGTCCCAAAAGGCAGTGATGATCCAGGCCCTCTGCCACCGCTCATTAAATGGATCTGTAGCCTTGAAATACAACTGTAAGAAGCAAAATCATCAGACTCAGCATATCCTCAGTAGGTAGTATGCGAACACGCATCATACCAAAAATCAGTCACAAACAGGAAATACAGTAGCAAAGCAGAGTTTTTTTCCGTAGTTAGATCATTCCATTCCGTGACCCAAATCAATATCACATTTTCCCTCTTTATGATTCTTTGCTTGATATTCTTAAACTGTTTTCTAGCAAGAACTGTCTAAGAACTTATATCAAATGCTTTTCTTCGCAAGCCATTCTTCTCAGTATATATTTCGGCCAGCATGAGTCATCACAAATATCACTTTTAAAACAATAACCGTTTTTTACCCTTAGAAGGTCCAATGTCCTTTAGATGTCTTCTCTCTAATACGCTAGATAGAAACTTCACAGTTAGTTAAAAAATACACATCTTCTAAAGTCTGCAACATATTGTTTTCCTTAATTCTTTTTCTTTATTATTATCGTCTTGCTACTTATTTGTTAATATCTTAAGTTACTATTTCTAATACTATTATTAACAAGTTTATTCACCTTATAACTCAATTTCAAAAAAAAAATAATTCCGTTTATGTTTCCAACAGAATATTTATAGTTCTCAAGACTAATGCATACACCTTTACTTAATGCTTTACTAATAGTATTAGCATCTTGCTACCTGTACAGCTTCCCAAAAGATACTTGGGTACTAGTTTTAGTATTATGTTAAGATGTAACTCACCTTTTGAGTTCTATTTTGGATATGAGTAATTCAACATAGGTTCCCGCAGACTTTCTAGTTCTCTAGACTACGGGCGTATTCTCCCCAACTTACTTTCAGTTCAGTGCAATTCAGTACAGTTATTCTCAATTTGTGTCAGTTCAGTTCAGTACTTTTACATTACTTTCACATTTCAGTACTCCTTTCAGTTCAGTTTAGTTCAGAATCTTCGGATTAGTTCAGGTGTCACTCCTACATAGTCATAAAGTTGCAACTTCAATTTAATATTATTCTTTTGCCACAATATCTTGTTACTGGTAGTCTGGTAATGCTTCCAAAAAATACTTCAGGTACTACTTCCAGAACTATTATTAACAAGTAATTTACCTATTGACTCCAATTTATAGGATTTCCACATACTCTTTCTAGTTCTCTAGATTAGTCATCATATACAGTTACATACCCTGTAGTTCCCCAGACACAAGTATTTGGATCTTAGACAAGTGGCGGCTTGGGGCCATTACATCATATAAGCACCATAAATCTTCCTCCAGTTCTATACACTGATTAAGCCAATGAAGTTTATTGAATACAAAAAAAATCCCACTATTACTACAAGCTGAAGCAATACCTCATATATTATCCATGTAACTGAAGCAATCACTGAAACTACCAGTGCATTTGAGAACTTCCTGTAGATATCCAATTTCACGGAACTTCGTTTCACCTGGAAAGCAATATTTAGTCTAAAAAGATACCAAAACTGACAGCAAGGGCTTTGCTAAATCCCCATTGAAAAAGAAAGTCAAGTGCCAAACATCTACAATTTTAATACTACCTCCATGCCAAAATAGTTGCCTATTGTTCTTCACACATTTCAAAGGGCAAAAGTGTGGGACAGAGGGTATAAACGTCATTCTAAATGATTCTGTTGCATGAAAGAGGAGATCTGTCCAATCACTTAGAAATTTTAGTTCAGCCACTACTGGTCATCTAATTATTCCAATACTCAAATTTTGATCTGAGTTACAAAGATAGAGATGGTAGCATGCAACAGCAGCAACTGGGAGCAGAAACACAAAAAGTGGAAAAGCAAAAGTTCAGCGGGAAGATGAGACTTTGTGGACCATAGGTTTAAAATAGTTCTTGTTAATCTCCATCTCAGAGGATATGAAATAGAGTCAATGCAAGGTTTAGGAACTCATCTGTCATACGAATTAACGAAAATTAAAAGTATTGAGCCAAAACACGAAGTCTTTAAACAGCTAGATGAGGCTGGCTGGCTACACAAATTCTATAGCAAAAGGCTAGCACAACGATATCATGCAAAAAGAATTTAAAAAATGGTGCCTGCTGTCCACCTAATCCAATCCTCCTGTATGACTATGAATTATCACCAAAAAAAGGCTCAAAAAACGGCATACTGAACACTGATTTAAGCCCATGAAGAAAACATCAAAACACCAATACACACCTGTAGCTGTTCCAGTGTCTTAGAAAGCGAAGTGAAAATCCACAAAATCAAAAATGCATCCAGGAATGAATCAGGAAGGACAAGAAGTAATCTTGCTCTCCCTGATATGTCATTAACTGTGCCAACATACTCTGTAATGTCTAGCAACTCAGTAGCCAAAAAATAAGTTGCGCCAATAACCAGCACTTTGGAGGTAAGACCACCAAGAGTAGGCCGTACCACACCATAACCCATTGAAATTGAAAGAATAAGAAGACGTGAAAGTGTACTTCTTGCAGCTCCAATAGTTACAACCCAAGTTGTGAGTACGACAGGTCTGATGCCCGTGCTGTTGAAATTAGCATACTCAAGATACCAAAAAGTCATTTCTAACAACCCAAGAGCAACAACCGCTGTGATGCAGTGCTGAAGTTGCAGTACCTCGTTCCAGAACCTCCAATATTGAAAAAACCATATTGAGCTTAACAGTAGGTATGCTAGAGACATGAAAACATAGAAGTTCATGGATGGGCCCATTCTACCAGGTAAATAGCCATCAGGATTTTTCCACACTGTCCTCCCATTCAAAACTAGTCCTTTCAAATTTGGGTCGCAAGAAATGAAGAACAAGTTATACATTCCTGTCTTTGTGACGTACACCTCTTGCCTGCGCATTCTGGTTTTTAAAGAACGCCCCTTAAACTTCACATTTAAAACCACCGGCCAGTTACTATCTGTAGATGATCGTAATTTAATGACTTCCCGCTGCTTACATCCTTCAAGTTTAGCAAGATCAGGCGTGCAACAAATAGACCGCTGTCCACCATAAGCCGAACCGCCAATATCATCACGATCAGCTGCTTCAAATATTACAACTTGCACTAGTCCAGAGCCATGATCTGTGTCTGATTGTGCAGCCGCTTCCTTACTTCTCCAGAATGTGATATTCTCAAATCTAGACAGAGTTGCAAATATCAGATGATTGTACTCCGAACCAGGGCATATATTCTATATACTTATACAAGGAGGCAAGAAATATATGTAACAAGTTACATTTAGAAGAAAAAAAAGACCAAAACGAGCAAAAGGGGCAAAGTAATAAGGCGAATAGGCAATCAATTCTAGTTCCAATGCTTTGACACTGTACACTGACGCTTCAGGGAAACAGGGGTCCTTTACCGCCTAAACTTGGTAGCATGAACGGTAAAGCAAGAGATTCTCAGTCCTTCTTCCGATAGCTTGTAAGTCCACCACATATCACCCATGAGAAGGGGACCCCTCTTTTGTTGGCTGAAAGGAGACCATAGCTTGTAATAATTCTCCCTTTCTCATGTTTGGTTTTGGTGTACGCATAAAAATAGATAGACGTGAAACGCTGCTTTGTAAAAGTTCCATTCGAATCTCACATCGAATTGGTGAATATGAAAGGAAGGAAACCTAACAACACAAATTCAACTCAAGGAGAAATGGAGGAATGCGAGAGTGAAGGATCCATTTTCCCTCATCTAAATACAAAATGGGGAAAGATCAGGGAACAGCATTCAAGGAATTCATTTTCCTTTCCGTCATAACATACTACATCCTTCTAATGTTGGAAATATTATACCTATTCTTACTCCCCTACTTTTCCTTCCGTCAAACATTGATTTCCTAACACACTATCAATTCCATTTTCTTCCGTCCAAACAAAGGATTCCTCTCATCAACATAGAGCCAAACGCGCTGCAAATCATCACTGCAGACAAATTATAAATTCATCTTCACAATCCAGCTCTAAGAGTCCAATCTTGCAACTTCATTGTCTATTTTCCGAGCTTATCAAAAATACAGCCTCATGCTAACAAACTGATAGCAACATTAGCCCCATCAAATCGGAGATTCCAAATGCACATATATCACTGATTTTCCCCATTCTTCAAACATATAATTAAATTTCCTCTCGATTTTTTACTCATCATACATTTAAAAAGCTAAAATGACTCAATTAAGTTAATTACTGATCTCAACGCTATCAAATTACTGATCAATCAACGACGAGCCAAAAAAAAAAAAAACTACTACTACATTCTATCTCATGATTCACAGTTGCGAGATATATCACATTCGACTAAATATATTATCTAACATTTATCGGAAATAAATTATACGATATAATTTCACTAAAATACTACTGTATATATTTAGTCTACTGTAATGTATCTCTATATCATCACTTTTCGCGAAGTTTAACAAAAAATTATTCCAGATCTAAATTTCAACTCAAAAACCACAAAATCAAGCTCAAAACAAAAGCAAAAAGCGATATCGTAATGTTAGCGCAAGAAAACAAATTGAATTTACACAGATCAGAAGAAAATTACCGAATAAAGGAGATTCCATCATGAAGAGAGTGAGGAACGATGTGCTTAGAAGAGGAAGAAGAAAGTAAAGTACGAGAAGCGAGAATGCCTTCACTACCACCAGCAAGGAGGTAAGCATTTCCAACTTCATTGAAAGATTGCTGATCGTAAATGTGAATGGAGGCATTTGAGAATTGAATGTGTGAAGATGATGTTGATATTATTAGTATGAAAATTGCGAGTTTTAGGAGAGAGAATGATGGAGGTTTAAGGTTATGGATCCCGAAATCCATGGCGATTTTGCGGTGAGGTGAGGTGAGGTGGGATTGCGCACCAAACTGAATAAGTGAAAATGAGCTCCCACTGTTGTGTTTACGCTTGGTTTTGCAAAAAAGGGGAGGTTGAGTGAATATTGAGCAACTTGCTTATTGTTCATTGGTGGTTGTTAACTTGTTACCCCGGTCCGTTTGTCTTATTTTCAGTTTACTTTAGTTTAGTTTAGAGAAAAAGAATAGTCCCTTCATTCTTTTTACTCACTCAAAGTACTCATAGAGAATAGAGATGTATGCGATAAATGTTTCCACTATAAAAAAAGGTAAATGTGTAAGAAAAGGGACGTTTGATTCCAATGAAGGAAAAGGAATGGAATCAAGAAAGGGTTAGGAGAGAAAAGCAAAACTCTCATATTAAAAAATATGTTTGGTTTACGTCAATAAAAAAAGAAAAGATGTTTGGTTAGTTTTTTTTTCTCTTCCACCCATTTTATCAACGTTTCTCTCATAAAAATACAAATTGTCCATGAGAAGATTTGAACCCACGAACTCGGGTGTGAAAGATAAATGCTCTAACCATTGTGCTACTACATTTTTGTTGCTTCTTTTATCAATACTAATAATGAGATTAATGATATTATATGTTTTTAATGAAAAATAATAATTAAGGTACAATATTTTAATTACATTTATGTTTAAAACTACTAATCTATGTTTTTTTACTAACATCTTTCTACACCAAATTTTAGTTGTCTTAAAGTACTAAATTTTAATACATATAAATCTCAGAGCATCGTCTGAGCCTAAATACTAGTTAATGATTAATATTAGTGCAAATAAACTATATTTGTAACATATCTTATTACTAACAGTTACCCGTCCAATAACTACTTACAAACATTTTAATTTGAGGATTTAAAAATACTCTTATATAGGCCATTTTTGCCACGGGTTATTTTTGGTTTGGTTCATTTTAGCACAATACTTGTACTATCACATTGCACTATTTCATTCAATTATTTCAGTTCAGTTGTTCTCAATCGAAAAGAACACGTCCTAAAAGTGAATTACTAGTTCTTTTTGTCTCTTTTGAAAGAAGTGAATTATTAGCTTGGTGTTGGTGAACTGGTAGTTTCAAGGATGTGCACTAGCAAATTAATTGTTGGACATAAATTTCATAGGCCAAATAGCCCAAAATATTTCAAGCTTGTCCTAAATTGAGTATAGCTCAGGGGCATTTTTGTAATTTTTCAAAGCTATGCCTAAGGGCCTGTTTAGATTTACTGAAAACAACTGAATTGAACTGAACTGAATTGAACTGATTGGTGCTGAACTGAATTGAACTGATTGGTGCTGAACTGAAATGATTGGCGCTGAACTAAACTGAACTGAACTGAACTGAATTGAATTGAATTTAATAAATATATATATATAATTTAAACAATAATAATATGAATATTAAATAATAATTATGATGATGGGTAATAATAATGAATAATTATTAATGAATAATAATAATTGTATTTTGGACATTTTAAAATGATAATTATAAATAAATAATATTAATAATCATAAATTAATAATAATAATGATTAATGATTATAATGATAATTAATAAAAATTATTTTATAGTCTTTGTATTAATATATTAATACCTGATGATGATTATATAATAACAATAATATCTTAGAATTAAATTAATATTACTATTTTAATTATTAGATTTAATTATATATTAATATTTAGTAATAAAATAATAATTGGGTCGGACCGTGCAAAATTACATCATAAATCATTTTAACGTGATTTAATTGGATTATGGGCTGAAAACGCGGGTTTATTTGTGTTTTTAACCTAAATCATGTTCCTCCATAATGATACTAGTAATAATAATAAATAAAGCTATAATAAAAAAGTGTATACAAATAATAATAATAATACTTAATAATAATAATATAAAAATAAATAATAAAAATATAATAATAATAATAATAATAAAAGCAATTAGTAAAATAAATTAGACCAACATAATAATATTTAACAAAATGGTTATAAAAGAATGGAACTGAACTGAACTGAACTGATTGGAGCTGAACTGAACTGAACTGAACTGAACTGAACTGAACTGAAATTAAGTTAATCTAAACAGGCCCTAAATTGAGAAAGGAAATTTACTTAATATAAACTATAGAATCTTGTTGTATAAAATATATACGAATTTGCTAGAATAAAATATACTGTTTAAATTTATAGCGTAAAAAAAGAATTTTACAGCATGAAATATAGAAATTTCTACTATATTTTATACAACAAATAACAACTATTTTTATACTGAAAATTTCTTTATATTTGTATGCAAATTTATATATTTCATACAACAAATTTCTCTATATTTCTAACGGCAAAATTATATATTTAATACTGCAATAGTTGTGAAATATAGTAAACATTTCTATCCTTTGCACTGCAAATTTCTATATTTTTTAAACCAAAATTATCCACTCTATACAACAAAATTCTATAATTTATGCAACAAAATTCTATAGTTAACTCGAACTTAGTCACTTACCATGGTAACTTTACCACGGATCTCACAAATTTTGCAATTATTTACACCTTTGACACCGAGATATGCAACTCTAGAAGATATTAATCTTTATTTTATAAGGGGAGGAAAGAGATACCAATTTTTTTTTTGAAATTCCAATGTTTATGGTACAACTTCCTCTATATAATAAACTAATTTCACAAATTTTGTTTTTGATTGTCGAGCACATATCTCTATTCTATAAGTGAAGAGGAGGGGGACACCAAAAATCAACATTTATCTTTTTTTTAATTCCTAATTAAATGGAACAACTCTCCCTATAACTAACTATTTTCACATTTTAAAATTTTGAATAAAGAAACACCAAACACCCTAAATAAACTAAATGTTATGTTTTTATACAAAATTTGACATTATTCCGCACGCAACGTGTGCATATAACTTTAGTTTATCCAAAAGCAAACAAAGTAGCAAAGTGGTTCGCAACTCTGAGCCACCTTGTTGATTTTCTTTTTGATGTTTAGAATTTTCCTACTTCTAGTCGTCATCCTGTTCTGTAAATGATGCAATAGGCATCCCTCACGAGGAGGGGCCTAATGTCTTGATACAATTCTTCGTAGATTATACATTTTTTTTCTTATTGTAAAAATAAATAAGGGAGATTTGCGAAAAAGATCTTATTTTTTACAGTTTTTTGTGAAAAAACACCTTATATAATTATTTTTTGAGAAAACACCTTTAATGTCATTTTTAATCAAAGTGCACACCTTTTTGTTAGATTTTGGTTAAAAAGTCAAACTTTTGGACATTGACCCTCCAACATTTGTTCATTTTTACGAGTTAGATTTTGACCTCTTTTTTTTTTTTTCTAATGTGTGTGTGACTCCCGCGCACAAAGAGGGCGGAAAATTTCAGAACTTCAATGACTGGAAGCTTGAGTTTTTAACTAAAATTTGACAATAAGGTGTGCATTTTGATAAAAAGTGACATAAAAGATGTTTTCTCACAAAAAAAAATACTATATGGGGTATTTTTCACAAAAGTTGTGACAAAATAAGATATTTTTTTGCAAATTTTCTAATAAATAATGCAAAATACCATGATACAAACTATTTATTTTTGTATAATCTTCTTTCTCCTTTCCCCTAACCATTTATGAAGAGAAGTGCGAAGCTTATAACACTCATATACATTGTTCATTGAACAGTGTATACAACATGAGCAAAACAATTTATGCTACACTCGGGAAAACTTAGAGCTACGTGCACGCGATGAACATGAGCTTCTTCAATGAACATCAGATCCTTGATTAAAAACTAGCAACCCAAAAATCAACGCAATGAACATTAGTTCAACTTGAATGCACATGAAAAATTACACGGATTAAGTATATACTTGAATCGATGTTCATAGAGAGGACAAAACACAGAGGACAAAGAGGAATGAGTCCAATTAGTAATATGAAGAGAACCTGCTACTAAATAACTTGCGCTTGCGATCCAGCCTGCCTCGCTGTTTGGTTCTTGGTATTGGAGAAGGATGTTGATGTCTTCAATAATAATGTTCGCGATCTGCCACAGTGGGCTAATTTTATGGTTGACTGTATTGATGACCAAAAGGTTATCGCCCTCAATATGAAGTTTGGAACAGTTAAGCTTGGTTGTGTGGACAATTCATTTGTGGAGGGCTGTTGCCTCGGCAACTATAACGCTCACGTCTCCTAAGTTGAAAGTACATACTGCTAAGATATTACTTTGGTTATCTTTATACTATAAGGGAAGAGGTGGGGTGAATACCAAAATTAAGAAAAGAAAAAAAAACAAATAAAATGAATTAAGAAAGTTATTAAGTGTAATTAAATTTCATTTCCTAACTTAGCTATCATATTTTTAGCAAAAGATGCTTAAAACTTAAAACTAAAAAAACCTAAAAATCTACAAAGTAATTTTTTTTAAAAAAACAATCAAATGTTATATTTTCTTAAGATCTATAAATAGGCACCCACTTTGCTATATTTTTATATACGTTCAATTTTTTATATATTTGCAAATACATGAGTAATTGATTGCTCATGAGTGAAGGTGCATTTGATCAAATTAATCATGATACAGTATTTTAGGATGAGTGAAAAAGTGGTAAAGGGAGAGGGATGATGTATTTTTTAGACATGAGTGATGATGCTAATGACATTTTCCATTAATCTTTTGTAAGATTATTTTTTTTAGCCGTTTTGTTTTTAAAACACTTTTTGTAATCTACACTATAATATTTATTACTCTTTTTTATGTATTTATATTATTTAACTGTTTAACATCTTTTAAGATTACAATTATACCCTATAGAAAAACAAAATGATTAAAAATTAACGATTATTTTTATAAATATGAAAAATATGTATACATTTCAGTGGAGAAATTACAAAGTACTTTCTCCCGGTTTAACATGAAGCACGCATCGCGTGCATGTTTGGCTAGTTCCTAATGATGTAACCCGTAATTGTGTTTTTATTTTTGACAAAACCATCAAAATTGAGTTTGATATAAGAAATAAAGTAGTAATATATATAAAAAAAATCAAGTACTATATGCATAAATAAATTTATAAATTACTTTAATACTCCATTCGTTTGTTTTTACTTGTTACGCTTTTCTTTTTAGAACGTTTCTTTTTAATTGTTACACTTTCACTTTTACTATATTTGATAAACTTTCACATCTCTGTATTCCAATTTCCCACACTTTTGGGCCTCACCTGTCCTTTTATCTTCCTATTAAACACTCAACCACCCCATACTTTTTACTTTGTAACATTTTCTCTCCTACTTTATCAATTTCCCATACAACTTTATCTATTCTCCAAACAATCATTGAATTTTACAAATTTTCTTGGTTATCCCCAAAATGAAGTGTAACAATTAAAAACAACGGAGGAGTAGGAACGTACGTAATTTTAGTTTCACACGTAGTGCGTGCATTAAAAGTTGTTACTTACTCAAACAGTCCTATCTATTTGAAGTTCTGCAGAAAGCAAAAAATGCAAAGCTTACGTCCATCCCGCAAAACAACTCACTTCCTTCGTCGTCCCTACACTTCCGCCATGGCTGCACTTTCTCCTAATCCTTCCTCTCTTTACATCCACCATTTTCGCCCTTTCCTCTCCTCCTCACTTTCCAAACTCAACCCTAACCCTAACATTCACAATTTTCACAACATTTCAATTTCGAACCTATCCATTCTTCATCGCACCTTGAAATTCTCTCCCATTCACTCCAACTCCAATCAATCTCCAATTCAAACTCCTGAAGAATCACCTCCACAACCACAACAACAACCAGAAGAAGAAGAAGGAGAAAACTCTCTTCAATCTATCTCCTCAAAACGCTCTTTTGCAGTTGCAACCGGTGAGCTTTTTCTCGGCATTGCTTCTCGACTCATAAATCTTCGTCGGAAAAGCGAAAATCCGGTTGAAATTGCGACGGTTTCAATGGACGAAGATTCGACGAAATTCGGAGAGAAATCTGAATATGGAGAGAGAATTGCGACGGTGATTGAGGATCCATTGCAACCAGAGGTACTTTGGGAGCAGAGAGTGAAGGATGTTGAGGAGGAGAAGCGAATGAAGTCGGTAACTAGTCCTGGATATAGTTTCTCCGCTGCTGGCCTTTTGTTTCCTTATCATCTCGGTGTTGCTCAGTTTCTCATTGAAAATGGCTATATCAAGGTTTGATTCTCCATGAATAATTGTTGACCTAACTTAATTATGTTTGTTTTTAGCTATATTGAGGAAAAAGAGTCAAATGTTTCAGTTGTGGAATTGAATAAGTTGTTGTGATTTTAAGAAGACGCTAATTGAATTTAGCGGATGGTTGGAGAAGCTGTAAACTGTAATGTGCTTGTAAATTACTTCCTCCGCTCCATAATTCTTGCGACATTTGTACTTTTAAGGTCATGAATTCTCACCATTGTATGAGAAAAATGATAGTCGTGTGAGATTTTGTTTGGTTCAGCAGCTAGATGTAGTTTCTCATCAATATCAATCATTCATAATTTTTCCTCATGCGTAATGGAAGATATTAATGGTTAAAATAGTGCACGAGAGACCGTGAAATGACAAGTGTTGCAAGAATTATAGGACTAGGAAGTATGTGTTTTTTTTTCTGTGTTTGGAAACTCTGGCGAAGAAGGAGCTGAAACTGATAACTAAGTGCTTGTTTGGTTCAATGTAGGGAGTGTAAATTCCTTGGAACTTTTTTTTCCCATGTAATTGTATTTTCTAGGAATTGCTAAATGTTGTTTGGTGATTCATGGGAAATGAAAATTCCCATGACCTAGGTAAGTAAATTCGTGCATTTTGTGGGAAGTGGAACTTCCTAGGAATTTCTACTTCCCATGAAATCATCAACCAAACAACACCAAAGAAATTCAATTCCTAGGAATTTTAACTTTCTATGCTAAACAATGTCAACCAAATAACACCTAAGATGAAACTCTAAAGTAACTGAATTAATGAGTTAACTAACTGCTTTAGTTGTTTTTGTAAAATTAGTAGGTAAAGTAAACATTTCATACAAATTTAAATTAAGATGGGGAAAAGGGATATAAACAAAATTTTAAATCCTTATATTGAGAAGGGACTGAAAGTAGCATCTTAGTTTAACTCATTTTCATCTCCTTAAATTTTGTTGAATTTACTTTCCAAACAACTAGTTACGTAAGTGGCTTGAATATTTGAGTTATGGGATCATCTAAGGTAGCTCAAACAAATTACCAAATATTGCCTTAGTGTATATGCAGCGAACTTAATTCGAGGGGATTCTTTTAGGAATATTGACACATTAGAAAGTAGAATTTTGATTGTGATAAGGATTTTAGGCGCCCCAACATGCATGGTTAGTTGCTGATGGTCGATGATTGGTGAGAAGGGTAGTGGTGCAAGAAGAACTTATGAAGAGTTTAAGCATTGTTCCCATTGCAAACAAGCTAAGCAGCTGCATAATAGACCTGTTAACAAGGGATTCATCATTTATGAGGTGTATTCATGTTTATAGATTGATTGTCATGGAGGTTTCGGCATGCAAGTGCATATGATATGTCTCAATTCATTGTCATTACTATTCTTGTTTAATGTTGGTCCATACATGCTGAAGGTCTTAAACTAGTCACGCTTGCTAACCTGATTGTAAACAATGTATTAAAGGTTTGTTATCTTAAGAGAGATTTTTAGAAAATTATGTGCTGGCTGTTGGTAATTGGTTTATGGACCTCCACAATTAGGTGCTTACACCTATGTGGTCTAGCATGGGAAGTCTTTGTGATGTACTTTCCTCCGTTCCTACTAAGTCGCAACAGTGTTTCACCGTAACATTTTGACCATTAATATTTGTAAACTTCAATGACTGAAAGAGATAGAAAGTTTACACATTAAAATATATTTAGAGATGAATCTAATAGGATCCGATATGGCTATGTTTATCTTATGTATGAAT
Organism: Patellifolia procumbens; assembly: GCA_947645195.1. Lineage (NCBI taxonomy): Eukaryota > Viridiplantae > Streptophyta > Magnoliopsida > Caryophyllales > Amaranthaceae > Patellifolia > Patellifolia procumbens. The sequence goes on along the minus strand of CANSGD010001375.1, from coordinate 221,857 downwards.
TACCAAAGATGGTAAAAGTGGAGCATGTGAATAATCTAGAAGTCAATAACTATTGAGTTTGTCGTGCCTCTTTCATCTTTCTTGAGTTAGATGAAGGAAGTTATTTTTTATGTCAGTTTGACCATTAATATTTTATGATTTATGCCAGCTTTCTGTCTCAACTGTTCCCTTTGGCTGTCTTCTTGGGTTACTATATGCATATAGTTCCAATTCTTCTATTGGTTGATGGCCACTTATTAAGAGTGTGCTTACTTCATCTTAAACAAAAGTTTCAGGTCTTAAGTGAGTTGAGGTGAGCAAGTTCCAATAAGTTCCAATAAGTTGATAAGTCCTAATACAACCAAATAAGATAAATTGAGAAAAAAAGGTCACGAGAAGGCACCTTAATGTAGTCCTTGAAGAAGTATGTGAGATGTCGACACGGACAATATATTCCGAATGCTGGGAATAATGGTATAAAAGATAAAATCAATGGCTATATGGTTGTTGTTCCACAAGGTTTTACCGTTAAGGTCACGTGTGGCTTATTACATTAAATTGTAGGGAGTATATCATTGGGCTAAATTTTCTGTAAAGATTGTGAGCCTTCTTGCATGGTTATCTGTTCCTTTGGCTGTATACTTCCAATTTTTTCGGTCTGGCTATTCCTATGTGGTACCTGGACTGGCCTGAGTATATTTTTTCTATAACTTGTTTTTTTTCTTCCTATTATATTCGGTTAGAACAGGAAACGACACCTTTAGCTGGTTCCTCAGCTGGTGCCATTGTTTGTGCAGTGATTGCTTCTGGAAGCAGCATGCAGGATGCTCTACAAGCTACTAAAATTCTGGCTGAAGATTGCCGGACGAGGGGAACAGCTTTTCGACTTGGGGTATATGCTCTTCCGAAATGAATGCATTATAGGTGCCATTGAAAATGTTATTGATTGTGTACTTATACCTATGAATGTTATATTCCTTTTGAAACATGATCGATATTCAATCAACCATTTTTCAGAACCAGGCTGGTGATGAAAATAAACTAGAAGAGAGCATACATTGAGATTAATCTTAAATTACCTGAGCTTGTAATCGTGTCTTGAGTGTAGTGGTTAATGAAATGAGTCCAAAGTGCTGGCTGGTGTTTCTTTTATCGATAAAATGGGCTCTTTCTAGAAAAAAGAAAAAAATGTGGCTGTTGGAGCCGGATAATGTCCAATTATTTTGTTCATAAGTCAGCAGATGATCGCAAGCCCATTTCTGAAATCTGTGCTGGAGAGCATGCATGCATAAGAGAACTTAGTAAATCTGTAGTCTCCGTCGATCTAAAGTCATAGTCTATACGATATTATTCATTGCAATTGAAGATCTTAGTTTTTTTAGTATGTTGTCGTGCAGGCTGTTCTTAGAGACATTTTACAAAAGGTCCTTCCAGACGACGCGCATATCAGGTGCAATGGACGAGTGCGAGGTAAGAATGTAACCTCCTGTCATCATGTTTTCCTCATTAATCTTTTCTTTACTTGATTTTGTTTCTTTGGGCGGTGATTCGGCAATCTTCAAGTGCTGGCTCCACAGATTGTCTTTTATCACCTCCAATTCTTTTGATTAAAATTTTCAGGCCATTGGCTTTCAGATAATCTATCGACCATCATAGCTTATAAGATGTCATAGACCATCTTATTTGGGCCACATGTTCAAGTGGATGGTCAATGGTGTTACATATGAGTACGGGGGTAAGGTAGTTGATATACATGGAGCACTGCATGATAAAGAAAGGGCTTTCTATTGTGCTATATTGATGTTTGAATGAAGACTTATTTAGTATAGTCGTTGTGGCAGCGAATTTAGTGTATGTGTTTATTGAAGGCTTACCAAGGGGGTATGAGTAATGAAATTAATGTTCGAGAAAGAGAAAAGAGAGAAGAGGTTGAAGATGACGGGTAGAAGAGAAGGGAGTAATGAAACTTTTTATCACTCTTGTCGATGCCATCTCCTTTGGCAACGGTTTCAGTTGACGATTTATGTTAGCCGACCCCAAATCACTTTGGGAATAAGGCTTAGTTGTTGTTGTTGTTGTATAGAACTCTTAGGATTTCAAGTGGCTAAGCTGACTCGCAAATGCGAAACAAAATGACAAACTCCCCTGAATGTGCTTACTCAGTCCCGTTTTTCATTTACAATTTCCACACATCTCCTCCCTATGTGACACAAAACTGCCTAGCAGAATCTCAGTCTCTTTCCTTTCCTAACCATGGCTTTTGTTTTGCATATGTCAGAAGATAGGGGCCTTATGTGGGAACTACCATCCAAAGTTTTACTATGTCCTCAAGGTGGTGGGAACCTTTAATGCATATCAGTTAAGTTGATTCCATTTCAATTTTGTCGGATGCAATATTGCCCACATCCAAAAGAGCACGAGGTATTAGGCTTTTAGCATAAATCCCATATAAGCATTGATTTCTTCTGGAATGTGGGATGACGCAGGAAGCTCAACAATGACCTTTTTGAGCGGGGAACTGGGATGCATGAAATAAGTAGTGGATTTTGCTTGTAGGAGATAAGTACAACTTGTATGCAACTTGGCCCACTCTTTGTATGATGGAGAAAGTTCCATAAAACTGCTCGACTAATTTCTCAATTGGTCATTTTGCTCAAGATTTTGGTCTAGTTTGGTTAAAGTTTGAGGTAAGTTATATCCCCGCTTTAAAATATGGAGGTCTTGTTTTAGAGTCAATCGATGATTTCATCCTTGGGCCTTAGAGCAAATTAACTCGATTCATCAAGAACTGGTTCTCTTTCTTGAGTATGGTTTCCAAGCTACCATCTCCATTCTCCATTTTCCATTGTACCTCTTCCCAATGAAAAACATTTATGGAGGATCCCTCTCATAGAAGGCCTTTAATGCGGTCATCCTAGTTGTAAGGTGAGTCAAGTTGGCCATTGAGCCAAGGTCTATAAAGCACCGTAAGCATGTCTCAAAAGGCATTTGTTAACTATCTCATACTAACATCTGTTTGTGGTATCATGCTTTGTTTAAGAAATATCCCTTGCAAGCAAAAACTCTCTTCCTAAAGGTGCTAATGAAAATCTTGTCTATTTAAGACGCTAGACGGGTAACTTGATGCTCATTAATGCTCATCAGGGGTTTGAAAGCCAATGAGATAAGCGTACTTGTAAAGCCTGTCTACTATGACCAAGATAGCAGTATCAAACTCTTTTGTGTGGTTCGGTGCCTCAATGCCAAAACCACTTCGTAGCCAATCTATGGTTGTTTTCTTGTCATCCGAATGTCCCCCCCATTAGCGAGTCATGGTGCATTACAAAAATTTGCACCATTTTCTTTCCCAAACTCATATTTTTGCACATAGATGGGTCCACCCATGGTGGTGTTTGATAATTTGCATATGTAGGGTCACATTGTCACCCGATGCTAGGGAGGCTCACCCCACTCCTGTATCCTAGTTTGAAACATCATTAAGTTACTTTCAAGGGGCGTTTGGTTCAAGGAAGGACCGATTAAGAAATGAAGTGATTCGGGAAAAAGTTGGAGTTGCATTCATTGAAGAAAAGATGAGGGAGAATCGGTTAAGATGGTTTGGTCATGTGAAAAGGAAATCAGGTGATGCACCGGTGGGAAGAATTGAAGAGTGGAGGAGTAATAAAATTCTAAGGGGTGGGGGAAGACCTAAATGATTTGGATGAAGGTAATTGAAAGTGATATGAGGCTACTTGGGATTGAGGAGAGCATGGCGTTGCATAGAAGTGGGTGGAAGGGCAGTATCCATGTGGAGGAAGGAGTGTGATTACTGCAGTTATTTGTTTTTCTCAATTGTGTTGGTAACTTGGTATTAAAACCTTTTGTTGAAAACCTCTTCTAAAACTATTTGGTGTAAACCTTGTTTTCAAAAACTTATTTAAAAATTCTTAAAATTTAAACCCTTTTAAAAACTTTTTATCACTCTTGTCGATGCCATCTCCTTTGGCAACGGGTTCAGTTGACGATTCATGTTAGCCGACCCCAAATCACTTTGGGAATAAGGCTTAGTTGTTGTTGTTGTTTGGTAGTGGATATGATATTGAAGGGGTTTAGGGGGATGAGTAGCCCTTAGGTGTAAGGTATATACTAAATTTCCTCAGCTAAGCAACATTTTGGAGTGTTTTACTGTTACTGGTGGTCATTTAACCCTATAATGACTGATGCTCCCTTGTGCTTACCTAGTGGCTGTAACACAAATCGTATGGAGACCAAGGGGGCTACTGGTAGATCAGTTCGACTCCAAAGAAGATCTCATCAATGCGCTATTCACCTCTTCTTTTATTCCTGGGTAAGTGATGGACGACATTGCTTTTGTAAACCCACTTCTTTGTTGGTTGAAATGCTAAAGTGGGTTGAATTATGATTGCAGCTATCTTGCTCCAAGACCTGCAACAATGTTTAGGAATCGACTTTGCATAGATGGAGGTTTGACCCTCTTCATGCCACCGACATCTGCCTCTCACACAGTATGTTCTTATATGCTTCATTTCTGCTTGATATTCTACTTGCTCCATTTGGTGATACTATTATGACATGTTTGTTATCTGTCATCGTTTTTGGTAATTTTTGTGTGGCTAATAATGATTTAAGTGTTGCATAAATGCGTAAACATGGAAGGGGGAGTGGTTAAATAGTTTGATGAAATTTCGGAATTGCCGTAGGCTAATTTTTTTAATGGCGAGATTTCTCTTCTCCGTTTGTTTTGGATTTGTTGCACATTGCAACTTCAATTTTTTAGTTTGTGATTCTTTCTCTCTCCTCATTACATGGGCCCTTTTATCTCTCTCTATCTCTCCTCATCAAGGGAAATATGATAAAGTGGGAATGAAGCTGATGATAGCTATAGTTATGGATAACAAGTTTAATGAGGGAAATGGAGTCAACAGTCAAGTATACAACATAGTACTCAACTTTAACAAAAGTTGCAGTATGGGTATCCAAGTTGTAAAATTTGCGGTTAGAGTTCTCATACGTTAACTATTGATGTTAAGTACACTTACTCACCCTAATTAACCCTTAAAATACTCAACTATTCCACCATTTCATCTTCACCATTAACCACCTCCAACCTCTACCACCTCTCTCATCTTGACCGTAACCATGTTCAACCATTTACTTTAAGCAAAAACCACCAACCATGATGCACCAACTCCAACCCCAAGCTAGTAGAGATTGAGACAACTTTCTCTCTCTTTGACCACCCCAACCAACAACCACTATCGAGCCACTACCATCACTCCTCCCTTAATACTTTCGCCGCCGCCTTAAATACGAAAATTAATGGCAGATTCAACCACCAAAGCTCTAGATCTAGAGTTTCAAACTTAAATCTTCTTTATCCCATTTTTTCGTCATTTCGTTTTTCTTTGTTTCTAGAATTACAATGGTGATTCTTTCAAAAAAAAAAGAATCACAATGGTCATAAGATCTGTAGTTATTTTTAAATGGCGGTGGGCGGGTGGGTAAGATGTGGTTATGGTGGTTGTGGTTGAGTTGGGGGCCTTTTGTGGATATGGTTACTTAAGGTGTTGGAGGTGGCCAGATTTCCGAGTAATATGGAAGGAGCTTGGCGCCTTGGCGGTGGGTCGAAACTCCGTTGGAAGTTGTAGATGGTGGGTGGTTGTTTTGTTGGTGGGTTTAGGGTTATGGTGGGTTTTGTCAAGGTGATGACAAGTTGTTGTATGAGGAGAGAGAGGAAGATCGCGATGTTCAGTGTTGACATTTTGATTATGGTGAACGGTGGTTTCCATGGTGAACGGTGGTTTTGATGGTGAATGGTGGTTGTTGGTTGGTGGTATGGGGTGTAGTGATTTCGTGATAGAGATATTTTGTGCAATTGAATCTTGCAATTAAGTAGTTTTAATTAGAGTTAACGGAAGGTAAATTTTAGTACTCTATTTGCAACTTTTACAACTTGGGTACCTAAATTGCAACTTTTTGCAAAGTTAAGTACCCAAGTTTGTTCTTAACTCGTGGGAAATGTGCTAAATATTACTTCATTTGACAACAAAGTTATACATCTTAGCTTGGATTAACAGTAATTTGAAGATTTCTTTTGATATTAAGTTCACCTTTCTGATTATCTGGTGGAGCCTCATGGGTGATGGATTTGAAGATGAGAAAGGAATTAAAGGTTTCAGCATCTGCATCTTTTCATTCCCTGTCAATGATAATATGTAATGGTGACTTGTGGATCAGTATGTTGGTGTTGTTGGCACAAGGGGTGTTTGTGCAGGCTTGAGATGTTTGGTAATAGATGTATCTTCCTCCTTTGAGTTATACGGGATATTGAGATTCGAGATACGAGTCTTTGATGATATTATCGGACAGACAATCACCCAGGAAGCTTAGAATTTAGAAGTTTACAACTCCAGTTGCTCAAGTGCTTTTTTGAGCTGAGTTTCTCATGTTTAGCCCAACCCAACGCGCTCGGGATTGTCCTTTGTTGACTGATATCAAATTTGGGTTCAGTGTAACTTTGCCTGTGTTTGAATGGAGCCAATTCTTTTAGCTCAGATGACTCACCGGCTTACCGGCTTACCGGCTCATCAGTCTTATAATTCATTAGCTCTGACGAAACATATTTCCTACATGTAAGTTCAAAGAAGAGTGTATGTGAGAGAGAAACAGAGTCTGACAGACAGACAGAGACATATATGTTCTCAGTGACACTACATGAAGCTGGTAGCATTTTGTTGTGTATAACTTAACATGCCTGTCTCACTAAGCCATATGAATCCACCATACAACACATGAAGTAAGTGACCCTGACTACAGGAACTCCAGAGCTTCATATAAAGAAAAGTGAAACAACTAATCTTCTGGGTCTTAAATTGAAGGGTTTCTCTTTTACGTTTCAGAATAGAGTGAACGAGGTTCTTTTTTCCTGTGAGGTCCTTGAGAAAATGCTACATTATCACTGAGACAGGGCTGTACCAGAGAGTTTAGATATGTGTTATAGCTGTAGCTAGTTGAACAGGCATTTCAGTGGCTAGTTGCCTGCCCATTAAGAAATATGATGCGTAGTTGTCAACGCGCAGACCTGTTTTTTATATTTGTCCACCAGAGTTGTCATGCACATAATGAGTTGCACAAGTATCAATTATTAATCAGGTTTCTTTCTCTTTTCCTTTTTTCCCCAGGTTCGTGTTTGTGCCTTCCCTGCTAGTACTTTGCGGTTTCAAGGCATTGGAATTAGTCCAGACTGTAACCCGGAGAATAGGCTTAGTATTCGACAGGTAAGCTCATTTTTTGATCACTGTTTCTGGTTACTTATAAATAAGCTAGCTATACATCACTGTTGCTGTGGTTCCTATTACCCTCGTCCTAGCTTGATCCTATTAGCGAATATGAGGGGGATTGGGTGGTTGGGATATTGGGTGTCAAATTGCCAGTGAGGCACTTGTAGCTGTTAATTTTTCACTTACATTTCTGAGTTTATGCTTTCTGATATACATTAATTCGATCCTCAAGTTAGTATTTTCCCTGCTACCTTCTTCCCCATCATTCTCTGATCAATATTCTACCAATCCAAAACATTTAATAGGTTTTCAAGTCTAGATTAACTATAGAGTATAGACTGTTATATGATTTTCAAAGAAACTATTTTTATAGTCCTCTGATTTGTAAGTTAGGGTGCATCATATAGAAGTTAAATTTTAGGATAATCAATATGCAAAAATGTCCTTGAAAACTTCTATTGCTATCAGTAGATAGTAGATAGTAGATGCAATTTGAATAATGTAAAATTTGGGATAGATATAGAGGATGCGACGAATGACGATATCTTGATTTTGATGAAGCTATGTGATAGATGAACTGATTTGGTACGATAATTTTCTGTAGCTTTTTAATTGGGCGCTTGAGCCAGCGGATGATTATGTTCTTGACAAGCTCTTTGACTTTGGATACCTGGATGCCGCTGTTTGGGCAGAGGAGAACTCGGTGAATATACTTCAAGAGGAGAAACCTTAGGGGTAGATGTGATTTTTGACATCACGCATATTCTTTTTTAAGTTGTTAAGGAGAATTATCCTACTAGACCATAGGTTAACCCGGCTGGGCTTAACACGCAAGGCCTATACACTCACACACACACATATATATCTATACATATACATATAATTAACGTTAGGACTTCTATTTCCCATGTATACTATAAGAAAATTAGTATAATGACTGTACACATCAGGCTTTCAACATTTATAGTACAGTATCATAGAATATGACAGTCTTTTTCATTTGAGGGGTTTCCTTGCTACTTGCTACTTGCTTGTTTTATAGCATGGTTGCAATTTGACCTAATTGTTGATGTAGTATATGCTATGGAACTATTGCCAAGCTGAATAGTAATATCTTTAAGCTGTTTTTGGTAACACTTATAATTATTTTAAATGTTGGGATTTCCGTGTAATGTTGATAACTTTCAATTCTAATTTTTTGTGTTCGGAGTGAAAACAAACTTCATAATGGTGAAATTCAACCACATACTTGTAGTAAAAAAGAGAGGAGAAGGTGAGAAGAAGATCATTTAAAAAAATTTGAAGAAGGCCGAAGAGTGTAAATACATGAAGCTTGAAGCCTCAAATTATTGATGCGAAAATTGCAAACGAACGATATACGAGTAATATTAATTGCAATAACTACCAAAATGTGCAGAACGTGAAGAATTAAGTAGCTAGTAAAGAGGATAAGAAAATAACTATAAAGATTAAGGACAACAACTCAAAGAAGGCATTCTCACATTCTCAAAGAAAAGAAGTGACCAAATATGACAGAAGTACACCTCCGTTACAAAATTGCTTGAACATGTCTTTCAACAACACATGTACTTGCTGCACAGCCTGCGCTAAATTAGCGTTATATAATCTAATGAATCGTGTATACTGCTATGTTAACGCGTAAGTATTTTGGGAGAGAAGAAGTAAAACGGAAGATCAAGGTGAAAATTGAAAATTGTCAATTACTACTAGTAGTAACTAGTAAGACTGTTCTCTCACCTCACTTTTTCCTTAGAAATCAAAGTGAAGGCTGTGCACTTCGCTTTTTCCCCAAAAATCAAGCTGTAGGGCTCTGCATCTTTCCTTTTGCCCAACAAAATTAAATGTAGGGCTCTGCAGGGTGGTGTTCATGACTGTGATTATTCATACATTGACATGATGATTCACATTTTCGTTTTAGATATGCAAAGTGAATGGACCATTGTATGATGAATCCATCGATACTGGTATGTATAGTAAAATTCTGGCCGAAGTATTGAAAAAGGAGAGGAATACAATTTCTGAGGAAAAAAAAATTTTGTGGTTGAAATTTGGATGGTTAAGCACTATTAGCAAGAATTTAACTGTATTAATATACTTCCTCCGTTTTTTATTAGTTGTGACACTTTTAATTTCACGGACTCCTAGATAATTTTTGGAGAGGAAAGAGATAGAGAGAAAGAAAGAAGGGAACCCATGTGATAGGAGAGAGATAGAGTGAAAGATTTGCCCAAAAAAGAAAGTGTCACAACTAATTCCAAACTTCCTTATATAGAAAGTGTCACATTTAAAAAAAACGGAGGAAGTATTAATTTTGACCGACTTCTTTACTAATATATGGAAAAGAAATAGTTAATGCTCATCCTTTGTGATGTTTCGATGTTACATTGGGTACATTTATGTTTCAATTATCGAACCTTATTGACAATGATTTTGTATTTCTTATCTAAAACAAGTTCGTAGTAGAGAAAAAATTTGAAATTGGGAGGATTATTTTTGGAGAAAGGGACTAACATAAAGTTTCATCCATCATAAATTCATAATGGACCTATATGAGCACAAAACTAGCAATTTATAAATTTATGGTAGAATTGAAATCTAATCCATAAAATTTCTCATTTCTTTTGGATATAAAGCCACTTTTACAGCATTTACAGTCCATTTCACTTGGCAAGTAAAGAAAAGGTTAAGCTTGGACCAAGTGGTGGCATCATCACACCCTCCAAAATCCAATTTCACAAGCCACATAAAACTCATTCATGTTTTTTCTCATGATCATGGACCCACCTACCCTTTTTTTCAATTTTTTTTCTTTGTCAATTGACTACTACTACTACTACTAAATAATTCCAAATTTTCATACGTGGGTCCCACAGCACACTTGTGTTCAACTTTAAATTAGTTTTATTCTTACTACACAGTGCTCAAAGTCATTAGGATTAGCTCGTGGACCTTTAAATTTTGCTACAAGTCTTTGTTTGTTATAGATAATAATGTAACTGTTGGGATTTCCTTTGAAAAGTGCTAAATCTTGCCATATCTGTTTGATTTCTTATGCATAGTGTGAAATATTGACACAGGCACAGCCGCGTTAAAATCATTCGACCAGTTCAGTAGATCACTCAAGCACAAATTCTTTTATGTTCTAAACTAGTAGATCACTCATAGGAATTGCATAGCAGTAGGATTTGACGAACTTACTAATACGTATAGATTATTTGTGTATATGTATAGCATATTAGAGTAGCTTTACATATTTTAGTGAAATCTAGGATCTTACAAATCAATTCTATGTCCCTTCCTAATTTAAGGTAAGATGCTGATTCTAATAGTATTGAGTAGCAATGCCTAATGACTTTAAAACAAAAAACTAAAGTTGTGTGGATGTATACAAACTAATAATTACTTGAAAACGTATGTGGATAAGAGAAATTTCGAAGCAATTGTCTAACCAAAATCTAGAAGAAGCCATCTTGTATGAACCTACTATAAGATGCCATGTACTTATCTCTATACTATAAGGGAAGGAGGGGGATGGACACCAAAATTAAGAAAAGAAAAAACATTTAAAATAAATCAAGGAAGTTATAAAGGAATTAAGTTTTATTTCCAAACATAGCAATCAAATTTTTGGTCAAAAATATTTAAACTTCAAACTAAGATATCTAAAAATCTACAAAGTAATAACAATTAAAAATTATATCAATGGTTATATTTCCTTGAGATCTACAGATAGACATCCACTTTGCTATAATTTTATATACTTTTGGTATTTTTTTATTTTCAAATACATGAGTAGTTGATTGCTCATGAGTGGGGGTGCATTTGATCAATTTGATCGTAAAACATGATAAATTATTTTAGGACGAGTGAGAAAGTGATAGAGGAAGAGGGATGATGTATATTTTTACACATGAGTGATGATGCTAATGACATATTCTATTAATCTTTTGTAAGATTTTTTATGTCTTTTTTGACGTTATTTTTAAAATCACTATTGCTAATCTACTCTAATATTTATTACTCCTTTTTATAAATCTAAATTATTTCACTATTTAAACTCGGTTGAGATTACAATTAGACCCTCTAAAAAACAAAATATTAAAACCTAACAATTATTTTTAAAAGTATGAAAAATATGTATATATACTTCACTGTTTCTCCCAAATCCTTACATATTAATCTTTCACATGAGACACGCATCGCGTGCGTATAAGATTAGTGTTTATCCTATACCTATATAAAAAAGGAAGAAATGGTCAATGCAAGTCAACCTTTTGTAGTAATTTTGATCATTCCCATTATACCCCTATGTACAATTCTCATATTACCCCCTAATCCTACCCCTAATATTACCTATATCTCCATATATAAAAGACAAAAGAAGGAGATGGTTATTAAATATTTAACTAATTGGTTAAATTTTGTAGTAATTGTTATATTTCATATTGTTACCCCTTATAATAATATTAATTTAGAATATTGTTATTTTTTGTATTAGTAACTTTTATAATTTATAGTAGTGTTATATTAGTTTAGAATAATGTCCTTGTAGTGAGATAAATTGTTTGTTTTTCCAATCATCGATATTGTCTTAGTGAGTTTCTAGCTTAATGTTCTGACATGTTATTTGATTTCGTATATTTCATGAGACGGAGCCTATGATTTAATAAATTGCGATTCATGGTGTCATAATGTTATTATCCTCTTTTTCCTTTGCTTGTATATATCGGTGGAATGTCAATAATGGCTTTTTTCTTATTTTTTTATGTCCCGTTACCAATAAATATTTTGAAATTTTAAATGATAAATCTCATTTTTTGAAAATGAGCTAAAAAGAAAACACGTGCACTGCACGTGTACTTTTACTAGTATATAGAAAAAGCACAACCTTTTGAAATTTGCATGATATAATTTTTGTCTATGTGGATAATTTTCCTGTACAAAGTTCACATCTTCCACCAGAAAAATTGAACAAGCTACCCTAAAACATTAAGCTTTTGAATTTTGATGATGAGAATTAATTCAATGGTCAAGTATTCTAATGATCATGCCCAACAATATGTGTCCCTTTAAATTATGAGCACTACTGTTTTTCACTCATATCATACTTACTAGATATAGAACATCAATGTATTTATACATCACATCTTTTAATCATGCACACACTATCTCTTAAAACAAAACACAATATTCTTCTTCCTTGTTCTCTGACAATGACAGACAAGTCCCCCCTTTTGTTAAAATCCCTTTTTACATCCATTCATGTTTGTTTTTGAAGTAAAGAGGAATTGCATCAAATAAAATCCATTCATCTTAGTACAATACTCCCAAATCTCCCACCGTCATTATAAGTTTTTTTTTTTTATATATATATTTGTTTGATAATCAAACTTTTATTACAAAATCTAATGTTTCAAAGATAAATGTTATGACAAATTAAACAAAAGTCTACATGAGATTTTGTTATATGTATGAATGAGTTTGTATATGTGATGGTAGCTGGGTTTGTCCAATCCAGCCCAATTATACCCACAAGCCAGCTTTACTAGAAGCTCGAGCTAACCCAATGCAACCTGTCACCATCTGAAACTTGCTTGAGTAATGGTCGAAATTCTTTGAGTGGAATCAATGAGTTCCTTTTCTTGCCTTGCAACGACGTGCTTGCAATGCCAATAAAGGTAGCCCATCCAATGGTATTTAACATCTAGAAAACTGCCAAACAAAATGCATCCCCCCGACAATGCTAAAATATCCCCGTCCCCCCTGCCCGCAAGAGTGAGAGCCTTGTCCAATTCGCACATTGCTCCCACCATACCCGCGTCACCTGATTCACCCAGGTCAAATTGTGATTAACGCCCAACGGTCCCCTTCCTAGACCAGTCTAGACTTGAGCCACCTATTATTGTTTATCGACTTGCACAAGTTCGCTCATATCTAAACTGAACCATTTGAAACTTGATCCAGCCCAAATCAATTCATTTACAATACTATCACTTGTTTCCATAGTCATAAATGTGACCTCAAAAAAGAAAATGGAGCCATAAATTAGGGATAAAGGATTGTACCAAAATATAGAAAAACATAAGAAGGAAATAAAATTCTGTAGTATATTTATTTTCCAAGAAATGGAAAACTAAAAAAGGCGCCGTTTATGGATAGACTTTGTCGGAGGGTCTGTGCTTAGGGCTTTGACCCACCAAAGATCTACCCAAAACTCATTTCACATAACTCTTGAAATAGTGCTCAGTTTCCTAATTTTCCTCAAAATCTGCCACTTTGTAGTTTGCATTATATCATAATATCTAGTTATCTACTACTCTACTAGCTTGAAACTTTGGTGTAAAGTTAGTCCCTAATCTGCTGGATCTTTAGTATAATTACTAGTATTATAATTACACCATGTCACTAAGCATCACCTTTAATAACTTTTGCTTAGACTCTGCTTTTTCTTATTCCTCTTCACGTTCGTCCCTTTTGTTTTACTTTTTTTTTAAAAAAAAATTATTAATCATTTGGTTTATTGGAAAACAAATGAAACTCTACTTTTTGGATGATAAAAAAATGGATTAGAGAGTGAAGTAACTTTACTTATCCCCCTGTAATTAAATCATTTCTTTATTTTCTAGAAAATGCCTTGATAAAAATTACTATTATTAATTTTTTGAGGATTAAGAAACAATTTGAACGTATAAAAACTCTTGAATGAGAAATTTCACGCTAAATATACGACTTATAAATATATAATTATTTTGTAATTCTAAAAAATGTCATGCATGTCCTTGCCTTCTAGAAATTAGGATGTTAATCATGGATTTATAGGTTTTTATTTCTTTTCTTTTTGGAAAAAATGTGAAGTTCATATCTGATATGAACGTTTTTTGTCCATATTGAATAAAAAAGTACGAGTATTGAACAATATTATGCGCATGATATTAGTTATATAAAAAATGAACTTGTGGTTTTACATAAAACATATGTAATTTAATGTACTACTTTTTTTTGTATGAGATCGAGTATTAATTTGTGAGTATAACTAAAAAATATTTATATCCGATATGAACTTAGCAAATGTTCTTTTCACTAAATTGTAAAAGAATGTTGAAGAGAAAAAGAAGGCAGCTTTTTAAAGAGCCTTTAGTTTCTCCTTTCATTTGACAACCATCCTTTTGCTTTGGCATAATGCCATAATATCATATGGAATTGTCATCATATTATGCACTCTCAACTCTATTCTCTACTCCACGCTCAAGGCCCCTCAAACTATCACGCCACCACTTACCCTTCAAAAAAAACAATATTCTCTCATTACTCATAAACCTTCTGCTTCACCTTCACTCTTTCTTTTCTTTGTAAAAACACCCTACAATTATTAACAACCTTCTTCTTGTTCTTCTTCAACATGAAATCACTCTTTCTTCTTCATATCTCATTTCTATGCATGGCATTTTCATCATCTCTTGCATCAACACCATTAAACGATGCCGAATCTCTCTTAGCTTTCAAGAATATGATAGGCAATAATGATTCACCTGAAGTATTAGAAAGCTGGCAAATGACCAAAAATACTCCTCTTTGTACATGGCAAGGTGTAAACTGCTCCTCTGATGGCCGAGTTTCGCAACTCGACCTCAGTTGGCGCTTCTTTACTGGAAACATTTCCTTTAAACCTTTCACTTCTTTAGACATGTTAGTTTCCTTAGACCTATCAGGAAATTCTTTTTACATCAACTCTACTTCTCTTCTTCAGCTTCCACCTTCAATTCAGCAACTTCGACTTTCGTCTTCTGGCCTTCAGGGAGTTCTTCCTACAAACTTATTCACTCTTTACCCAAATTTAAACTCTATTGATCTTTCTAGTAATAACTTAACTGGGTTTATCTCAAAAGATCTTCTGAATTCACCCAGTATTAGTAAACTGCAACTTCTTGATTTGTCTGTTAATAAGATTTCTGGGTCTCTTACATTCTTTGAGATTTTAAATGTTAATAATCATTCCTCTGAAAGTCTTCAGACTCTGAATCTTTCTAGTAATCAGTTTACTGGGAAGATTCCTCCTTATT
Organism: Patellifolia procumbens; assembly: GCA_947645195.1. Lineage (NCBI taxonomy): Eukaryota > Viridiplantae > Streptophyta > Magnoliopsida > Caryophyllales > Amaranthaceae > Patellifolia > Patellifolia procumbens. The sequence goes on along the minus strand of CANSGD010001375.1, from coordinate 206,517 downwards.
TGGGTAGCCTGCCAAGTATACAGACAATTGACCTGTCTCACAACTACCTTGCAGGTCCTATCCCTGCAGAGGTATGGCAGTCTTGTGGGTCCCTTACTGAGCTTCATATGGCTTATAACAATTTGACAGGTGTGATTCCTTCTGAATCTTTGTCAGCTTGTAAGTGGCTTCAGATTCTGGACTTGTCCAACAATAACCTGTCAGGGCCGTTTCCTGGACAGGCCCTGCAGGGACTGCAGTCCCTGGAGATGCTAGTCCTGAGTAACAATGCGATTATGGGGTCTTTTCCGGGAACTATATCGTTGTGTCCAAAGCTGAGGGTGGTCGATTTTAGTTCCAACAGACTGTCGGGATTGATTCCCTTAGACATGTGTTCGGAGGGTTCTTCCCTAGAGGAGCTCCGGCTGCCTGATAACCTTATAACGGGTAGAATACCGCCAGAATTGTCTAAGTGCTCGAATTTGAAGACGGTGGATTTTAGCTTGAATTATCTGAATGGGAGTATTCCTGGGGAGATTAGTAAGTTGGGGAATCTTGAGCAGTTTTTCGCGTGGTATAATGGGTTGGAAGGCGAAATCCCACCAGAGATTGGGCAATGTAGTAAGTTGAAGGATCTTATACTGAACAACAACCGTTTGAGTGGAGAGATTCCGAAAGAGTTGTTCAATATTATCAACTTAGAGTGGGTTTCTCTGACTTCAAATCAGCTCACAGGACAGATCCCAAAAGAGTTTGGTCTGTTGCAGAGGCTTGCTGTTTTGCAGCTTGGGAATAACATGTTTTTTGGAGAAATTCCTACAGAGTTGGGAAATTGCAGGACTTTAGTTTGGCTGGACTTGAATAGCAACAATCTTACTGGTGAAATCCCACCTAGGCTTGGAAGACAGCCAGGAAATCCCAAGTTGTATGGTATTTTATCAGGAAACACCCTGGTGTTTGTCAGAAATGTTGGCAATTCTTGCAAAGGTGTTGGTGGCTTGCTCGAGTTTGCAGGGATTCGATCTGAGAGGCTGCTTCAAGTACCTTCCCTTAAGAACTGTGATTTTACCAGATTGTACTCAGGTGCGATCTTAAGTTTGTTTACTCAGTATCAAACTTTAGAGTATCTTGATCTTTCTTATAATCAACTCCATGGTAAGATCCCTGATGAGTTCGGTGATATGGTGGCGTTACAAGTGCTTGAAATTTCCTACAATCAGTTATCTGGGGAAATCCCTTCAACTCTTGGGAATCTAAAGAATATGGGTGTCTTTGATGCATCCTATAATCGGCTACAAGGGAAGATCCCGGATTCATTTTCCAACCTTTCATTTCTGGTGCAAATTGATTTGTCTAATAATCAATTAACAGGCCAAATTCCACAGCGAGGGCAGCTCAGTACACTTCCAGCCAGCCAGTATGCAAATAATCCCGGCCTATGTGGGGTGCCCTTACCTGAATGCAAGGATCAAAGCGCAGGGAGTACTCCAGGGGAAGATGGTACAGGAAGAGAGAAAGGAAGATCATCTAGATCGTCTTTAACAAACAGCATTGTATTAGGTTTGTTGATTTCCATTGCAGCTGTCTGCATTTTGATTGTTTCAACGATTGTATTACGTGCAAAGAAGAAAGAGAGAGAGGATGCTAAGATGCTGCATAGTCTTCAAGCATCCCATGCTGCAACAACATGGAAGATAGAAAAAGAGAGGGAACCATTGAGTATCAATGTGGCTACTTTTCAAAGGCAACTAAGGAAGCTCAAGTTTTCTCAGCTTATCGAGGCCACTAATGGGTTTTCAGCAGCGAGTATGATTGGTTGTGGAGGATTCGGCGAGGTCTTTAAGGCCACATTAAAAGACGGATCAAGCGTTGCAATCAAGAAGTTGATTAGGCTTAGTTATCAAGGAGATAGGGAATTTATGGCCGAGATGGAAACTTTAGGAAAGATCAAGCATAAGAATCTCGTCCCACTCTTAGGATATTGTAAGGTAGGGGAGGAGAGACTTCTTGTATATGAGTTTATGGAGTATGGTAGTTTAGAAGACATGCTTCATGGGAGAGGAAAGGGTAAAGATAGGAGAATCCTCACATGGGAAGAAAGAAAGAAGATTGCACGAGGAGCAGCCAAGGGTCTTTGCTTCCTTCACCATAACTGCATTCCACATATAATACATCGTGATATGAAGTCTAGCAATGTGTTGTTAGACCATGAAATGGAGTCTAGGGTGTCTGATTTTGGTATGGCGAGGCTCATCAGTGCCCTCGATACTCACTTGAGTGTGAGCTCATTGGCTGGGACTCCAGGTTATGTTCCACCAGAGTACTATCAGAGTTTTCGATGCACTGCAAAGGGTGATGTGTACTCGTTTGGGGTGGTCTTACTGGAGCTTCTAACGGGGAAGAGGCCAACCGATAAGGATGATTTCGGTGATACCAACTTGGTTGGATGGGTGAAGATGAAAGTTAGGGAAGGAAAAGGAATGGAAGTGATTGATTCAGAGTTGCTTATAGTTACTAAAAAAACAGATGAGGCGGAAGCAGAGGAAGTGAAGGAGATGGTGAGATACCTTGATATCACCATGCAATGTGTCGATGATTTCCCTTCCAAGAGGCCTAATATGTTGCAGGTTGTTGCCATGCTAAGGGAGCTCGTGCCCGGCTCATCTAGCTCGAGCCATAGTAGCTAATTAATCAAAATTTCAAGGAGCATAACTTCTGAGGTCATTCTGCTCTTGAAGAGTTATTAAGATTCTTCTTCTTGTTATGAATGAATGTTTCTATTTCTTTTTGTATTCATAAAGCTCGATGATTTCTGATAGGTTTTTTTTTTTAATTTTTGCCTGATGAATAGAAGTTGAGCAATATGTCAAGTTTGCCAGATTTAGATGATATTATTCTGTAAATCAAGCACTGAGTCTGGAGGTGCAAATCTGACAATGTAAATACCATGTAAAATCAACATAGTGATTATAGAAGAAGCTGATATTGTTTACTTTCAAGTCCTATGATCATCTAACAAGTCAATTTGCAAATCTCTCCTTATGTGTTTCACTTCTTAACCATTATAAACCCTTTTCTTTATTTGACCTAGGCAGCATTTAATTTGTTTATGAAACTGAAAAATTGAATCTATAAGTACATCTGAACTTGTATGGACAGCCTTATTTCCGCAAAGTTTTGGTTACCTTGGCGGAATATGATTTAATTTAATTTACTCCTAGCTCGCTTCCCCCCTCGAGAAAAACTTGGGCACTGGTTTTTCAATGGAGGAAAAACACCGCTTTCACGTAATTTAGAATTATCAATGACATTGTGGTGTAGGTGGTTTTAGAGCATTTATCGTACACTCGGGTGTACGTTGCACCCTCTCACATCTTCCTCCACGTGTTCTGCACATGAGCACGTGAATGAAAAATGTGAGAGGATGCACCATACACCCGGGTTTATGGTGCAAATTGTATTTCTTTGGAAGTAGTGTTTTCCTTTATGGTAATGAAAAACTTATGGTAATGAAAAACTTATGGTGGTCTAACATTAATCTTGATTTTATATATATATATATATATATATAAATAATGTCTTTGTTGTTTTAGTAGCAATGGTTGACTTTTGGTACTAATACTAATTTTGACTGCTTTTTCTTTTACTATTATATAAAAACGAAAAGATACAAGATGAAAGTGGTTCCAAGATAAGAGAGATCGTAAGAAGAACAAATCATCTCAATGTACATATATTACAAATATAAACTTTTGCTTCTCTCTGCCCCCATTCAAACTTCTCATTTATCTATTGTACGACTTTCGACAAATGAAGTTGATCGTCAATTTTTTATTGCTTATTCGTAGAATTGCAAAGAAGTGGATATTTTAAATTTAAACATTGAACAAATCTAACAAGAGATATTTATGATGAAAGATTTTAAACGGATGGAATATTTTTGAGTTAAGCCAACAAGAAGGACCTGAACTTTGTGCCTTTTCACCGTTGAGGACCTACTACTTTTTTTTTCCGTTAAGGACTTCCTCTCTCTTTTCAAGTAAACTTTGACTAATGTGAGGTTGAGAGGGTGGGTCCTTGAGTTTTTTTTTTTCTCAAAAAATTGACTAAATTATTATACTTATTAAGAAAATAACAATAAGATAAAATTATTTTCATTCATGCCCAATTTCCAGCACTTCAAGCCCCTTCAAAGCCATCACTTAAACAACTACCTATCCCCGAAACCACTCAGAACACCAAGTAAACAACATAATCCATCCCGAAAGCCACCCAAATCATCACGTAAACTTCGAGTATTTCAAAAACAACTCTAAACACCCCATTAGATTACCCCCAACAACCCAAAAAACCCCCAAACAACAAAAAATCACCGCAACCTCACATCAACCAAACAACTTTATACATAAGGATAAATATAGTCATGTGGAATCGTGTTGAATTCGTCTCGATATTAACGTAAATTAATATCAACTTTCTATAATCTATACTTGAATAAAATGAAAGATGTTAATGTTCAAAGTAGTGAAATGAGAAGCGTAAAGCTCTTTATATTACAATATACTCATATAAAACGGAGGTAGTATAATTTAATGAGAAACTCATTAAACGTTGTTCTTGTTCTTGTTTTTGTTCTTGTTCTTGTTCTTGTTCTTGTTCTTGTTCTTGTTTGGCACTTTAATTGGATGGAGAATAGAAATCATAGTGAAACGTAATAGTTGAAGGCGTGGAGAGCCAAAGGGTCAAATTGAATCTTTAAAGAGGTAAAAAGCTGATATGAAATATCATTACGGTGGGACCCTTAATACCAATTTTATCATTTTGATTGACAGCTTAACATATTCACCAAGTTATTCTTTTTACCCGGCCTAATAATTAGCCAAGTCGAATGCATGTTTCTCTTCGTAATAAATAGTTGAACTGAACTGAACTGAACTGAACTATACTAAAATGAATAATAATATGTGAGAGTAAAATTATTATCTAGAACAGAGGTGAGTTGAACTGAATTGAATAGAATTGAACTAAACTGAAGTGAAAATAAAATGAGGAGAACAGTCCCTTGAAACTAATTCTCCTTTCTACCTCTCTCTTATCACATGGATCCTATTTTTTTTCTCTATATATTTTTGTTCTCCAAAAATTTCTAGTAGTTCGTAAAATCAAAAGTGTCAGAACTAATAAGAAACGAAGGAAGTATATCTTTTACTGAACCAAAGCCTGATCGCATGCAAGTCCAAAATATTTCCATTCTAAAATTAATTGGTAAAATATAGAGTAGCTCATTTAAGTTATCTTAGTCATCATCCCCTCTTTTTTCATCTTGGGATAAACGTACGTATCACTGGGTTTTCTCTTAATACTCTTTTTTTACAAGAATTCTCTTAAGGAAAAATTGTTTCTAATAATACAACCTTTTGATGATTCGCAAATAATAAAACAACCTTTTTATTATTCCTGAATACAACAACCTTTGTATCTCATTAATTTTCAATAGGTCAAAATCGGATATAACCTAAAGAATGAGTAAAATAGGATACATGCCACTTAATAATTGACTCTAATAAACAATTTTTTAAAAAAAAAACAAAAAAAAAAACAAAAAAAAAACAAAACAAAAAATAGTCATAAACCCCACCCCCACCCACCATAAACCTCCTATCTCTCCTTCCCTACACACCGCTACACCATTCTCTCCTCCCCCACCCACTGCCACACCTAACGGAGGAATTGATATATTCTGTTATTGACATATTCCGTTATCAGGTGAGAGACGTGGGAATATCTAAACACTTGTAAGAGTAAAGGTGGTAGTTTTAAAAAATTAAAAGATGGTAGTTTACAAAAAGTTGTAACATAAAGGTGGTAAAGTAACAATTTTTTTTTTATTTTTTTTTACTCTAGTAGAAACAACTAACTGTTATGCCTAGAAGCTTGTATAAACCCATATAAATCAATGCGAAAATCTGTATCAATACCACGAAGAAGTTCTAGAGGAATATCCACAAGAAATCTGGCCAAAATCAACCAATAGAAACGGCATAATAGAAAAAACCGTGGGAAATCGACATGAATATGCACGAGAGTAACTTGAGAAATGAATAGAAAAGTCGATCAAATGAAGAATTCAAACTATATTCAGCTAAGGATCGCATATGCTATGATACCATAAACAATTTGAGAGGAAAATATCTTATTGAATCACATCTTTATTCGTTTTACAATATCAGAGAATGAAAAAGAAGAATGCAATGCAAGTATGCAACCCTACATCTTTTGTACATGACAGTTGTACAGACTGAAAATAAAAGGCTAACGAAAGGAAGATCAACACCAGGTAACATGAACACACCATTAAGCGGAATAAAGCTAAGTTGACATCGCAGTAGACTTCAATTCACCAACAACATACATCTGCAAGAAGTTGCAATATTAGATGTATGGGGTCTGCCTAGCAGACCGCCAGCTGGCAGCAGACCTCCTGGTCCTGCCATTCCACGTCAGAGCTTCCAGAGCAGAGTAGACCTCACAAGGCAGACCACTCCGGACATAAGCTCTAGGCAGGGAATTAATGAAGGCCTTATTTACCTTGGCCCACTTCCAAAAGGAGCCCACTTACTTTACTAGGTCAGTCACAAGCCCATGTTTCATATAAATACTCATGTCCATGCATGGGTAAGGTACGTTCGATCAAACACTCATAAAATACTAGCACTTGATACTCGTTTTCTCTCAACTAGAGATCTTGTGTTCAACTTGGGCTGACTTAGGCATCGGAGAGGCGATCCTCGGAACAACCCTCGAGGTTTCTCCTTGTTTTGCAGGTAACCACCAACACTAAGGAAACTTGGGATCCACGTTCAACAAAGTACCCACTACCACATTCACTGTACCTGTCCTGGACAGAAACAATTTGGCGCTAGAAGGAGGGGAAGAGTAGAAAAGCCCAATCTACAACTTCGCAATGGTGGTTCCTTACTCAACAACATTCGATTCCCACAGCTCAGGTGATGAGAGCTATTATCCACCAAGAGAAACGACTACCAGGTCAACAAGAAGGGCTAGTACTGCTACCCATACCCAAGAAACTAGGCAGCCAAGCAGTTCCTTGGTCATGCCCACGCCTGAAGCACTCCAAGCAGCCATCACTGTACTGCAATCTGCTCAGCGATACATGCAGACCATTGGAGGCCAACCTCCTCAAAGGAGGAAGAGAACTAGAACCCATGATTCAGTTCGAAGGCACCTGCGGCTGTCATTTGAAGAGGAGACGACCACAGAGGAACCCCTGTGCGGGTACAATAAGAGAGCCATCACTCCCACCCCTACATCAGAGTATGACTTATCTAGCCGCTCTGGATCAGGTTACATCAGGAGAGGATGGCAAGAGGATGAGTGGAACACTGAGATAATGCAAGAGGAACACCCTAACCTCTTCAGTGAGCTTACACATACAGGGTATTTGGCAGGCTCCAGTCAAAGATCTGTCCGCAGAGGAAACCCAGGAGGCATAACACAAGGGAATCCCCGGGTCAGAACCAGGCGTAATACAGGAGCTGAAGAGGCCCTATCTGCGCACAGAGACAGACCCATGAGAAGACATGTTAGCCAGAGGATGGGGCCAATAGCAGAGGAAGGGTCCAGTGACAATGGAACCTCCTCAGACCTCAGAGGAATCATATCCCACAGGGTTGGATCTAGACCCTCTCTGATCTCACCAGCAGAGGAGATTAGGTCACCCTCCAAATCTCCATTCACACCCGAGATCATTGCAGCCAGAGTGTCGAAGGCTAAGCTCACATTGAACCTCAAGTTTGAAGGGGAAGGGGACCCGCAGGAGCACGTGGCAGCTTTCGAGACTCATATGGAACTGGAGAACTACAATGAAGCCACCTAGTGCAGACATTTCCCTGCCACTCTGGAAGGGATAGCCCAGACCTGGTTCAGAACCATACCCCAAGGCACCATAGCCAACTTTGATGAGCTGAAGAAAAGGTTCAAAGAGCACTTTGTCAGTGGGAGCAGGAGGAGCAAGTCCAATCACGATCTGCTGCTATTAAAGCAGAACCCAAATGAAAGTCTGCGAGATTTCATAGGAAGGTTCAACAAGGAGATGGTGCACATCCCAGACCTAGAGCAGAAGCTGGCTCTGCACGCCCTGAGGAACGCTCTGCCTCACACCAACAAGTTCAGAGATGATTTGAAATGGGTCACCATGAAGGAGCTTAGCGAAGCTCTGCCCTAGCAGAAAAGTATATAGCTGTCGAGGACTTCAACAAAGCCTCGACACTTGGAACAGGTAAACCCGCCAGACAAGAGACCAGGCAGAACGAGCAACCCTTCATGGGGGGCAACTGAACTTTGGAGGCCACAGGGACCCATCAGAACAGAGGCAGGGAAAAGCAGAGGGAAGCAGAAAGGGAAGTGGACCGACTGAGGGCCCAAGAGAAGTACAACAATTACAACAACCTCAGCCTACCTAGGGCTGAGATACTTTTAACAAACAGGGACGACAACAAGTGGCACAGACCACCCCCTACAAAAAAGGAGCTTAGGCCCCAACATGGCAGAGTTCTGTGCTTTCCATGAGGCACCAGGCATAGCATTAAAGACTGCATCAGTCTGAAAAATGATCTAGAAAGTCTGATCAGAAGAGGATATTTTAAGGAATACCTGGCCTAGAACCAGGGGATCAAGGAAAAAGAGCAGCTGAATGAAGGAAAGAAGCCACAAGATAAGTGAGCATAAATCAAAGAAGGGAAGAAGAAAACGATATACGTCATATTCGGCAGCTCGAACTCGATGGGGGGAGAGAGGACTCACATGAAGCAGCTCACTCATCCCAACCTCTACTCCATCGACCAGACAGAGCTGAGTCCAGACCTGCCGGATATGACATTCACAGCAGAGGACTGCAGGGGTATCAGCTTCCCACACTAAGACCCTCTGGTAGTCACTCTGGAAATTTGCAACATAGATGTACGGAGAATACTGCTGGATGGAGGAAGTGCCGTAAACATCCTGTACAAGGAAACCTTTGAGAAAATGGAGCTAGATCAGTCACTGCTGAAACGAGGAGGAACTCCCATCGTCGGCTTCACAGGAAATTCCATCATTCGAGAAGGGAGAGTACATCTGGCTGTGACTGCAGAGGACCACAGTGGAGTTAGGAAGACAGTGATGCAGGAATTCCTAGTAGTAGACCTCCCATAACCATACAACGCTCTGATGGGGAGAAAATTTATTGAAGCAGTACAAGGGATCCTATCAACCCATCACCAGACCATGCTCTTCCTCAGCAAAACTGGTGAAGTAGGCAGGCTGAGGGGAGATCAGAAAGCAGCCAGGTCATGCAACCTGACAGCTCTGAAGAAAGACAAGAGAGCTCCTCCTCCTGACCACTCTGGTTCCAGAAGGAAGAGGAGGAAAGAGAAAAAGGAAGGAAAGAAAGTCCAAACTGAAGAAGTCATGGAGGATCAGGCTGAAGAAGCCACGAGAAAAGGAAAAGAAGGAAAGGCCGAAGAGGCCGAGGAAAAACAGGAAAGATCAGAATCATCAATTGTCAGCGAGGCCGATGCTCGCCCGGAAGCCGGCCAAGAAGCCCGAACCGGGGGAAGAGACCGAAGAGGTACTCTTGGGACTAGAAGAAGGCAGAGCAGTGAGAATAGGTACAGACCTGGATCCAGAAACCAGAGTCAACCTAATCAATCTGCTAAGAGAAAACGCAGACGTGTTCGCGTTTTCTGCAGCTGAAATGCCAGGGGTAGACCCCACCACCATCAACCACAAACTGAACACCGCCTCGGGGCACAGACCTGTGAAGCAGAAGAGGAGAAATTACTCTGCTGAGAAGAACAAGGTCATTGAAGAGGAAGTGCAAAACTTGCTGGAAGCAGGATTCATAAAACCCTGCAAATACCCAGAGTGGATGGCAAACGTGGTGATGGTGAAAAAGGCAAATGGGAGCTGGAGGATGTGCGTAGACTTCACAGACCTCAACAAGGCCTGCCCTAAAGATTGCTACCCGCTGCCGAGAATCGACCAGCTGGTAGATTGCGCCAACGGTCACGCTCTGCTTAGCTTCATGGACGCTTTTAGCGGATACCATCAGATCTTCATGGACCCTGCAGATAAGGTAAAAAAGAGTTCATCACCCCGATCGGGGTATTTTGCTACATCATGATGCCATTCGGGCTGAAAAATGCAGGTGCCACCTACCAAAGACTGATGGACCAGGTCTTTGCAGGGCAGAGAGGAAGGAATCTGGAGGTGTACGTAGATGACGTCATCACCAAGAGTAAGACAGAGGCAAACCACATAGCATATCTGAAGGAGACCTTCGTCAACCTCCGTGAACACAACATGAAACTTAATCCAAAAAAATGCGTGTTCGGAGTAAGATCAGGGAAGTTTTTAGGCTATCTGGTCAGCGAAAGGGGAATTGACGCAAACCCCGACAAAGTGAAAGCAGCTATGGATCTGCCAGAGCCCAAGAGCATTAGGGACATTCAAAGGTTCACAGGCAGGATGACAGCTCTGTCCAGATTCATAGCACAGTCTGCCGAGAAAGCCCTCCCATTCTTCAAGATACTAAAAGGGAATAAGGAATTCAAGTGGGAGGCAGAGCAAAAAGAAGCATTCCAGAAACTGAAGTCACACCTTTCTAGTCTGCCAACATTAGCCAGACCCAAGACAGGGGAGGCGCTCTTCTTGTACATTGCTGTGACCGCTGCAATTGTGAGCGCGGTCCTGTGAAAGAGGAGAACAAGAAGCAGCAACCGGTATACTTTGTGAGTCACACCCTCATAGGCGCAGAAACACGCTACCCTCTGATAGAGAAGGCAGCATACGCTGTAGTGCTGGCCACCAGAAAACTAAGGCCATATTTCGATGCACACCCCCGTCACTGTGCTAACAAATATGCCCTTAGAGAAAGCGATGGAGAGGGTGGATAAGTCAGGAAGAATCATGAACTGGGCACTGGAACTGACAGGATTCGGAATTAAGTTCGCCCCGCGTACCGCCATCAAAGCACAAGCTGTGGCAGACTTCTTAGCAGAGTGCTCATATTAGGAAACGGTTGGGGAACCCAGAGCCTGGTAAGTCTTCATAGATGGGTCTGCAACCATCAATTGCTCTGGAGCAGGCGTGGTCATCAGAACCCCAGAAGGGAAAATCATCGAATACGTCCTGAAGTTCCTATTTTCAGCAACTAACAATGAGTCAGAGTACGAGGCGGCCATTGTTGGACTACAGCTCTGCCAAACTCTGGAAGCCAAACACATCCACCTGAAAATTGACTCTCAGTTGGTCACCAACCAAGTCAAGGGGGAGTACGAGGCCAAAGAGCCCACGATGCAGAGCTACTTGGCCAGAATGAGATCTTTGATCGCGAATTTTGAAAATTTCAAAAGTGAGCAAGTGCCCAGAGCACAGAACGCCCAAGCAGACGCTCTATCTAAACTGGGAAGCAGCAGTCTGTTAGAGTTAAACAGAGCTATCCTGGTGGAAGTCAGACCCACCAGTGCAATCTGCGAAGACGCAGAGCACGTCCTAGAGCTCGAGGATATGCTAGAATGGATCAGGGAGATAGCAGAGTATAAAATGACCGGTAAATTACCGGAGGGAAAAATGAAGGCCAGAAAGATGAAGTTGACAGCATGCAGATACTGTCTGATTGGGGACGAGCTATACATGAAGTCTTTCTCTCTGCTCCTCTTCAAATGTGTAGGGCAAAGAGACGCAGACTACATATTAAGAGAAATCCACGAAGGAATCTACGGGCATCACATCGGACCAAGAGCTATGGCCCACAAAGCTCTTAGAGCAGGGTACTATTGGCCCACAATGAAGGTAGATTCTGAGGCTCTGATGAAGAAATGCGATACATGCCAGAAGTTTGCCCCGAACATTAAGCTACCTGCGAATGACCTCATGCCAATCTACAATCCGATCCCGTTCGCCCAATGGGGACTGGACATCCTAGGGCCATTCACGACAGCCCAGTATCAGAAGAGGTGGCTGATTGTTGGAGTAGACTAATTCACTAAGTGGATAGAAGCAGAGGCCCTATCCACCATCACAGAGACATCCGTCATGAAGTTTCTCTGGCAGAGCATCATCACCAGATATGGGATTCCGAAGGCCTTCGTCTTCGATCACGGAAGGCAGTTCGACAACATGTCCTTGTCAGGATGGTTGGAGAAATTTGGGATCAAGTATGCTCTATCCTCAGTCTGCAACCCCCAGTGCAATGGTCAAGCCGAGGCTCCCAACAAACAAATCCTGATAGGTCTGCAGAAGAAGCTGGAAGAGCAGAAGAGTAAATGGTCAATCAGAACTACTATCAAAGAATCAACGGGGCAGACCCCTTTCCATCTGGTGTATGGTTCTGAAGCCGTCATGCCGGTCGAAATTGGGTCTGAAAGCTTGATGGTCAGTTTGTTCGAACCAGACCTGAATGACGAAGCTCTAAAAACCAATCTGGATCTGCTGGATGAATACAGGAATAAGGCTAGACTAAGAATGGAAGCCTACAAAGCCAGAATCAGCAGGTATTATAACCGAACAGTAAGGGCCAGACCTCTAGAGGTAGGAGATCTAGTACTCAGAAACGCAGCTGCAGTGCAGAAAGATAAAGTACATGAAAAGCTATCTGCCAAGTGGGAAGGACCCTACCAGGTTAGTGAAGAGCTATACCCTGGGAGTACAGGCTGAAGAGGATGGATGGGAGCAAACTAAAGAGTAACTGGAATGCCCGCATACTGAAAAAATACTTTGTGTAACCCAATTGTATCAAACAGCTTCTATGAATGAAAGGCCTTTGAGCCACCCCTTTCAAGCTATACACTCTTCATATCGCATAAAACCCCCATCCCCTTATTTTCTCTTTAGACAAACACAAAGCCAGAATTGAATAAACTACTAGTAGACTGAGAAGAAACACTATAGTCTGGTAAGGCAGAACAAGGTCTGAGCTGGAACGAGGGGCTGAAGAGGCCCGCCAAGCACAGAAGCTGCCTACACAGAAAGGGAGCCAGCCGGAAGGTTAACTTTGTCCAGAGCCCATGAGGACTACTGAGCGATCGGTTGCCGGCTCGACTTAGCGATGTCACAAACCTCTACCTCTAGACCTGCAGGGCCAGAGGCCCGAAAAGCAGCAAGGATAAGTCATAGACACCTAAGGTTAATGGGGATGGCGGAGTTCAAAAGAACCAAGCGTACCCGGACACGAAGACGTTGGCAGAGTGGATTAAAGGGCAAAACCCTAAAATCCCCGAGACCACCATGACTTGAGGCGTCAAAATACCTCCGATATTCTGCTCATTGTTAGATCACCATCATGTGCAAGACATAGCAGACGAGTAAAAGGCCCCTAAAGTCACAGCCTAAGGTTAATCTAAGCCGACGCTATGCCGTACGAAAAGGCAAGCTCAGAGACACTTGGCCCCTACTCATGACAAATCATGCGTCACATCGCTATGCAGCTGACTCAATGTTAGAGCAGAGTGCCAATAGGCCTGCGAAAAATGCTAGGCTAAATCAGAAGGTTTTGCAATACAAAAGGAAAAATATATATTTCTGCAGAAGGATTAGTCAGAGCAACACAACTTGCATTTCTGGAATAAATTGTATCTTACATAAAGGATCTGGTCAAGGACCAGATCAAAGTGCTACAAAGCTACTACAATAAAGGCGGCTACCTAACCAAAAGAAGGGAGCGAATACAGATGAAAAGCTATTATTAGACTATTTAATTACAAATATTACAAGAGAAGTCAATTAGGGATATCATCGGAGGGCAAAAAAGGAAGAATGCAGTCAGTTCAGCACAGGCTCCCAGCTCATCTACCTCAGCAGCTCAGACAGGAGTCACAAGAAGACTGAGGCGAAGCGCGAGATAGCCGCCCGAGTTCCTATTGATTAGGAACAGAGCTGCCATCCCCCCGCAGAGCTCCCGTCAACTTGTTGCTCATTGCACTCTCCCTCTGCAGGCAGAGAGTAGAGTAGCTTCATTTCTCTAAGATCCTGGGTGGCAGGAGGGTTCATGTGCACCCCACGGCCGTAGGCCTCCTCAAAAGCATCCCAATTAAAGGAGGGCTGCAGATGCCAGAGGACTCTACGAACGGCGACCTTGCAGTCCTCCCAATACTTGTCCTGAAATGCCTCCTCCATCCTCGCAGCCCGGGCCGCCTCCTCGGCGCTCAGCTGAGCTTCCCTCTCTGACAGAAGCTTGGAGAACTCCTCCCCAAGCTCGGTCTCCCTCTCCTGCAGAGCCTGCTCAGCCTCCTTGGCCTGCTAATCCAATTTAGCAGAGCAGCCCTCGTGGTCAGCCTGCACAACAGAAAGCTGACCCTTAAGCTGCTCTAGCTCTTTCATTGCATTTTGCAGTTTGGCCTTAGAGTCTCCAACTTCGTCTCCGCCACGGAAGCACGGGCCGACGTCTCCTTCAGTTAGGAAGAGAGCCTTGAGTGTTCGGACGCGATTGGTTTGAAGTCCGCAGGGCTTCACGCTTCGCAGTTATAAGGTCCCTCTCCTCCACAGCGGCATCCAGCGAGGTCTGAAGGAGGAACTTGTCGGATCTCATTGAAGCGTATTTGTAATTTAGCTGCTCCAACTTAATCATGAGCTGGTGCAATTCAGGGAGGTCTGCCTCATGCCTGCCCAACCCCAGAGCACGACAGAACTCCCCAATGAAGGCACCGACCCTTGCAGCCTGCACCAAAGAGAAAAGTGGGTCAGAAGCAGTATAGGAAACTCAGAAGCAGATAACTCAGTAAAATAAGCTGGAACGCCACAAAGAAAGGCAAAAACTCACCAAAGGACGATCCCGGACGACATAGTCCGTCGAGAAGCAACTGGCCAGAAGCTTTAGCCACTCGCTGTTGTCAGAGAGGGCCACTGACATCTGCTCTTTCCCCTGTGCCTCACGCCGGTCACCCGCCGATCCCCTCCGTAGAGAACCTGAGTCAAAGGAGAGATCAGTAACTTCCACAGAAGGGAAAGAGCCGAAAGTCAGACCGGGTAAAGGAAACGCACTTGTGGCGACCTGCTCAAGCTCAACATTGATGATCTGGGCAGGGTCAGCAGGAAGGCGAGCCTTCTTCTTTGGGGGCCCCTCCTCTTGGTCTTGTCCCTCTGCTGGCCTCTTTTGGGAATGTGAAGAGGACCGAGGAACAGACTCCGCAGGAACCTCAGGCTGGTCTACAACTGGGGCAGAGGTCTGAGGAGCCCCAGCGGCCTGCGCCTTCTTGGCCCGCAACTCACGCTGAAATAGCAAAGGAAAGCTACGTTACTTACAGAAGCAAAATAAACTTCAGAATGAGAGCTAAAAACAGAAAGAAAAGGAGGAAATCACTAACCAGGAGTGCTATTTGCTCAGGAGTCGGAGCAAGGGTCTGCTCCTTGAAGCCCCTAGGGGGAGGGGCAGACTTCCTCCCAGGAGGAGTAGGCTTCTGAGAAGGAGGAGACACGGCGGTCTCCACTACTGGGACGGAGGTGGAACTCACCTGCTCCACCCTCTCGTGCTGGAGGGGCTCCAACACCTCCTCGTGGTTGGTCGGGACAGATGCATACGTGGTTTGCCCGACAGGTCCTGGCAAACCAAAAGTTGTCAAAGGGGTCAGAAATATCCAACAGAAGAATAACAGAGAGGGAAAAATGAAAAGGGGTCTGAGTGAGATGCATACTTGATAAAGTCTGACCCTCTACCAAGGACTGATGACCAACAGTCTGATCATCAGAGGAAAAAATAGGAGCCTCCTCCATTGGCGTCTCCTCCGCCACATGCAGATCTGAAAAAAAGGAAAACATATCAAATTAAGACAACGAGTAACATATAATAGAAGGAACGAGAAAGCACATCATGACTCAGCAGAAAGGTTACCTGTCTGCAGAACAATCTCCGGGGAAGTAAGAAGAGGAAGTTGCTGCAGAGGCTTAACAGCCCGGATAGTCCCTTGCAGAGTGCTGGTCCGCTCTGCATCATCTTCCTCATCCTCCTCAGGAGGACTCTCAGCACGCCTAGAGCGGTGAACCCGCAAGGGTTCGACCTCCTCCTCCTCCTCCTCGTCACCAGATTCGATCTCGGTGATGGTCGAAGACGGACCACCTAACGCTCGAGCCACCCCCGTGTGCTTGTCCACGAGCTCCGGGCGCTTGTTCTGGAGGACGGGACCGAGCGGGCGATCCCTGTCTTGTTTAAAAAGCTAGCTTCAAAACAATCCTGAGTGAGCTCAAGAGGAAGGATTGGATTATTCGACCGCACTTGCTCTCAAGCCTTGCTTTTAGCTGTCTAGCTGTTTCTGATCGTGATAGCAGAAAAGGTGCAATCGAGGGTCTGGAGGAGAATTAGCCATTCAATCTTGTGAACTAATCGAGACCGAAATTGGAAAAAGAGATACGAACGAAGAAAAATAACCAAGGCAGTAGTCAAAACCCTCTTGCAAGCCCAGAAGACATTGACATTAGGATGAAAACCTAGAACATATGCAGTACCCCCATCTCCCAGCCGTGTTCCTTACAGCACTGGAGTTTGCTCGAACAGCGCAGTAAGCGGAGCATGAGATGATAGGATAGAGAAAAGGACTGGGATTGCTTTCTTGCACGTATTTCAAAGACAGCCAACGTAAAGCCCGCTGTAGCAAGAGAACCGGGGAAAGTATACATAAAAGACAGTTCAGAGAAGAGTGGATCATTCTAGAATCGAGGAGGGATTCTTTCTTGCTGCTTTTCGATAGCGTAATTTCGTACCTAAGGGAAAGACTCTCTCTTGCGCTATTAGGGATTTCTTGATGATCCATGATTACACAGTTGATCAAGCCTCTGAAACCGGGCTGCTGGATGCTTCTGATCAATAGGAAGAGGGGGAAAAAAGGGGGGGCCTGTGCCCGCACGGTTCGAAGAGCACTGAATTCGAATGAGAGGTCACCTCCGGTCACATGAGCTTTCGAGAGCCCGGCCTTTCCGTAACGTTCTTGGTTACTTGGTAGTGGAGGGTTCTAGTCGAGACATTTAAGGTTTTTTGAGTGTTCGAGATCTCCCAAACGAAATCTGGAACGGAGTAAGGCCCCGGACTCGGTATCGGGCGATACCTACGGCACCTAGGAGACTGGCTCAATCCCAGCTCCATGGGGATAGCAGACCCCAAAGTCTCTGCGAATAGCAGAAAGAGCATCAACAGATATAAAAGAAAACAATAAGGAGAAAACAATGTAAAGGGGCATAGCAAATTGTGAGGTCAGAACCCATCCATGATAAGACCGCGGACTATCTTTCTGCATAGAGCTGCAGACAGCACAAAATATGAGTGCCATGGGGCATAACAGAGTAGAATATAAAGACATAAATGAAGCAGACCAGGCAGAACGCTTACCAGTGGTGTAGTCCGGCGACATCTTGCCTATCCTCAGAAAGGCATTCTGGCACATCACATGGTGATGTGGCAGCCAGTACTTGAGAAGAGCCTGCTTCCCTTTAGAGGGCCCCTTATTCAGAGTTCTGAAATAATAGTATGCTACTCTTTCATCCCAGTTCAGAACGTCAGGGTCCAGCTGCTTGTGAAACAAAGGCTTCACCGGGCGCAGAGGGGCCTTGAACTGATAAGGATGCCCCGGCTCCGTCGGCACCCTGAAAAAGAAGAAGCGATCCCTCTAATCCTTCAGAGTCTGGTCGACTGGGTAGACCGTCAAAAATTGGGCTCGAACCGAGCCCGTGAAGTAACCGTACATCCCTTCCTGCCTTTTGAAGAAGAACAGGCACTTGAAAAGCTTCATGGTCAAAGGGAAATCCAAGGCCTCAAAGACCCAGATAAACCCCAGAACCTTCTTCAAAGATTGAGGGTTGACTTGGCAGAGCGCCATCCTATATTCACAGAGCACCCTCTCTAAGAACCAGTGGAGTGGGAACCTCATCCCGAACTCCAAATGCTTCGTATATACGGTAGTGTACCCTTCTGGTACATCTTCCAGGCTCTGAGAAGCCTTAGGCATCACCACCCAGGAATCGCGGAATGGTTTAATCTCCGCGGCCCCACTTAATGTATGTAATGGGCAGCATGCTTCCTCGAGAACGCATCCGTAGACTTCCTAGCAAGGTACGGCTTGCCCTTATTTTCATACAAAGCAGTAAGCCGCATCTCGTTGTCATTATACTTCCATTTGATGGTGGGCAAGGGGGTTTTAAATACATGGTTCTCAGGGAACCTATTAGTGTCGGGACCCAAGGCTTCCCGACGCAGACTATCCCAAGGATCGAAGCTGGCCCACTCCTGTGGAACCATCTCGTCCTTGCACCTAAGGAGGTCCAGCCTCAAAAACGGAGACCGAGTATCATACGGGTACGGCTCTTCTGGTTCAGACGAAGAGGAAGACACCCTTCCCTTCCCATGAGAAGTCCCAGCTTGTGAAGAAGACATTATGCACAACACAGGAAGAATAGCATAAAGACATCAGACCTAAGATCACAGCACATAATAGTGTGATACCTCAGACCTACAGACTGAGCCACCAGACTGGGGGGCAAGGATACATACGGTATACAAGGATCAAAGATAACCAAGAAATAAGACATTTTCTTGCAAAAAATGAAGAAAAACATACGCAAAAAGGCAAGGGCATGCCGCAAGGATCTATGACATAATAACTATATTTAGAGTGCTCCCCAAAAGGCAGAGCAGCAGAATAAAAGAAGAAAAATACTAAAACAAATACCAGAGGAATGAAAATCAAGATCCAGCAAATAGATAAAACAACATGGTAAACAAAGAGGCCCAACCCAACCAAAAAGCGGCAGATAGCAATCAAGCAGAGACGCAGAGCAGAGCTCAGCTGAAGAGGCAGAGCAGAACCTACTACAGAGTAACAGAGTGGAATTGAAACAACACCAAACACACAAAAAGCAAGCAAATAAACAGAAAAACAACATTAACAGCAAAAGGGAGCAAACCCTAATTCTCAGAGAACAGCAAAATAATCGCGCACAGAGGAAAAAAGAGGGAAACCCATCAACAAAAGGAAGATCCTATCTAACCACCTAGGGAAAGAAAACAAAAAATAGTGCATGCAAGGAAGTTACCTGTTCAAGAATAGACGATGTTGAGAAACGGAGATGCGAGGAGTAGAACAGCAAGGAGGAAATATCACCACTCAAAAATCGAGGCTTGGAACAGATAAATCTTGGAGAAATCGAAGAGAATCACATAGAAATTGTTAGGGCAAGGAGAAATCCGCGAAAAACAACAGGGGAAACTAACAACAAGGAGTTCGAGAGGAAATGGAATGGAAAAGTTTTACAAATGGTTGATTCAGCCTATAAATAGGCCAGCTACATCCTCTCAACAGTGATTTCCCATCATTACATTCCTTGGGAACCCCAAGAGCCACATTAATTCAAAATGAATTAATGATCCTTTCTCAACACACCATCCAAATGGGCGGGAAAAATGAAGCTACTCTGAAAATTGTGATGAACAGTCACCCAGGGAGCCATCCATCTGTCTGCGAAGAGCAGAACACCAGACTAGAACAAATGTACCCAGTATATCGCAACCCACAAATACTGGGTCCAGGGGCAAATTGTATGGGGTCTGCCTAGCAGACCGCCAGCTTTCAGTAGACCTCATGGTCCTGCCATTCCACGTCAGAGAGTCCAGAGCAGAGCAGACCTCAAAAGGCAGACCACTCCGGACATAAGCTCTAGGCAGGGAATTAATGAAGGCCTTATTTACCTTGGCCCACTTCCAAAAGGAGCCCACTTACTTTACTAGGTCAGTCACAAGCCCATGTCTCATATAAATACCCATGCCCATGCATGGGTAAGGTACGTTCGATCAAACACTCACAAAATACTAGCACTTGATACTCGTTTTCTCTCAACTAGAGATCTTGTGTTCAACTTGGGCTGACTTAGGCATCGGAGAGGCGATCCTCGGAACAACCCCCAAGGTTTCTCCTTGTTTTGCAGGTAACCACCACTACGAAGGAAGTTTGGGAGCCACGTTCCACCAAGTACCCACCACCACATTCACTGTAGCTGTC
Organism: Patellifolia procumbens; assembly: GCA_947645195.1. Classification (NCBI taxonomy): domain Eukaryota; kingdom Viridiplantae; phylum Streptophyta; class Magnoliopsida; order Caryophyllales; family Amaranthaceae; genus Patellifolia; species Patellifolia procumbens. The sequence continues at coordinate 186,502 of CANSGD010001375.1, read as the reverse complement.
CTGGACAGAAACATTAGATATAATCATGTAAGTAGTAGGAAACATCCCACTATCTCCTTAATTAAATAGTGCTGAAAGTTAATTAAAGAAGTTCTTGCTTTAGCGTAAGTTAGAAAATAATTTTCACCAAATTTTCATGTACTTTCACATATTGTTGGGGGATAAAAGCGCTAATTAAATTGACACTTATTGTGTTGGATGTTATAATGCAAATAAGAAGTTATAAAAGAGAATTGAACTCTAACCCGACCGGATGTTGGCTTTGGCCTCTATCTGGTCCAGCCCGTCCAGGTTGTATCCAGTTTCAACGATCGTGAGAAATTTCCCACGTCCGCGGGGTCTGCTTTTTCGGTGATCAGGAAGTTCTTGTTTTTCGAGAAGCAGGTCTTCACGCACGTGGGGTTTCACCCACGACGGTTAGTTTGGTTCCTTTTCTTTTATTTTCAGGGTTTATTGGTGTTTTATTTCCGTCCCTTTATATACCTTTTCTAAACCGACAAATTCTTTTTAATTCAATTATTGAAAACCTAAACACTTTCTTGAGAAATTTCCCACGTCCGCGGGGTCTGCTTTTTCGTTGATCAGGAAGTTCTTGTTTTTCGAGAAGCAGGTCTTCACGCACGTGGGGTTTCACCCACGACGGTTAGTTTGGTTCCTTTTCTTTTATTTTCAGGGTTTATTGGTGTTTTATTTCCGTCCCTTTATATACCTTTTCTAAACCGACAAATTCTTTTTAATTCAATTATTGAAAACCTAAACACTTTGAGATAGTCTTTCTTCTTGAGAGAGAGTTTTGAGCAGTTTTTGAGAGTTGTTCTAGTCTTCAGATTCGGTTGGACGAGTTTGAAGATAACCGTGTTAACCTTAGGGGCAATGTCACTGTGCAGACCTTCACCAGTGGTGCGAAATTTGCTTCTAAGGTAATGGTTCTTCCACGACGAGTAATTTCTATAGTTACTTGCTCTTAAATCATGGATTCAACATGTATTATTTCCAACATATCGAATCAAAATCACTAATTAAATTGAAATGATAGTTTTATCAGGTCCAGATTTTTTCTTTTACGTGGGCGATATTGAAGAATTCATTTTGTCAAAACGAGATAAAACGAGAGGTTTTTATGTTTTGGCATTATTGATATCACGTATTTATATAGAGTTTTCTCTCTTATTTATGAGCTAATTCGTGCGTCATTTGAGCTCTTCGGAGTTATTTTACATTAATTATCGTATATAGTCGTGGTTTTATGTTTTAGTGTTGAATTGCATGCTTTAGGGAGTTTTTTACTTAATTCCGAGGTATTTGGAAGCAACCACGTCTTTACGACTTATTATGAGGCACGTAGAAGCCATCACAAGCCTTAGAGACGGATTACGAGGTCCCGAGACCTCTAAACGTGAAGAATTGAGAGTCAAAGAGCCAAAAGGAGCTGCCTCGTACACTGATCGGGTAAAATATGACCCGATCGGGCGAAGATTATCGATCGAGTGGTAGGGTTTCGGGCCCGATCAAGTGAGAAGCCCAACATGGTATTGCTGATTTATGAGCGTGAAAATGAAGTATGGGCAATAGGCTCCACCCGAATGGATCGGGTACACCTTGCCCGATCGGGTGGAGGCCCAATTTCACAAACATTGCTGCTGCTGTGAGCTGCGTCCAAGGAGAGAAAAGATGTTGGGTCTTTGGCTCAGTTCGATCAGGATGGGGCGAACATGATCCGATCGGGCAGACCCACCTTACATTCAATCTGCTGCCTCTGGTCTGCGTACGAGTAAAGGAGCCGAGCTCTTTTTGTGGACTCGATCGTGGACCCTATCGGGCTGTTGATCGGGTGGGCCTCATTTTGGTCAACGTTGATGCTGTTTTGTTGAGCAAAGGAAGGAAATCAAGTGGACCAACCCGATCGGCTGGGCCCATTGCCCGACCCGGAGCCAAAATTCTATCTTTATTTTATTCGTTTTTAATTAGTTTTAGGAGCTATTATAAATAGCTAACCTCATTATTTTAGAGAGATCTTTTTATTTTAGCTTTTATTCTATTTTATTTCCATTTTTCTTAGTTTAGTTGTAGAGAGCTTTTCTTAGATTAAACACTTTAGATTAGTTCAAGAAGTGATTGAACCTCAGATTTATTTCAATAAAGGTTATTGCTTTCGGTCATTCGGTTTTGTTCTTCTCTCTTAATCTCTTTAATTACTTTTTGATTATTTAGTTTAATTATTATTTTGATTCATGATTTTGGGATTAGGGTTTTATATTAGATTTATTATTGTTGATTTAATTATGTCTGAGTAGTCTAATTTCTAGGGATTTAGGGAGGGAAGCCATGTTTATACCTTGATTACTTTGAAATACTATTAGTTTCTAGCTAGGGTTTGATTAGATTAATTATGGTGTGATTTGTTCTTATTGAGTAATTAATGTTATTGCGCAGTTTCATTGATTGCTTGAGGTTAATACTTGTTTACACAGACCCGTCTTACTTTTAGAGGCCTAGTACACATCAGTAATTCTGATTACGTTTGTGAACATGCGGCGTATGTTGAGTTATGAGCGTTGAGTCTTAACCATAGATTGACACGTGCTCTAATCTATCGATTCTTGACCTAGGTTCTGATAGTTGTTTAATCCCTTGATTGGTATAAGCATGGTGGACCGAACTAGTTTCCTAGACCTTTATTTCAAAGTTTAAATCTCATCTTTATATTGCTTTCTTTAGTCAAATTAGTAGTTTAACTGATTTCTATCTGATCTTGTCTGAAGTAGCTGTTTAGCTGGATATTGACTTAGAAACTTCGTCTCTCTGTGGATTCGATCCTACTTCCCTTGACTATCATTGTTAGAGGACTTAGGATTTATCTTTGATCAGGTGATACGACTTTAGCCTGTCAATTATGCATGGAAAAAGTTCGGAAAATTATTAGCATTATACATAGGAAATAGTGTTAATGAACTATGTAGTATGACTGTATGAGTGTATGACATTCTCTCCTGCCCTAATTCGATCCTATTTACCACATTAATTATCTTTAGGATAGGCATTACTTTCGTCGAAAAAAGATAATACAGTTTGCAAATTGATGTTGACAAAAACTCCACTAGTTAAAAGTATGTCATTCCTCAATTGAAAGGTTAAAGATATGCCTCTTAATTAATGATCTAATCTCGACTATATAAAAGAAGAGAGGGTGGACAACAAAAATGTAAAAAGAAAAATAAAATAAAATCCTAATTGCTATACTTATTCGGCAGTAAATTATTTTACAAATGAAATCCTTAATGTTTTCGCCCGCGTCGCGTGCATTTGACGCTAGTCTAATTGAAGCAAAGTACTCGGGAGCCTATAATCATTTCATTTACCTTTTGCTCTCTTCTCGTTGAATCCACCATTAACTTCCTCATAACTTCCACATTTATCTCTCTCGATAACTTTTTCTTCCAAATAAAGTGTTCCTTTTCTTACCTTTTTTTTTATCTTTTCACTTTTCTCTTTTCTGATTTCTATCTTACTTCATCGGTTATATTGAACACGATTAAAAAATAAATATAACTATTCATTACTTATATCACCCTCTTTATAGTTGTGATTATCGAGTATATCATTTGAGTGTCATCTTAGTTTTATAATTCTACAATATTCCAGATTTTCCGTGCATTAGCTCAGGCAAAGACTAGTTTTACCTTAATCAAATCTTTCTCTATAACTTGAATAAAGATCACTCGGTCTTTACTGTACATTGAAAACGAACCTCAATCTAATGACACTTTATTTGAATGTTTAAATCTATAAATCTTAAATTTAGGGTGTCTTTTCAAATTGTTTGATCAATTATAGGTATTTCCAACATTTTAGAGGATAACTTTTCAATAGGAAAAATTGATAAGAATAATCCGACCTTTGGCCGGTCTTCCATCAATGGTACCACCTTCAATTAATCCAGGTATAATCCGACCTTTGACACCCATATTCTCTCAATGGTCCCTCACCTGTTGGTGACCTACTATTACAGGTAAAGTCTCTTAATTACGTGATTAATAACTAATTAACTATAATTTAAACCTAAATTCTTAATTAAAGTTTTAAATTAGATTTAATAAAAAAAATAAAATTAAAAGAAACCACCCCTCCCCTCCCTCTTCACCAGCCACCCTCCCTCTCCCCTGCAGCCACACTCCCCCTCCCCTGCCACCCTGCAGCCACCTCCCCTTCCCCTACAGCGACCCCCCTTCCCCCTCCCCCCTCCCCTGCCACCTCCCCCTCCCCCTCCCTTGCAGCCACCTCCCCCTCCCCCTCCCCCGCAACGACCTCCCCTTCCCCCGCAGCCACCTCCCCCTCCCCCCGCAGCGACCTCCCTTCCCCCGCAGCGACCTCCCTTCCCCCGCAACCACCTTCCCCTCCCCCGCAGCCACCGTTTCCTTCCCTGCAACCACCTCCCCCTCCCTCGCAGCACCCTCCCCCTCCCTCGCAGCACCCTCCCTCTCCCTCGCAGCACCCTCCCCCTCCCTCGCAGCCACCCAATCCTTCCCCTGCCACCCTCCCCATCCCCGCAGCCACCTCCCCCTCCCCTGCCAAAAACGTCAATGTAACCCCCTCCCCTCGCGAGATTTTCGTGGTTGTTGGCGAGGTTGCCGTGAATCATCGCCGGCCGCCGTGAAGAGTAGGGTGGTAGGGGAAGGGGAAAAGGTGGGGGCAGGGGGAGGAAATGGGGGTTGGGGTGGGGTGGCAGTAGAGGGCAGGGGGAGGGGATGGGGGTGGGCTGGGAGGGAGGGAGGTTTCCTTTTTTTAAAAAAAAAATAATTTAAAAAGTCAACGGTCATTTTCGCTGGTCAAACAGGTTGCCATCATTCCATACCAATGAGAGAATATGAGTGTCAAAGGTCGGATTATACCTGGATTAATTGAAGGTGGTACCATTGATGGAAGATCGGCCAAAGGTCGGATTATTCTTATCAATTTTTCCTTTTCAATATCGGCCGAAGTAATTTTTCTTATACAGTATATAAAGAGTCACAAAATAACTAATCTTCAACGAAGCATAATGTGTAGGAAAATTTTAGATTTGGACTGATGAGCAAAGTATCGCTTGTGAAACACGTAATACGTGACTTGGGACCAATATTAGAAGGATATCTACAAATTTAGAATCAGTTTTACAAAAATCCAAACTTTTTACTGATATGAGAATGCGATGGCTTACTCGGTTGACATACACCTCCGAACAGTGCATTCGAACAAAAGAAGCCGTCACAGCACCAATTAAAAAGACCACAACCTTCACCCTCACATCCTAATACCACTTTCCCACCTATTATTAGTTGCACTGCAAAAAAGAATATTCATATAATTAGTCACAAACTATTTCAAAACAATCAAATAAGTGAATATAACATGTACTGTACATGCCTATACGGCGCAGTAATATGCTTTTATCATTTGCACAGAAACGAAAAATGATTCATAAGTGTTTATGCCAAATTCTGCAAGGGCAAAACTTAGCTGGGAGCTACAGCTAGGGGTCTATCAGGTTGCTGGGAGCTAGCTGAAGCAGCTAACACGTTCTAAGTAAAAGAGAAGTAAAAAGAAATAGAGACAAGACACAGAGGTGGTGACGCGGAAACCCGTGGAATAAGGGAAAAACCGCGGGTGGCTTTGAGTCCACCAATCCACTATAATCTTGGTTACAGCCCTAGTATTCTTGCGATTATATAATTCGTAGTTTGTAAACTAATGAAACAATGCTCATGCTTTTGTATGAAATTGTTCTAGTTGTCTTCCTTTTTGGGTTTGAGAGAGATGCTGTAACACTCCCTAGCTATCTTCCTGTCCCCCTTGATTTCTTGTACTCCCCACTGGGTAGGGAATTTGATGGTTTGATGGTAGGTGGACGGCACAGCTTTCATCCTGTGAATCCAAGGTGTACCCATAATAACATTGTAAGCTGAAGGATAGTCAACGACACTAAACCTGGTTTGCAGATTGACTCCTTTGGCATAGGTAGGCAGGGTGATTTCACCAATGGTGACGGCTGGTTCTCCGTTGAAGCCGTACAGGACTGTTGACTTTCTAATGATGTCTTCGTCACGTAGCCCCATGCTTTGTATGGCATTTTTGAAGATGATATTAGCTGAACTTCCATTATCTACCAATACTCTCTTGATTAGACAGTTGCTGATGGTAAGTGAAATAACTAGTCCATCATGATGGTCAGCTTCTTCAGCTTCCTCTTCTTCTTCAAACCTGATGAGCATGCTACGTAGCTTTTGTTCCTCCTTGCTTCTGTGCTGGATAGGTGCGGATTTGGATCCTTCCCTAGCGAATCGCTTAGCTGCAGAATAAGTTAGTCCACAAATTTCTGAGCCCCCTGAAATGAAGTTGACTACCTTATCATGTGTTGGATCAGGTGGTGGTTCAGCTGGTTTGCTGCTGCAACCCTTGCTAGATTCATCTTTCTGACCCTTCTTCCCCATCAGATGCTCTAGGTAGCCTTTCTTCAGCAGCCAAGCTACCTCTTTCCTGAGAGCTTTGCAATCCTCAGTCAGATGGCCATGGTCTCCATGGTAGCTGCACCATTGGGAGGTATCTTTTCGTCCATCGGGTTTGTCAGTTTTCCTGGGCCATCTAGCTGCTGAACCCAGCTTTTCCAACGCGTTCACCACGCCACCTGCATCAACATTAAAACAGTAGGAGGATATAGGAGGGAAATCCGTATTGTTAGTCTTGCAGGGAGCTTCCCTAGCTACACTGCTAGCTTGGTCACGCTTCTGGTACGGCTGGTGACGCCAATCGTTACTTTTGTTGTTGCTGTTCTGAGTCTTCTTCTCGTAGCTAGATTCTCCCCCATATCTGGATGCATCATCTTCTTCTACGCGAATCTCAGCCATAGCTCTAGCTCTGACTTCCTCAAAGGTACTACAAGGGTATCTAGTTAGTTCATAATACAAGCGGGATTTAGGTATCAAACCTCTTTGGAATGCTTTGATAGATGTAGGAATGTCCAGGTTCTTAACAGAGATCATCTCCCTGTTAAACCTGTCTAGATACTGATGAACAGCTTCACCTATTTTTTGAATAATGCGGTACAGGTTGCCTGTATGCTTCTCTAGCATCCTGCTGCTAGCAAACTGTTGATAGAATTTGTTAATAAGAACAGAAAAATTAGGGATAGTACCAGCCCTGAGGGTGATAAGCCATTGTAGGGCAGGTCCACCTAAAGTGGCTCCAAAGGATTTGCACATTGTAGCTTCGAGGAGGTCCTCTGGGATGGGGATAGTCCACATCTTCTGCTTGTAATGGTTCACATGATCATATGGATCCGTGGTCCCATCATACAGCTTACCAAATGGGGCTAGATGCAGCTTTTTTGGGATCATAGCTCTAGCTATCTCTCCTATGAAAGGTGATTTGGTGTAACCATCAAGCGTCTCCTCAGCTACAGGTGTTGGTGCCCCTGGCATCTTTGCTAACATTCGCATCATTTTCCGCTTTTGGGACTCAAGGAGAGCCAGCTTCGAAGCTGTGGGATCCAAGTCCTCGTGGTAAAGTTGTTCTGGTACATCCTCAGCATCTTCCTTAGGATTGGCTTCTGCGTCATCCAGCTCCAGAACTCGAGGTGTCATACCAGGAGGTCGTCGCGAGGACCTTTTAGTGTTGCTCTTTACTGATTCAAGCTCTTTTTGTAAGTTTTCGATGATTTCATTGGATCTCGTTTGAGCCTCTTGCAAAGATGCTAGAGCTTCTCTCATCTGCTCGGGAGTTAATTCGGCTATTTGGTAGTTTGGTGTCTTTCCTTCTGGGAAGGGATTGATTTTTGGAAGTTTAGATATGAAATCTAGCTGTAGGCCCCACGGTGGGCGCCAAACTGTTTATGCCAAATTCTGCAAGGGCAAAACTTAGCTGGGAGCTACAGCTAGGGGTCTATCAGGTTGCTGGGAGCTAGCTGAAGCAGCTAACACGTTCTAAGTAAAAGAGAAGTAAAAAGAAATAGAGACAAGACACAGAGGTGGTGACGCGGAAACCCGTGGAATAAGGGAAAAACCGCGGGTGGCTTTGAGTCCACCAATCCACTATAATCTTGGTTACAGCCCTAGTATTCTTGCGATTATATAATTCGTAGTTTGTAAACTAATGAAACAATGTTTATGCTTTTGTATGAAATTGTTCTAGTTGTCCCTTCAATCATTGTGATTACATCTATATATAGCTAAGATCCTTCTGCCCGTTTGTCCCAGTTTCGTTCTTCAAGCAGCTCCAAATCTTTCATTTATGTCCGCCATTAATGCTAATTACCATGATTCTTGCTCGTTTATTGCCTTTGCTTTTATGGCTTTAATCATTATGCGGATCTTCAGGCTTTGATGTTTTTGACTTGTAACGTTTCTTTGAAGTGAGGCTACTGTTCTCAAGCTGGACGATATTCAGTTGGTTCTTCTTTAGCTGGTTTAATCCAAGCTGAATTTCCTTAGCTGGAGGTTTCTAGCTGGAAGACCATAGCTGTAATAACTTTCAACCTGCATCAATAGCTATGTAAATTTCATGATATAACAATAAGAAACATAGAAGTAAACAGAAAAAAACTAAGCTAGTTATTTATAATGATATTCTATTCATGAAAAAGTTTTCTTGATATTACGTTTCATTCTCAAAACGGAGAAGAAAATTATCTATGAAATTTCGGGTAATGAACTAATGATAGGCAGTGATATTATGAGGATAACAAAAAATAATTACCTATGGCAAGGAAAAGTAGGATTGCAAAAACATTGATCATCTGGTGATTGCCCTTCATTTCAATATATACTAGCCAAATATGCATGCGATACGCGTGCTTCGTGTTAAAGATATGGGAGAAACTACATTGTAATTTCTCTAATGAACTGTATACATATTTTTCATACTTTTAAAAATAATCGTTAAGTTTTAGTCATTTGGTTTTTTTAGAGGGTGTAATTGTAAACTTAAAATAGTAGATTAGAGAAAGTGTTTTAAAAACAAAACGCCTAAAAAAATAAAAATCTTACAAAAGATTAATGGCTAATGCCATTAGCATCATCACTCAGGAGAAAAAATACATCATCCTTCTCCCTCTATCACTTTTTCACTCATCTTAAAATACTGTATCATGTTTACGATTAATTTGATCTAATGCACCTTCACTCATGAGCAATTAATTACTCATGTATTTGAAAATAATAAAATTCGAAAGTATATAAAAATATAGCAAAGTGGGTGTCTATTTATAGATCTCAAGAAAATTTAACAATTGGTATTTTTTAAAATTATTTTTACTTTGTAGATTTTTAGATATTTTAGTTTAAAGCTTTAACCATTTTTTGCTAAAAATATGATAGCTAAGTTTGGAATGAAACTTAATTACAATTAATAACTTCCTTGATTCATTTATTTGTTTTTTTTTCTTTTTCTTAATTTTGGTGTCCACCCCCCTCTTCCTTTATAGTTTACTAGTTTTATATGCACGCCATACGTGCGGGATCAGGTAAAATTCTACCTAGGAATATAACATTTAGTTTATTTAGGGTGTTTTCTATTTCTTTATTCAAAATTTAAAAATGTGAAAAGTTAGTTATGGATAGAGTTATTCCATTTAATTAGGAATAAAAAAAAAGATAAATGTGAATTTTGGTGTCCCACTCCTTTTCACTTATAGAATAGAGATAGTATAGAGATTAGTATATTTAATTTGTTTGGAAGATCAAAGTAAAAAAAGCTTATATTAGTGGCTTTGATGGAAAATGGATGTGCTTTGATCAAAGTGAAACCTTTTTTATGCTAATGTTCGGACTACCTGAAGGAATATGTCCTTAGACAATTTCCGCAATTACTAAATATAAATGGGATTGTATTTGTGGAGATAATATAGTTAATTATTTTAGTAACCGTATTTGCTTGCTATAGAATAAATTACGGTTTGTAGACAAATTGGTTTGGGCCTACAACTAAGTTAATTAATCCTATGAGGTCACACAAAGTAACACTGATTAATAAATAAATTATAAGCCCATAAAGGCTTATAAGGGCCGGCCACTATTAGGGTTTTAGTTTTTTCCTTTCCTCTTAACCTAATCTCTATTTATTATATATAGATATAATAAGAAGAGAGATGGAACAATTCAGTTAGTCAGTAACTTGACACAAAAGAGAGTAAAAAGAAAAACCTTTCTCCCTCTTTAGTCTAGGCGCCTATCCCATCAAAAGCAAGAGAGTGAATAGTTCATACTCTTCCGTTCTAGCAGACGTGGGTATTAATCGGTGTTCGTGGACTAAGTAGAGGAATTACAATTGTAGTTCTTTATCTCTAAAGTAACCAGATCTGCAATAATACTTTGCAGTATTCAAACCCTACATACCTGTTCAAGTCGTGAATAAAAGGTTTGTGTATTCTCTACTCTATGTATCGATTCATATATTGTTATGCATGCGATTCTGTTATAGATGTTAGGAAATTGTTTCCTGAAATTCCGCTATTCGCATCTATAAATTCCTACAGTGGTATCAGTTTTAGCCTCTTGCATAATTTTATATGATCAAGTTCATAATTCCAATTCAATTCAAGGAGGAATTTTAATATGTGTTAATTTGCAAGATTAATATGTTGATATTAATAAATTGAAAAGCATAAAATTTATGAATTTTATGTTAAAAATTGCCCAAAAATAAATTGTTTTTGATTTAATTTACGGAAATTTAAATCGAAATTTTTTGGTTTTGTTCGACCTATTTTGGTCGAAATTCTTGCTCCCAAATTCAGCAATTCAATGTGTTTATTTTGTGAAATTGAATTAGGGCTTTGATTTGTTTTGATTTGAATTGAAAATTGATGTATTTAATTGTGATTTTCGTTTCGAAATCAAATAGTTTGATTCGAAACAATCAAAAACCCTAATTTTTCCCCCAATTCGTTTTTTGGTTAAATTTTTGCAATTGAGTTGTACTTTGTTAACCAAATTGTGTTTATAAGCTTATTGTAAGTTTAAATCACAAAACAAAAACCAAAAATTAGTTGTTTTAGCCGAAAATCTCTCGGTTTTTGGTTTGAAAACAACACAGATTTTACGAAAATTGTTTCGAAAATTCTGGGCTACTCCTCGCTTTTTCCGGCGAGTATGGCGGCAATCCAGTTGCTTCGTTTGACCGACATCACTCCGGCGATCCACCACCATCCCTCCGGCGGGTCGCACGCGTGACTGCAGCCCTGTGTGGTTGCGTCACTGCTGCGGATCTGGTGGTCGCGAGAAGCCAGCAGCCCTGTGCTGCTTTCGCGGGCCAGCAGCTGGGCTGGGCTGGGCTGCGGGCCTCCGCCGGGCCTAGCTCAGTCCATCTATTTTTTGTTTTGTTTTTGGTTAATGGTGATTTAAATTCTGATTTATTGATTTTCTTTGGGCAAAAGTTATAAAATTTTCAATTATGCAAATTAATATTAATGGAGATTAATATCATATTAAAGTTGTAATTGAATGAAAAGAATGAAAGTTTTCTTATTAGTTATATTCTTACATTTGTTAAGATGACTAATTTTAGGAAAATTATTAATTCGAGTTATATTTCCTAAATATTTTCTAACTTAAAGTTGTTAAGTTTTAAAATTATAATGGAAAATTTTATTTGCTCATTAATCGTTAATGGAGTAAATAAATTTTGTATTTATATAATTGTGTTACTTTTACTTGCATTTTATTTTCTAAATAAATGCGTGAATGTTTTATATATTTTGGAAATATTTGTTATTACCCATTAAACGTTAATGGAGTAAATAAGTTATGATTTATAATATGATGATATTATATTTCTTTCATGGATGCACATAATATGTCTGATATTATATTACGTCGATATTTTTTATAATATGATGATATTATAATTTTGCTTAGATGTATATTATAATATGTTTGATATTATATTTGCACAATCGTGACTGGTATGGCCCAAACTAGGATAGAAAATACGATCTGTGCATCGTTATGTATTTTTGTAATTAAAATACGATCTGCGTATCGTTTGTATTTTTGTAATTTAAATTCTTTGCTTAGAATAATTTAAATGAAGATCAAGATTGAAGTTCCGTGGAGAATCAAGGATGGAGATCCAAGAAAGTCCCAAGGGAGGATTCATGAAGATTAGATTTTCTAGGTTTAGGGGCCATACTAGGATCGCGTTTTAAGTTCTTCTTTGATTGTTTATGCATTTAATTTCTTTTAAATGCTCACTCAAGTTTATGTGTGGTTATTTATATAATGTGTTCACCTTTTAATATAACCAACATAATAAACTTGAGTCCCCAAGGGTGATATTGAGTTTAAATGCTTTTCCAAACAACACCTATAAAGCCTTAGATCATGAGTAATAGGTTCTGCCAAAGCAGGGTGTTGCTCATAATTCCGAGGATAGTAGGGTAGGTTTTTTGAAACTTACATGTTAATGTTTGGTTTGACTCAACAAAATCATCAAAAGATAAAGTTTTGGGTTTTGAAGCAGTGAGATAGGAGTTTATAAAGAGTTATTAACCTATCTACCAAGAATTATAAATTGTTATAATTAGTAAAGTGGTTTACTTACCTCTATCACTATCTTTAAAGGCAGGGCCAAAGTCCGTTTAATTTTAGTGGGAGGGGATCTTGGTTATTTCTTTATTCAATATGGGGTTTTATATTTTGAATAAAGTATTAATAGTTGTTTAAATTTGTTTAAATAACCATCATTGATAAACTTTTTGATTGAATGCTTGTTTACTATTTTTTGTAGTCATGTCTAACAACAACAACAATCACTTTGGCTATAATTTGCGCTTTATTCTTGCAAAAGAAAAACTTAACCAAGAGAACTTCCTAGACTGGGAGAGAAATCTGAGAATAGTTCTCAGAAATGAAAGGAGAGAAACTGTTCTTGAAACTCCTATTCCTGCACTTCCCGAGAATTCTCGCCAAGCTGATAGGATAGCTAGGCAAATACTCATAAACAAATCTGTGCCTGTCACATGTTTGATGCTTGCATGTATGGAACCTGACTTTCAAAAACGTTTTGAAGGAATGGATGCCTATACAATAATCCAACAGTTGCGAACCTTTTTTCAAAAGCATCTTAGGTTGGAGAGGTTCGAAGTGAACCGCAAGCTTGTTGAGTGTAATATGGAGAAAGGAAAATCAGTTGGTCCCCACGTGTTCAAAATGATTAGTCATTTTGAGCAAATGACCAAGTTGGGATTTTCCTATCCCAAAGAGATAGCAATTGATATGATCATCAATTCACTCACTGATGCATATAAGAACTTTAGTTTGAACTTCTATATGCAAGGAGGGGAAAAGACCATACAAGAGTTGCATGGTATACTGATTCAGGCTGAAAGGAGCTTGCCTACTGAGCCCATAAAGGAGCATAAGGATGTTTTGATGGTGCAAAAGGGCAAGGGGCTCAAGAAGCACGGAGTTCCGTCTAAGAAGGGTAAGGGCAAAGGCAAACAAGTTGCTGAGCCCAACACTTCTGAGGAGCCAAAGGCAACACCCAAAGCCATAGTAGCAATACATGAGTGCTACTATTGTCACAAGGTGGGTCATAGGAAGAGGAACTGCCCTAAGTATCTGGAGTACAAGAAGACTAGAGCTTCTTCTTCAGGTATTTATGTTATAGAGATAACTTAAACTACTTTTGCATCATGTGTATTTGATACTAGATGTAGTTCTCACATTATCTGTAATGTGCAAGATCTAAAAGGAAGTAGGAGACACGCTTAATGGAGAGGTAGAATTGCAATGGCAATGGAGCTCGAGTTGCCGCCTAGGCAGTGGGAGTTTTCAGTCTATCTTTACATTATGGATTTATTTTGAGACTTAATAATTGTTGTTATGTTTTAAAATATTGCTGAACACTATTTCAGTTTCTGTTTTGGATTCTGAAGTTTTCTCATTCACAATAAAGAAGAATTGGTTTTCTTCTTATTTGAATGATATGTTCTGTATCTCTACTAAGTTATCAAATGGTTTGTATGTTCCACAAACACATATCTATAAAAATAGCGAGAAACATAAGTCAAATGAATTAAACCCAATACACCTATGACATTGTCGATTAGACTACATAAGTACAAAACGAATTGAGAAATTACATAAAGATGGAGTTCTCAAAATCATTTGATTTTGAATCATCTGATGTGTGAGTTTTGCTTAATGGGAGAAATGACAAAGTCTTTTTTCACTAGTTCGAGTGAAAGGGCCAATGACCTCTTCGCCCTCATACATACCCGGATGTGTATGGACCTAAGAATACATTGGCTAGGGGAGGGTAAGTTACTTAATTACTTTTACTGATGATGTAAGCACATATTGATATGTTTACCTCACGCGGCATAAGTTGGAGGCCTTTGAAAAATTCAAAGAATTCCAAATAAAGTACAAAATCGACTTGGCAAGAAGATTAAATCTTTATGATCTGGTCATGGAGGGGATATCTGAGTCAAAAGTTCGGTGATCATTTGAAAGATTGTGGAATATTTTCACAATGAACTTCAACAGGAAATTCCACAATTCAGTGGTGTTTCCAAGAGAAGGAATCGCACCCTATTAGATATGGTACGATCCATGATGAGTTTTGCTGATCTCTCTATATTTCTTTTGGGATTTTCTCTTGATACAATTGCGCTTACACTCAATAGGACTCCATCCAAAGCAGTAGATTAGACTCCATATGAGATATGGTCAGAACCGTTCCTAAAATGTCTTTTCTAAGGGTTTAGGGTGTGAAGTTTATGTAAAACGTTTACTATCTGATAAATTAGCACCCAAATCTAAAAAGTGTTTCTTTGTGGGATATCCCAAAGAGCCCTAGGGATATTATTTTTACCACCGTAGCGAAAACAAAGTGTTTGTTGCTCGCTATAGTGTCTTTCTTGAAAATAAGTTTATTTCCAAAGAAGACAAGTGGGAGAAATGTATATATATCTCGAAGAAATTCGAGATGAGCAACAAATGGGTGAGGTTAACACCTCATTAGAGGCGGACCAGCATGAAAATGTTGGGGGGGGTAGTAAATCCTATCCACGAACCTCCTACCGTCCCACTTGGATCGAATCCATGCGAAGCTTCTAAGTCTAACGACCGAGATTCTTCTTCTGTTGTTCCCCTACGTAGATCTCATAGGATCACCATTCCATCAAGAAAATATGTTGATTTTCTTTCGACGGAAAGTTCTAAAATAACGATTTTAGTAAGTGTGAGCCTATCAGCTACAAAGATGCTTTGGAGGGATAGGACTCCTAGAAATGGCGTGAAGCCATGAGATCCGAAATGGAATCTATGTCTGAAAATCAAGTATGGGACTTGGTTGATTTGCCTGATGGCGTGAGACCTATTGGATGCAAATGGATTTTCAAATTGAAAGCAGACAAAGACGGAAACATTAGTGTTTTCAAAGCTACGATAGTGGCAAAAGGTTTCCGTCATATTCATAGTATAAACTATGAATTTAACCTTTCCCTAGTAGCCATCCATTAGGATAATCCTTGCAATTGCCGCATTTCATATGAAATACGACAAATGGATGTAAAAACCGCTTTCTTGAACGGGTTCTTGAAAGAGGATGTGTATATGACACGACCTCAAGGCTTTGAACATCCAACAAATTCAGGGAAGGTATGCAAGCTTAAGAAATCCATTTATGGATTGAAGCAAGCATACAGGAGTTAGAACCTCAGATTTGATTAGGCAATCAAAAAGTTTGTTTTCCTCATAAATGAAGAGAAATCTTGTGTACACAAGAAATTGAGTGGGAGTAATATAACAATTTTAGTCTTGTATGTGGAAGACATACTTCTCATAGGAAATGATAAGTCGTGCTTGAGTCAGTCAAAGGATGGCTTAAAAATCGTTTATCTATGAAAGACTTAGGAGAGGCAGAGTATATTTTGGGAATAAAGATCTATAGAGATAGATCTAAAAAGGCTGATTGAACTTAGTCAAGGAACTAATATAGATAAGGTTCTTGCTAGCTTCAAGCTGGAAAACTCTAAGAGAGATTTCAATTCCATGAAACATGGCATATCACTTGGCAAGACTCCGTGTCCTTCGACACCTGATGAAGTCAAAAGATTGAGTAATGTTCCCTATGCTTCTGCATTAGGTTCCATTATGTATGCATGCTATGCTTTGCACTCAACCAGATGTTGCCTATACTACGAGTAAATGCAACATATACCAGTCTTATCCAAGTTACACGCACTAGATGAGTGCAAAGAATATCCTTATGTACTTACGAAGAACTGAGGATCATTGATTGGTATATGGTGGAGAAATTGAGTTTGTTGTTAATGATAGGCATATACGAATTACCAAGGTGACAAAGATGATTTCCGATCTCCATCTGGTTTCATTCTTTGTCCCAATGGAGAAATTATGAGCTGTAAGAGTTCTATACAGAATAAGCAAGATTCATATTGATGAGAATGTGGGAGATCCAAAGACTAAACCGGTTGCTCGACCTAAGCATGAAGGTCATACTAGGTCTATGGGCTTAAGCATATAAAAGAATGGCTTTATAATGCTTACTTTATGTTTGCATTTGTAAAGACATTGATTATGCTTGGAATTGTTTATCAATAAAAAAATCTACATTCTTATTTAATTTGTTTAGTATTAAATAAGATGTCCAAATAAATTGTGTTTGAAATAGGATCATCATAAACGTTGTGATGAATGGAACCCTATATAGTGAACAAAAACCACAGTTTATAATATGTCCCTAGTTTAAGGCACTGAATTGGACATAAGTGACTTGTTAAAAGACTAGCATAATGTTAATTGATAGCGCAGTTCCTTGGGCTATAGAGACATAGGGATGTCAAATTAACAAATATGGATGTATGGTTGATACATTGAGACTTGACCTAATTAGATTCTAATAGTAGAATCGGAATGTCTATATTTAATAGATTCCTTGGACATGAGTATGTCTTAATAACCATGATATGATTAGTTTAGCTTTGACATTGTTAAACACCGTGCCGTAAAAGGAGGTTATAAAGGCAATGCTCAGGTTGGCTAAGAATTGAGTGGGAGTTATGGTCATACAAGATTGAATAAGTCCTCCTATCTGATAGGAATGGTGTCTGGGCCTCTTGATGAGGGAGAATTGTAAAAACGCATGGCCATGCTAAAATGAGATTAAAGAGTTGATCTTCAGTTGAACAATTCAACCTCGGTGATCAAGAAACATATTTGAGTATATAACATCGTGTTATCAAATTTGGCATTAAGAGACTTAAGGAATTTAATATTGCGTACTTGTCTTACGGACAAGTGGGAGATTGAAGGAATATGTCCTTAGACAATTTCCGCAATTACTAAATATAAATGGGATTGTATTTATGGAGATAATATAGTTAATTATTTTAGTAACCGTATTTGCTTGCTAGAGAATAAATTACGGTTTGTAGACAAATTGGTTTGGGCCTACAACTAAGTTAATTAATCCTATGAGGTCACACAAAGTAACACTGATTAATAAATAAATTATAAGCCCATAAAGGCTTATAAGGGCCGGCCACTATTAGGGTTTTAGTTTTTTCCTTTCCTCTTAACCTAATCTCTATTTATTATATATAGATATAATAAGAAGAGAGATGGAACAATTCAGTTAGTCAGTAACTTGACACAAAAGAGAGTAAAAAGAAAAACCTTTCTCCCTCTTTAGTCTAGGCGCCTATCCCATCAAAAGCAAGAGAGTGAATAGTTCATACTCTTCCGTTCTAGCAGACGTGGGTATTAATCGGTGTTCGTGGACTAAGTAGAGGAATTACAATTGTAGTTCTTTATCTCTAAAGTAACCAGATCTGCAATAATACTTTGCAGTATTCAAACCCTACATACCTGTTCAAGTCGTGAATAAAAGGTTTGTGTATTCTCTACTCTATGTATCGATTCATATATTGTTATGCATGCGATTCTGTTATAGATGTTAGGAAATTGTTTCCTGAAATTCCGCTATTCGCATCTATAAATTCCTACACTACCCTCTGGCAATATTATAATATTTACCTTGCAACTCCATTATTACATGCATACAGTCATATGAATGTGAACGTTATTTATGTTTCCACTATTTCTTTAGTAGTATCATTTAGTTGTTTTTCAAATTATTATTTGATTTTTTTTCTCGAAAGAAATGCTAAGTCAAGCTTATTCTTAATTGGGCTAAAAAAACCGATTTCATATATAATTTAGATGCAACGCAGCAACGGATCGGTAAAAGATTTCAGCAAAAACAAGGGGAACTTCAAAGTCCAAAAGGTCTAGCTCCCGATTCAGCAGGACATAGAAAGAACCCACTCAATCCCTACTTTTACAGAAAAGCAAGCCCCCAAGACAAATCCACTTCTCGTTATCTTGTTCGTGGTCAAGCTCTCATATCCGCTCCTTGCCACGACCTTCACCATCGGTTGTTAATAATAAAATGACGATTCAATGTTTCCATAGTATACTCGGCTTTGTTATTTAATATATCGTCGGCGACCAAATTGTGCTTTTGGTCCGCCCAGAATTTATTTGGATCCAACTGATCCATGCGAACATACATCCCATAGGCAAGAAAAGAGATTAGTTGAAAACCAAGTCATTGTCTGACCGATTTTTTTGTTTCAATGAATCAAGTACAAGCCACTATTTTCCCTATATGTTCAAAGTGAAAACTCCCTTTCATTCTTGGAACTGACTTATCATCGCATCGAGCCATGCCATATGAATGTGGATGCTTATGTTTCCTCCTATTATATACTTCCCCTGTTTCCAAATAAGTGTCACATTTGCGTAGTGTTTACTATTCACAGTTTCGACTTCAATTAACTTGGTGATTTACATTTTAGAAAAAACATAATCATGTGGGATCTTGTAAGTTTCGTCTCAATGTGAATTTTTTTTAAATTAACTTTTTATAATTTTTAGTTATTGATAATTGTAGATATTAATGTTTAAATTAATGCATTTGCAAACGTGAAAACATGAAGTGTGTCACTTATTTAGAAGCGAAGGAAGTATTTTGTTCATACCAATCCGCAAATTCCCCCATCCCAAAACACTCGCAACAGTGTGACTTTATCACTATTCACATATTCTACTTTGACCATTTTTTACTGTAGTATATAAAATCAAATATCATTATGTAAGATGTAGTTGGATTTGTGCGTGCCAATGCATATATTATCACATCAATTCTTCATAATTTATACTAAATAATTAGAGACATTAATGGTCAATAATCTGCTTGCGTTAATAAATACGTCAGTTAAAATGTGTTGCAAGTATTATAAGACAAAGAAAATATTTATCATCTCACTGTCCACAAATTTTATTTCTATGGTTAACTTAATTGAGAAAATATCAACTTATTTCAACTTATTTGCAGTTTTACCAGAAAAAATAAGTTAAGATAAGTTCATATAAGTACAGTTCAGCAAAAGAAGCAAATATAATGTTTGACCCAGTCACAAATAAGATTAGAATAAGTTGCAATATATATTCAAATGAGTTCAGATAAGGAGAAATAGATTCAAATAAATTCAAATAAGTTCAGATAAACAGTCTTAATTACATAACTAGGGTTAGCAAACCCGTATAATATGGGGCTTATTATATGATGTAAGAGCATCAATCATGGTGCTCTCACTTTGCGCAGATTAGATGGTGCAGGGAGGAGCACCATGAGCATGGTGCTCCATACCCACGTCATCATGTACGTCAACATACTCACAGTGAACATAAAACTTTTCCTACTGTAGAAAAAAAACACTCCATTGTACATTGACCCCCAAATGTACATCAAATTTATTTTTTTCCCTCTCCTCCATAATTGGACATTTTGAATTCATTTGTCTAAAACTTTTCCCTCCAAATGTTCCAATTAACTTTGGTATGTTCTTTTATATAACTTTATTGTTCACCATGATTATTAAATATGCTCATCTAATTTATTTATTTCAAATGTTCATTGTATAATAATACTCAATTTCAAAAAAAATTTGTTCCAATTAACTTTTACATGAAAACTTAATGGGTGAACATATAGGTTTAGACAATGTACACGCATATACAATTAATGAACATATGTATTATGATATTGTACACATGTGTAAAGTGAGTGAACATTGATATATAGCTTACATGTAAGTATACAAAAGATCATATTTGAGTGTACATATGTCAAATAATTGCGACTTGGACATATATATAATGGACATTTGCAAGATAGGGAATAAAAGGATATTATTATTTGACATATGTACACTCAAATATGATCTTTTGTACACTTACATGTTATCTATTGTACAAGTCCAATGTTCACTCGCTTTACAATACATGTGTAAAATACCATAATTCGTATGTTCAGTAATGGTATACACATGTACATTGTGTAAACCTAGAATTGATTTGTACACTTACATGTAAGCTATTGTACAATTACCAATGTTCACTCGCTTTACACATGTGTACAATACCATAGTTCATATGTTCACTAATTGTATACACATGTACGTTGTTGGAGTATGGGGAAGTGGAAGAGAAATGACAGTAAACCCACCATCTTTGCATTTAATGGTGAACAATAAACTTGTCAAATTAATTATTTTTTGAATTTTATTTTGTACACTGACGGACACTCAATATACACTGAGCAGCCAACCCAACTTAAAAAGCTGCATTTTGTTCTACTTTTGCTGCATTTTGGACAAGGAGCACCATACTCATTGTGCTCCTTGGTGTATTATCTACCAATTGCTCATTTTGATGCTTATGATCAATAAACCTACTAGCCTTATACGCACGCGATGCGTGCAAAAGAGATATAATTAAATAATAGGATGATAGCTACAACGAAAAGTGAAAAAAATGTGAATCTGTATTCTTAAAAACTGTTAATTATTTTATGAATTTTGATCATCCCTTTTTTTTTTGGTGTCAACCTCTTCATCTTTGAGAGCCTTTATAGTAGTTTTATTAGTAGTGATAATTATTTTGTTTGGAATCTAAGTGTGCTTTACAATTCAGTTCAATAAAAATAAATTGACTTCGTCAAAAAAAACACACCAACAAAAAAAAGTTTAGTTCCGTAAAATTAAGTACAATTCCAAAGAATTCAATAGTGCAATGAACAAAAAAAATGGATCATTTAAACTAAGTTTAGATAAGTAAGTAAAATAAGTTCACTCTATTAGAAATAAGTTCAGTTCATTATAATTAAGGTGAACTAAATGGGCCCTTAGGCCAAAATTTTTGGCACAACGTCTAAAAAGAATATTTCGGCACATAAAAATTTAAATAATATTCGGCCTTCATGCCAAACTTTTAGTATTAAGTTTAAGTGTGCACTTATCCTTAAATCAAACTTATGTGATATTAATTACCTTAATTCTAGGAGATAGCTGAGTTTATGTGTAATTTTGTGTTTTTTTAAATTCATTTTTTGTGTTCCCTGTTTTAGTTATTTTATTTTATTTTGTATTTAAGTTTTCTTATTTTTGGTTATGTTTTTACACACACATAATCTGTCCGTGTTCTTTCTTTGCATCTTAGTTATATCTTTACTTATGTACAAAACAAAGAAATACAAAAAAGTAACGATTAGTGAAGAAAGAGTATTAGGCTCTTGAACAACATAATAGATCATAAATAACCGTCCAAAATAAGATACAAAAAAATCAAAATATAAATGACTATAACATTGAGCTCATTATTAGCTAACAACTGATAGAACATACATTTTGTAAAAAAAAATTGCAATTGTCATGTTTTTGTAATGATTGAGTTCAGTTTAACTCATTATTAGCTATCTAAGAGTATTGAGTTCAATTGAAGTAAGTTCAGTTGTTTGGATAGTGTTTGTTCAATCTAGTTCAATAATTTCTGGTTTTGTTCAGTTGTTCTCAAAACTTTTACTCTCACATTTCAATATTACTTTAAGTTTAGTGCAGTTTAGTTTCGTTAGTTCAATCCAGTTTAATTGTTCATAAAAATCAGTTTGCTTTAGTTCAGTTGAGTTGTTTTTTAGACAAAGAAAAAAGGCTCGCACACTCTTGAACATCATAATATAAACAAAAACAACCATTATAAATAATAAATACTCTTAGCCTTATTGCCAAAGTGATTCTATTTCTCCTTCTCATCCTAATGACAGAGTTGTGAAAGAAACTGGTATTTTATCCCCTGATGTGAGCCATTTCTCTCTAGATCTCACTCTCCAAAATTCCTCCTCTTGGTCCAGGATTTTATCTAGTTCCTTTTGGAGGGAGAGTTCTAACTCCCAAAGAAATTGGCTACTAGATTCTGAGTCTAGGTGTCTTTGAACTCCATTAATCCTGCTCATTATCTTCCTTTTGCTTTTAAAGATGTTGCCAAACCTACTAGCAGCCCAAGGTTGAATGTGATTGGGTAGAGTTTTCAATTTATTGGGTAGGTTGTCATTGTTTGCAATCCAGAATTCATTGATTAGGCCAGTGAAGGAAGGGTCTTGGTACTAAAGAGGTTCTAGTTTGAAGGGTTTGATGTGTTTATGAGTGGTTGGTTGGTTGGTTTTGTAGGTGGATGAGTATTGGACTGTGGTCTGAACCAGCCCTAGTTAAAGTGTTGACAACTATGTTTGTACATAAGTTCAATAGCTCAGAATTGGCAAGTGCCCTATCTAAGCGTTCCATAACTGGTTTCTTCTTCTGTTTGTTGGTCCAAGTGAATTTGATCCCATTGAAACCCAAGTCGGTAAGTCCATAATCATCTAGACAATCTCTAAAAGGCTTTCATTTTCTTCAGTTTAACTGGTTTCCCCCCAAATTTTTCAGATTGACATATTATTTCGTTAAAATCTCCCAATGTCAGCCAAGGCAAGTCTAAATTAAAGGCAATGTTCCTCAAAGGATCCCACGTTTCCAATCTAGATTTAAAGCTAGTACTAGCATATATACAAGACATTAAGAAAGTGTGTTTAGAGTGATGTACCTGGACGACGCCATGGATCATGTGGATGTCTCTCTCCATGTTGGTAAAATCCACCCTGGAGGAGTTCCACAAGACCAGCAAACCACCCGAGAAACCCCTTGGCTTAGCAAAGTAGTGCTCGTCAAAGGGGAGTGATTCAATGATTGGGAGGGCATTCTTGATGGAAGTTCGTGTTGCACAGAGAAATACTAAGTCAGCATTGTGTTCTTGAAGGAGAAGGAGTAGATTAGTCTTGAAGCTGGGCCTGGAGATGCCCCTAGTATTCCATGCTAGGAAGAGAGTTTCTCAGTTGGGAATGACATCCCCTGCTCGAGTTTCCCTTGTTCTTCCTCACTCTTCCCTTTGTGAAATCGTATGTTTCCTCTTTCTCCAGTAGTTGAAAAGCAAACTCTGTTGTCCTGTTCCTTTTTCTCCTCTTCTTGCAAGTCTTCGTGCTTGATGAATGGTTTGTTTATCGGGTTTAGGAAGATTGCCAAACCTTCAAAAGCCTTGTTTATATGTGCTAGGAACACCGCATTGGTGTGGCTGTCTATGAACATGCTCAAATGGGAGGTCAATAAATAATCCGTCCTCAATTGAGGCAAGATCGGAGCTGGATCTATAAGGAACATACAATCCTCCCTCACTACTGCCTCCTCTTCCGTGGCAATATTTTGTACCAATCTCTCACAATTTTCGCTATCACTGGGCATAAACCTTGGAGATCTACGATGTTTGGTAGGTGTATTGGATGTTTCTCCTTTTCGCCCTTCTGTTGGAACACCATTTCTGTGAATGGCACGTCTGCGTATGTTGGTTTGACAATGAATTTCCTGATAATGTGGGATTGGACCACAATCCATCTGTTGGGGGGCTTTGATAAGGAAACAACAATTGTTTGGGTTGATTTCTGGTTGGGTAATTATCGGTTTCTCCGAAAAAGAAAGATATTTCGTTGTGTTCTCGCATCTGGTTTTGATAATGTCGGTAGGTGGTGCTATTGGTGGGATCTGGTATGGTTGTTGTGAGTCTGGCTTTCGTGTTTGGAAAAAAGCTTGTAGTATTTGTTGGTGATCTGGGTCCATTGAGGAAAATGAGAAGAGTTACGGCTATGGAGTTGGGGTTGGGGTTATAGAGTAAATTAGGGTTGTGGTGAAAGGGGAAAGTGGCAGAGAAGTTAAGGTAAGTTAGGGTTAGGAGGGGTTGTTGCTTGTTTTGTGTGGTGGTAAAAAAGGTTGGTACGTGGCAGTTATCGATTGGTTGTTGGTGATTCCATAGAGATAAGATGTTATCCATTTTAGAGTCACGTGGTTCATCACGTGAGGCCACTAAATTGTTTGATTTTGAAATTGAAATACACTCAGCATGTGTTTTTTGTTTTTCCCGCCAAACCAGCCTTTGCCTTTTCAAGCTATGGTGATGTTGTTTCTCCATGGTACCTTCCACCGGCGTTATGTTATCGCCGTCGTCCAGAGCACTGAACGAGTTAGAAGTTTTGCAGATTTGCTTGGAATTTGCATTCTCCTCTACCATCTTCCTTCCTTACTCTGTTTTTCCTCTTATACACTTCCTGCCACTCACTGATGGATGGGTT
This sequence comes from Patellifolia procumbens, assembly GCA_947645195.1. NCBI lineage: Eukaryota > Viridiplantae > Streptophyta > Magnoliopsida > Caryophyllales > Amaranthaceae > Patellifolia > Patellifolia procumbens. Next base: position 161,950 of record CANSGD010001375.1, on the reverse strand, counting down.
TTGTTTTCCCTGGGGTGTTAGGTATTGTTTCAATCTTATCAGTGTTGTTCTCCATAGGACGGAGGCGACAGTTTGATTGTTGGTGTCCAATATTATTACAGAGTGAACATAATAGAGGTAGATCATGCCACACCAGTTTTTGTTTTTAATTTCCAATCCAAATAGCTTCTTTTACTGGTTGGGCTAAGTCTATCATTAATTGCATTGATGTTGAGGTTCTGACCCTGCTTTCGAAAGATTTTTTCCTAAAACCTATCAGCTGTCCAAGGGAATTCCCCACCCTAGTTTGGATTTCTCTATTGTGTAGCTCGACTGGTAGTTCAGTAACTGTGACCCACACTGGCGCCACTGTGATACTTGTTTCTGTAGCTTTGAACCCTGGTGTTCAAGGGTGTAGCAATGTATAGGCCATTGAAAACCAAGGTCCGTTTTGTAAGATCTTGATTTTTATATCTGGTGTAATGGCCTTAATCAGGAAGAAGCCTCTTCCAAGAGTGATGATGGGAATTTGTTGCTGGAATTGCCATAATTTCCGTATACGTGGTAGAAGGAAATCAGTAGAGAAGGATTTACCCACAATTCTTGAAGATGATCGAGTTCTCCCATTCCATAGAGAACGTGTTAACAGTTGTGGTGGAATCGAGATGAAAATCTCTGATTCTGGGTTGAAGGAAGGTGGTGGTGTTGTTAGGCTCTGGTTTTGTGAGGTTTGTGTTGGATATTGGTTTGGTTGGAGGTTGAGGTTGAGGTTGGGTTTGGTTTTGTTGGTGGGGTTATTGGTATTATTGACGATGTCGAGGTAGATGTGGTAGTTGTTCCTCCGGTATCCTGCTCGGCGTCGTCCCTGCATAAACAATCTGCTTTTTCGTTGACTATAATATGCATTTTCTTAAGCTTTTTCGCATCTTCAGTGTCCTCGCAACTTCCAAATCGATATGAGTGAAGGAAAACTCTCTCTCCTCTCCGGGATACGCCGCCATCTGAGTGGTATTATTCCAATGACGCCATTAACGCGCCAGCAAAGGACGAGGGAGGAGATGTGGATGAAAATGACGGAAGAGATGATCACAAGAAGGAAAGTGAAATCGGTGGCGAGCGGAGATAAGGAGACAATATATGGTTACTGTGAATTTGCTGAGAGAAGATTGATGAAGATGGAGATGCATATTTTCATGGGAATGGAAGAAAAATAACGTATAATTATATTAATGAGTATTGTTATGTTATTATTTTTTTCGTGACTTTTCATAATTTTAGGGTTTAATATCACACTTTAGTAAAGTGTTGGGGTTTAAATACTACGGTCAAAAGTTGAGGGGCTTAATCTCACGTATGAGCAAACTTAAGGGGTTAATTTATTACTTTCGGGATTTGAGATGTAATTTTTAAAAAAAATGAAAAAAAAGTTGGTTTTACATGACACTAAAGAGGAAAGAGGAGAGAGAGAAAAAATAGGAAATACAAATATATAATGCTTAACGTGAGGAGAGAAAAGGGGAAAACAAAGATAAAAATATAATTACAAATATTCATTAAATATTACGTATAACTACAATTAATTTTTATCTTAAAAAAAAAGACTACGCTAAGTAAAAAAAAACTATGTAGTCGTATTTGACAAAAAAATTCATTTTCAACCTTCCTTTTATTTTCTTCAACCTTCATTTAGAAAAAAAACACTCGTATAATTATTGTTCCTTTTTGTTGGTTTCGAAGTATATATGATATATCCAAGAAGAACAATAATTAATATATAAGAAAAAAACAATTAATATATCCAAAAAGAATAATTAGTATATTATTTAGTAGTATAAATGTTGAAAAAATATAATAAGAATATCAAGTGCACTCATAAAAAACAATTAAGTTATTTGAAAAGAACAATTAGTATCAATTAGAGAGCATATGTATGGTACACCAAAAGAACAATAAAAGTTGTTTTAATTTATTTTAGAGAGAAATAAAAGTTGTATCAAAGAACAATTGTATTATTCTAATGATTGTATACAATTACCTACTTATGAAAAAAAATTAATTTTATTGTAATTTCAAAAGAACAACTCTCACATCAACCAAAAAATACATAAATTAAAAAAAGCTCATTGAAAAATCATTAATCAAAAAATGAATTATTGGAGAATGAGTTGTTCTTCGCTCGCTATAACAAGTTGCATAAATATATTAATTTCTTTGTATATATTCCCCTAACCTTATTCAATCATTGTTAAATACTTTGTTTATTATAAGAATTGTTCTTTTCCCCATATGATATTGTTCTTTTGGGTATGTGGTATGCTCTTTTGGATATACGATGTTGTTCATTTGAATATAATTTATTGTTAGTTTGGGTATTTAGTGTTGCTCTTTTCGAATAAATTAATTGCTTCTTAATTTATTAGTATGATCATTTTATTGTATTATTCATTTCATGTATATTAATTGTCTTTCTCGAATATGTTAATTGCACTTTAATTTATTACTATACTTGATCATCTTATTGTATTGTTCTTTTCATGTATATTAATTGTTCTTTTCGAATATGTTAATTATTCTTATCAGATGTATTAATTGTTCTTTATTATATATTTTATATGTATCTAAACCAAAAAAAGAAAGCAATAACAATAGAGTTATATGTTTTTGTAGAGGATGAAGGTTTAAGAAAAACATCAATGGAGGATGAAGATGAAATATTTTGATATCTAATAAATCATATGCAATTTGTTAACTATCACTTTTTTATAATGGTAACTAGTACGTAGGGTCGAGCAATGCTCCGCAATTCTTGTATGATAGTTAAAAATACTTGATGTCCTGTAGTGTGTAAAAAATATTAAATAAAGAAATTCTCTCATTTAAAATAGGAAAAATTGACTAGAATAATCCAAACTATGACCATTCGGCCAAGAATAATCTCAACTATAGATTATTCCTATATAATCCCAACTATTAGAGAAGTCTGCCATAAATACACCCGGGTGACTTACAACCGATTAATCAGGCAATTGATTTATTTCTTTTTTCTTTCTCTTAGCCCAAACAAAAAAGAAAAAGAAACTCTCACCACCGTTCCCCTCCCATCCCCACCCCCTGACCCGACCCAAGCATCACCCTTCCCAACCCCTCCCCTCTCCTTCCAGCCACTCCCCCACCCACAACCAGAGACTTTCTTCTCTACACTGACCACCACCCAACCAAGTCAGTCACCTGGAATTAAACCCCTCCAACCATCCCACCCCCAAGCAACCACGTCAGCTCCCCTTCCCATATCTAAACGCCGCCCCAAACACCACTAACACCATCTCCACAACTCTCTTTCTCGACAAACCACCACATGAAATCACCCAACAACCCTCAAAAAATTCGACATTGACCCACCCGCACCCCCTAATTTCTTTCATCCCTTCAGACAAAAGGAAGAAAAAAGTTTCAGTGATGATAAAGGAAGCAAAGAAAGCTCAATGTGTGGAAGGTAGGAGGAGGAAAGAAAATGGTGGTGAGTTGGCTCGAGTTGACGGAGAATTTCGCCGGTCGCTATGGTAGTGGTTGATGAGAAAGAGGCAGAAAACAAAGAGGAGAGAGACAAGAAGAAGAGAGAAGGGTTGGTTGTGGGGTGGCTGCGGGTTGGTTGTGGGGTGCGTGCGGGTTGGTTGAGCGGAGGGAAAAGGAGGAGCAGTTAGAGTTCGGGGGGTGGGTGGGTTTGGTTATTAGATTAAAAAAATGCAAATAATAATAATAATAAGCCAATGAAAGTTTGACACATGACATGTTTACCGGTTAAATAGGTTTCTATCAGGTCACAGTGTATTTGTGGCGGATCCCCTCAATAGTTGAGAATATATAGGAATAATCCATAGTTTGGATTATTCTTGTCCGAACAGCAATAGTTTGGATTATTCTAGTCAATTTTTCCTTTAAAATGTGGATTTTAAATAGTTACAACTAAACTCTTTTTTCCACTCATACATCATCATTGATTTTGATAGAAGAAGACTGATAGTATGTTGGCATGGTGATTGAAGCTCCTTATGTCATGCTCAAGGTCACACACGTATTAGATTGCAATGCTTGCTTACGCTTTCTAATATATAGATTCGTCAAAGAGAAAAAAAAAATTTTTTTTTTTGAAACCTCTTCCCTAAAAATTGAACGCTATCATTTTAAGTTTTTTTTTTGTTTTTTCTAAATTATTTTTTTAAAAAATTATTACTTTCGTACTTTCTCTCCTTAGATCAAGTAATTATTTTTTCTCTTTCCTCTCTCAATTTCATCAAACTTGTTTTAAAAATTTTTAGGACCCGTTCGTTATCGTTTTTGTTTTCAGATTTCAGTTTTTTTGAAACTAAAAACAAAACACAGGAAACCACAAAAAGTGGTTTTCATTTTTTAGTTGTCAGTTTTCAAGATTATCATGTTTCCAATAAGTATAACTAATCTTTGATAAGACATATATCCTATGACTTTCAAATACAAAAACCAAAAAACTGAAAACCACAGTGATACCAAATGGGCCCTAACTATAGGAGCCTTGTTACTCACGAGTGATGATGCAGATGCTAATGACATCTTCCATTAATCTTTTATAAGATATTTTATTTTTTTTGGCATTTTGTTTTTAAATCACATTGTTAATCTACTCTCTAATATTTATTACTCTTTTTTATATATTTAAATTGTTTAACTATTTAAACTCTTTTGAGATTACAATACACACTCTAAAAAAATAAAATAACTAAAATTTGACGATTATTTTTAAAGTATGAAAAATATGTATATATTTCACTAGAGGAATTACAATGTAGTTTCTCCACAATTCTTATATACTAATCTTTCGCACAATCACGCATCGCGTACATATATGACTAGTGTTATATATTAAAACAAATTGAGTCTATTAATAAATAACGTAGGAAATATCATGGATAATTATACTTCCTCTGTTTCTAAATAAGTGACACTTCATGTTTTCACATTTGCCGATATGTTATTTTAATCATTAATATCTACAATTATCCACAATTAAAAATTATAAAAAGTTGATATTAAAAAAAATCACATTGAGACGAATCTAACAAGATCCCACATGTTTATGTTTTCCTAAAAGATAAATCGATCACTTAAGCAAATTAAAGTCTAAAGTATGAATAGTAAACACTATGCAAATGTGTTACTTATTTAGAAACAGAGGAAATATATAAGAAAGCCCAATACAAGAATTACAAATTACAATTTGACCAATCGTAACACACAAAAGAAAAGGTAAATAATACAAGTGCATCAAAGAAGATCCAATGCAAATTATAAGGAGAGGAATTAGAATACTTCTTTCTTATATTGTTGTCTTTATTTGAGACATATATAGGTCGATATTAGAGTTTCAAGATCCAGTGTATGATGGAGTCATGGAGATTGTTGTATGTTGGCGTTAAGTCGTCTTAGTGCGGCGTACAAACACCCACGCCTTCAACCAGATAATTACACATATATCCTTCGCAGCAGCTTTCGTTTATATTCATTGGAGAACTATAACATACCTCCCCCTCATTTCTGCATCGATCTGTAAAAAGTTGCAATATAAACTATGTAAGTAGTAGGAAAAAGAGTACTTTCTCCAAGTAATTTTCACTATATTGTCAACTGATCACGTGGGATAAAGGTACTGTATTATCGGGTAATATAAGTCAAATATAGGAAAAGTAACGTATTTAGAGGTGATGATAAAGGGGATAGAGTGGTGGTGAAGAGGATAAAGGGAATGTTCTCTTCGGCATTAAACTGATTGGAGCTGAATTGAACTGAATTGAATTGGATTGAATTGAATTAAATTAAATGTTAATAAATAAATAATATTTAATAAACATAAATTAATAATAATAATTAATAATAATAATGATAATTAACAATTATTATTTTATCTTATTTTTATTAATATATCAATATTTGATGATTATATAATAACAATATATAATATCTAAGAAGTAAACTAATATTAGTATTTTACTAATTAAATTTAATCATATAATACTTAGTAATAAAAAAAATAATTGGGTCGAAACACGCACAATTGCATCGTAAATCGTTTTGACGCGATTTAATTGGTTTATGGGCTAAAAAACGTGGGTTTATTTGTACTTTTGACCTAAATCATGTTCCTCCCTAATTATAATAGTAAAATAATGAGTAAAGTTATAATAAATAAAATAATGTACAAAAATAATAATAATAATAATAATACTTAATAATAATGATATAAAAATAAATAATAATAATAATAATAAGAGTAATTAGTAAAATAAATTAGACTAATATAATAATAGTATTTAACAAAATGGTTATAAAAGAAAAGAGCTGAACTGAACTGAACTGAACTGATTATAGCTGAACAGAACAGAACTGAAAATAAGCTGGGTGGAAGATGCCCAAGGTGGTGTTGGTAGAAAGGAAATAGAAAAAAGAGGGGAACTATTACCCTCGCTCATTATGGGGATAATAATTACCCACCACCACCCCTAGGTAACTATTACCCTCATTTGTAAGGTAATAATTCCTCTCTTTCTTGCATTTTCTTCCTATCAACACCCCATTATCCTCTCCAGTCTCCACCACCACCATTTTATCCCCTTTATCATCACCTATAAATACCTTAGTTTTCCTATATTTAACTTTTATTACTCCCTTAATATATTACCCTCATCTTAAGCATGCCCTAAACTGTTAATTGGTTCGCTTTCATACTGGTATCAACAACCTTTGGAGCCTCGTTATTCAACCAAAATCGAAAATTCAATTTGAATTAGTGGTTTCAACATGTCACAATTTTTTTTTCTAAGTGAATAATATTTGATTTTTTTTTGGCATTATTCATAGAAAAAGTTTTTCAAATACAATTAATAATACTAAGTAGTTTGACTTTCGGTTTCCATTTACCATGTATCTTTAGGCTAGAGATTATTTTCCTCTAAAAAAGAAGATAAAAACGGTTAGCAAAGTGATGCTCATAAGAACCTTATACATAAGCAATTTTACAAATTAAGATTCCATGACATACTTCTCTTTTTTTTTTTTGAGAGAAAACTCAATTCTCTAGTTACAACTTAGAAGTATGTCATTCCTCAATTGAAAGGTTAAGAATTTATTTATTTTTTTAATTAATCATTTCACCTTTATTAAATCTTTACTGTATTGCATCTCAAAAAATTTTGCTATATTGAATATCAACCTGCATGTTCTAACACATAATGACATAAGTATAAAATTTGGGGAGTCTTCTCATATCATCTTCAAGTTGTTTAAGCTATTTATACTAGTATTTGTCTTATAATCAACCTCCTACTTTTTAGATTAAAGTTAGGCAACAACAAAATTTAACATTGAGATCAGAGAACGGATCAACATTCTGAATATAATGACTAGTTTGAAAATTTGTCTATTCGTGAGTCGTGGCCAGTTTAACCCATATAATAAATTAATAATTACATTTTCCTATCATTTAAAGATTGGTTAATCCATGTGGTAAGTATGTTGGATTATGTTTGAAATTGTCTCTTGTAGTTCAAAAAGAAACAAAGTAAAGAGAAGAGAATGACCAATTAGATTGACGTGAGATGTCTAAGGATGATGTTAAACTTAGAGTTAGATAGTATGAGCTTGTTAGAAGAGTGAATTTGAGTTGATTTAATTTTATGTTAAAATTAGACCGTACCGTTTATTCTAATAAGTTTTGCTACTTCTTCTCAACAATCTCGATTTGGTGATAACTTTTCCATATTGATCCAAGTTATAATAAAATCATATGTCATCTAATTAACCATGTTAGCTTTATAATAATCTTGAGTTGGACAAAAAGAATAACCAAATTATCGCTTGTGAAACATGCAATAGGTCACTTCGAACCAATTCGATCTAGAAGGATAACTTCAAACTTAGAATTATTTTTTAAAATTTTATATTTTGCCAGGGCTTACCCGGTTGACATTCACCTCCCCACAATGGATCCGAACAATGAAATCCGTCACAACACCAATTAAAAAAACCACAACCTTGACCACCACATCCTACGACTTCTCCACCCATCATTAGTTGCACTGCAAAAAAAAAAGTGTAGTATAATTAATTAGTGACAAATAAATATATTAGCAGGTAGAAACCAAACAATCATCAGAAAAGTGAATTAATAAACATGCATGTATAATCTATATATATTTATTTTGGTGCAATGTATAATCTATATATATGGTGTTGTAATTCCTTCTAAAAAAATATATGGTGTTGTAATATGTCTGTAACATCTAGCTAGTAGCTAGTGACAATAAGAAGGAATAAGATGACGTTGCATAAAAGATCAGGAAATGAAAATGAAGAGTTTATCTTAATATTATGGATAATCTGTCAAAAACTACCTTTAATAATGTATGTTGTAGGTTTAAATAATTGATGATCGTTGTTCACTTCAACTACTTTATGCATGTAATGTTTTTTCACTACGAATTTTCAGTTCTCCGACCAAAATATATAGGTGGTTTTCTTGCTATAATGGCAGTTTTTGGGCCAAAAATCAATTATTGGTAGTGAAGGACACTAGCATGTATATTGGTCTTGCACATATAAGATGCTTAAATTTTAAAATTACTAAGGTATTTGAACTTATAAAGTGTATTATATGGGTAGTTATTGACAAAAAATCCTAAAATATTTTGCTTGTAAAAAAGTTTCTTTGAGATTTCCGAAACGTTGAAATGTTTTGTTTTCGAAATGAAGACATGGTTCTCATGAAATTTTCGTGCAACATAAAAAAAGCCTTCATTATGAAGTTTAAGAAAAAGATAATTACCTATGGCAACGCAAACTAGGACTGTAAATACATTGATATTCTGGTGCTTGCCCTTCATTTTCAAAATATCTTTTTATTTAAAAAATTAAAGTGAAAGCTTTTTAGTAGTGGCTTTGATGGAAAAGGATGTCCTTCACCAGCTATTAGAAACCCTATTTATACTAATTTTCCGACTACCCAATGGCAATATTATAATATCAACCTTGCACCTCCTGGCTCCTGGCATTACTAGGAGTACATGGATGTGAATGTCTATGTTTCTACTTTGAATTAAATACTGTCTACTTGTATTATATTTATCATCTAGCTGTCCGCATAGTTTCTGTATTTAAGAAAATATTATACTTCATTAACTAGCTACCACAGATAATTTGGCATGTTATATGATCTTAGTGAGGAGCATCAATCATGATGGCCTCTCTCTTCTATCAAAAATAAAATGAAAATAGCATGGTACTCTCACTTTGAGGCTTAGCTATTAATTAGATCTCGTGATAGTGAGCTTCTAATTGAGCCCTAGTATGTCCATGGCGTTAATAGTTCCTTCAAAACTAACTAGTGTTCTGTTAAATAGAAATACCCACTTATGATCTCACATACATGAATTGAAGGAGACGGCGAATGATGCGGTAGTTGAAGTATCATCAACTGGTTTTAGAATAAAACCCCATCTAAGCTTATGTATGGTCAGACAATTTTACGATGCAGTAGGTGTAGAAGCCCAATAAAATTTATCATTTTTATCAAAATAAACTTCAAATAAGATTTCACTGATATGTGATATTGATGCCACCATAAGTGCATATCATTTTTATCAAATGTTGCACTTAAAAATGAATACGCGAGTATTTAATTGGATGATATTATACGTATTTTCAATATATTCATCTGAGGATAAAAATATGCTGCCTCTGTTTCTTTTTGAGTGCAAAATTTCACTTTTTACAGTTGTCGAGACACATTTTATATTATTTTTATCTTTAATTATGCATTTGTAAAAATTATGACACAAGATATTAAAAATTTATCCATCGAGACGAATCAAACAAGATCCAACAAGACTATAAGTTTTCTTATGCATAATAAATCGCAAAAGCCGGTCACCTTATAATGGATGAATAATGGCAAAGTCAATATGTGGCACTTAAAAAGAAATGGAAGATGTATAATTAATCCTAAAAATATTTATAAAGGAAGTTTCCTTATTAGAGTACTGATTGAGTATGTATATACTAGCCTTCTATGCACGCGATACGTGATTCGTCCGAAAGAGTAATATGTAAGGATTTGTAATATACTACATTGTAATTTCTCTAGTAGAGTGTATACATATTTTTCATAATTTTGAAATTAATCATTAAATTTTAGCTATTTTGTTTTTTAGAGGGTGTAATCATCATTTCAAGAGAGTTTAAATAGTGAAACAATATAAATACGTAAAAGAAGAATCATAAATATTAGAGAGTTGATAGGCTAAAGTCGTATCACCTAATCAAAGATAATTCCTAAAGTCCTCTAACCACAATAATTAAGGGAAGTAGGGTCGAGTCCATAAGGAGACGGAGTTGCTATGTATTCAATCAAATAACTACTTCTGATGAAATCTGATGAAATCAGGGAGAAAAGACTGAACTACTAATTAAACTAAGGAAAACAGGATTAAACTGAAGATTTATCTATGAATTAAAAGTCTAGGGCAATAGTTCGGTCCATCATGCTTATGCCATTCAAGAGGTTCAAATAACTAATATCACCTAGGTTTAGAGTCGAATGATCAGAGCAAGTGTCAAGCTTATGGTTAGGTCTCAGTGCTCCTGATTCAACATATGCAGTATGGTTACAAACATAATCAGAATCACTAATGTGTTCTAAGCCTCTAAAAATAAGATTGATCTGTACGAACGACTATAAGCTAGACATAACTTATTGAAATTGGCCACTAACATAAATTATGAATTCACGATGAAATCACATTACAATCGCTCTAATCAAAACCTAGTTTCTATAGCAATTCAAATAGCAATCATGGCATAAACATGGTTTTCCTCCCTAAAACCCTAGGAAAGGGGACTACTCACTCATGGCTACGAAAGACAAAACTAATTCAAAGTAAAGATTCATACTTGACAATGAAAGAAATAATCAATCACAAACAATCTAAATATGAATAAGTAAGAACGAAACGAAAATAAAGAGATTACCGAAATTGAATCTAAAATACGAACTATATTGAAAACTAAAGCAATGATCCAATCTTCAACAATGGAGAGAAAAACTAGAATTCTAAGACTAGGGCTTAATGAAATAACAATGAAAATAAGATGTCTCTCAAAATAAACTAAGTGTTTTATTTATACTAAGTCTAAAAAGAATAGAAAAATGATTAAACCGCGCGTCATTTAACCAAAAAGTAACTCCGCCCGATGGCGTCAGGCAAAACACTACTTCTAAAAACTGGCATCCGACAACATTTCACAAACCGCCCGAAGGGTCCGGGCAAATCCGTCCGATCGGGCGGGTCTTACGTTTTCTTCAGAATCAGCCAGAAAGCACAGCAGGACAATTGAGCACATAGAGAATTCCGCCGGATGGCTTCGGGCAAGGTCGCCCGATCGGGCGTTTTGAGGATCTTCCTGCAGCACTAATCCGCCTGATGACATCGGGCAAAGTTGCCCGATCGGGCGTTTTGACGATCTTCCCTTGGCATTGATTTCGCTCGATCGGGCGATTCAGCCCGGTGGCGTCATGCGCCATGCAATTTCTCTTCTATGGCTCTTTGAGCCAAAACTTCGAACCAAGGACGCCTCTAAGCCTATGGAGTGTGGCCTTAGAGCTCCACAACTCAACATATCTGCCTCATAACTCTGCCTATCATATGTTGATGCTCAAAATAGCAGAAAATAGGGAGAAAATTCCCTAAAACCTGTAATTCAACATAAAACACGCAAATCACAACTAGATAGAGGAGTTAGCATAAAATAGCTCCTAAGAGCATAGTTTGACGCACAATTTAGCTCAAAAGTAGGGGAAAAATATACAAAATAACATGATATCAAATTACATTAGCAATTGTGATTTAAAACAAAACGTTAAAAAGACAAAAAAATTTGCCAAAAAAATATGGAAGATGTCATTTCGAGTATCATCGCTCTTGAGTAAAAAATATGTCATCACTCTCCCTTTCTCACTCATTCTAAAATACTCTATCATGTTTCATGGCCAATTTGATCAGATGCACCCCATGCCACTTATGACTCATGACAAATTAATTACTCATGTACTTGAAAACAAAAAAATTCAAAAGTATATAAAAATATAGGAAAGTGGGTGTGTGTATATCTCAAGAAAATATAACCATTGATATTTTTTTAATTGTTTTTACTTTGTAGATTTTCAGATATTTTAATTTGAAGTTTAAACCTTTTTTGCTAACAGTCTGATTGCTAAGATTGGTTAATTCCTTAATTATAGGAGATTTGATTTATTTTAATTTTATTATTTTTCTTATTTTTTGCGTCCCCGTCCTATTCACTTGAAAAAAAATATCAAAAGTATATAAAAAAATAGCAAAGTGGGTGTCTATTTATAGATCTCAAGAAAATATAACCATTGATATTTTTCTTAATTGTTTTTACTTTGTAGATTTTCAGATATTTTTCTTTGAAGTTTAAATTTTTTTTTGCTAATAGTCTGATTGCTAAGATTGGTTAATTCCTTAATCATAGGAGATTTGATTTATTTTAATTATTTTTTCTTTTCTTATTTTTGGTGTCCACCCCTCCTCTTCACTTATACTAGTATTAAATGCACGCGATGCATACGAAAGCATATAAAATGGAGAGTAGAAAGGAAGATTCGATAATTTGTTTAATATGTATTTTTCAAAATAAAAAAGTTAGTTATAGAGAGAAATTTGTTCCATTTAATTAGAAATTAAAAAAAAAGAATAATATGGATTTTTGGTGTCCCCTACCTCTTCACTTATAGAATAGAGATAATAGAGATAAATATCCTTGAGATTCTAACCACCAGCTTAACTTTTTGGTTGATTTGATTCTTTGACATGATATTAAGAATTAGTGTGATCAAAAGTTCACGGGTTCGAGTCTTATCCACTCTTCCTTTATATGGAGTATTTAGCTATTATGATCTCGACTTGTACTTGGAGATTTACAACGGTATCCTAAAGAAATAATTAATATGTTTATATAAAATTTTAAATATATAGTATGGATCTTGCAAACAAACGCCCCCTAGACGTTAAATTAACATTCAATATATTTCCTAATATGACATTAATATTGGAATATATGCCAAAATTACGGATAGATCGGTGTTATTATTGTTTATGATAGCTTAGTATTTTCACGTATAACTATCTTATCTAACGTCTCGTGGGCGTTCATTAGCCTCTGATAGTATTATGTTAGTAAATTATTGTCTTGCGATTTATTTTCAATAAGTGCTTATAAGAAATAAGATATCTCATAGAGATATTTTCCTAGTAGAGGTAGTTTTTAACTCACACTTCAAGTCCAAAAGGCTCTTGTGTGAGGGGATGTGATAGAGTATAAAACTATTTCTGAGACTCTAACCTTAGGATCTTCACTCTTCAACTTATTTTCAATTCAGTTTAGTTCAGCTCAATTCAAGTCAGTTCAATTTAGTTCAATTTAGTCAAGCTTCATTCATTATTCAACCATTTCATTAATATTATTATAGTTGTTGATCTAATTTATTTTACTAATTACTATTATTAGTGATATATATTATTTTGTTTATTGTATCCTTTACTCATTATTAATAATATTATTATTATGGTCGAGCATGGTTTGGATCTGTGCGGCTTAGGACATAACCCAAATCAATCCACACAAAAAAGTTTGAGATTTTTTCGAACCTCTTCAAAGCGCACCATATAAAACAGTTTCGTGCGGTGCTGTTTGTGGTTTACACATATTTTATCTCAATTCGAGTATTCTAATTTGCAATTATTGTTTCATTTTACCTACTAGCTATATTTGAGGTAATATATATTAGAAGACAAAACATTAAATTTTAGGGTGAAGATATTGACAAGACAGTTTATGATAATGTTTAAAATACTTTTCACGATCATATTTACCTTCGCACTATCAAAATCTCCAATCTCTTCACCTTAAGAGTACGTTCAGTTCTCCTTAATTAACACAATAATATTCAGTAAAAGTTAGTATGATAAATTCAGTTCAGTTTCAGTGCAAATAAGTTCAATTTAGAGAAATAAGATCATTTTAGTAAGAATCATTAACTTTAAAGAAGATAAATACAATAGAGAATCAATAGAATAAGTCTAGTCGAGTAAAAATATAAAGGTTAAGTTCAGTAAAAAAAAGTAAAATTTAGTACATACGACTTCAGTTTAATACGTATGCGAAGTAAATTCAGTTTAATAAAATTAAGTTGAGTAAAAATAAATACTTCCTCCGTTTTTTATTAAATGATACACTTGTTTTTTCACGCTTATCAAGGAAGCGATTTAAGGGTGTAAACGATTGAATTTTTCGATGAAATTTTTACACAAAGAAGAATGAGACTCTATATTACTTGTGTTAAAATTTCATCGAAAATTTCAATCGTTTACACCCTTAAATCGCTTCCTTGATAAGCGTGAAAAAACAAGTGTATTATTTAATACTACCTCCGTCCCAATTTAAGTGCCCCATTTTGACCAAAAAATAGAGTACTTTTTGGTCAAAATGGGGCACTTAAATTGGGACGGAGGGAGTAAAAAAGTGAGGAAGTAAAACAAATTAAGAAGTCTATACAAAAAGTCAGCGCTTTATTCATAGTCATCCACGCATCACTTGACATCACACAAGCATTCGTAACGCCTAGATGATGTAAGTCTACGTAGTCAACTATTGTGTTTCCTATTTAGAGTCTATTTAATCTGGCTTCCACGGTTGACTTTTGGCTAGTTGTATTATCAATTTATTATATACTTGACCTATTTTAAAATAAATTTTAGAAGTATTTCTCATTTAGAAATATAAATATAAATATAAATGCTATTATTTGTTGTTTGGAAATCTTTTCTTTGATTGAAGGACTTTTATTTTCTTTACAGTTTTTATTATACACCCAGATTTATCATATTAAGGCTATTTTTCCCCCTCAAATAGTCTTAGGTGTACCATGCTCATGGTATACTCTCCATTTTCTTTCTCTACTTTAATCACTACATCTAATTTGTGGTCACTTATTTTCCCTCATTCTCTCTCTACATTACCACTTGTTCCCCTTGATTCGAAGGGTTTATTCTTTTCAACTTATCTTAATTTGTTTGAACTTAACTGAATTTAGCTGAACTTATTAGACCTTATTCGACCATATCTGAACTTAGTTGAACTTATAAGGATTGAAAATAAGTTGAAAAGAACGGATCCTAACTTTATACGCTCCATCTAATTTGTAGTCCCCTCCTTTTCTCTCTCTACTTCCTTGGTTTCAACAATTTTCTCTATGTTGTGCATTATTGTGAAGCGGAGAACTCGATCGGTTAGAGCATATCAATTTCCAGATTTCAAGAAGTACTAATGTCAAATATATGGTAAAAAAATTAATTATCGAATTGGTAAAGCAACTAGTATTTTTTTCTCTTTTTTTTTTTTCGTTTTGGTGTTCACCACCTCTTCTCTTATAAAGATTGAAACTGATTCTTATCCTACTTTCATGAGTTCTTATACACAAAAGAATGAAGGGAATCAAGGATGCCAGTGGGCGGGTTTTCGTGGGTGATGGGACAGAAATGGAGATAGGGGAGGTTTCACAGGTGATGAAGGGGGTGAGGATTAAAATCATCCCCGCCATGGATGATGGGGCGCGTTTTGCGAAGACCTGTCCACTATCCACCCCAAGTGGATATAGGGACGGAAGGGGCGGTTTTCGCGGGTGATGGAGCGGAAATGGTGATGAAGATCATACTCATGGAAATTTTATAATAATGTACCCATCCCATCCCATCTATGCCTGCCTGCCTACCCCTACCCAACCCGTCCCCATCTCCCGCCCCATCACGCCCCCTTCTTCCCTTTTTCCAAGTATTATTCATCTAGTATTTAATAAATGACTATATGCTTGTTCTTTTTAGCTGAAAAAAATTGAAATGAAGTGAACTAAATTGAACTAAACCGAATTGGGTTAATATCAACTGAGCTGAACTGAATGAAGCTGAATATAATAGAACTAGACTGCACTAAATTGGATTAAAATGAATTGACTTGTTATTAATAATAAGCAATGTTTAAAAAATGATAAAAGATTAAATAATAATAACTATAAATAAGTAATAATAACTATAATGAGAAGTAATAATAATTAATAATTAATAATAACAATTAATGAATAATGATGATAATGTTTTAGTTGTTATTAATTGATAATTAATAAATAACAATATTAGTATTATTTTTATTAATAACAATTAATGAATAACACTATTAGTGTTATTAATTACTATTATTATATATAATTATTGTTTGTATGTATAAGTTACAATATACTAATAGACCAACCCACGTTTTGGATTGTGGCTTATTAGTGTGCCGACCAAAACACTAATGTGACAGCCCGACCTTTCCGAGCTACTAGCTTGACTCCCTTATCAATCATATGCTTGAATATCTTCTTAATAAGAAGAATCAAATATAGATTAACTCCAACCTGTAGCGGATTCTCAACCAAAAACCTCGATCATGGACCTGTGGGTCACTGCCCACAACACAATGGTCCTAAACTAGCCTTTCCAAATACATAATTGGCTCAACTTAATGACCGAACTATAACTAATATGATTTATTCACAAACCATTAATGTTCAATTAATACAACCCACATTCCAAAACATAAAACTAAAGATCATATCACCTTGAATCTCACTATATAATTCGAACTGTGATGTCACTCTTGATTTGATTCCGCACTTCCAACAAAAATGTGAAAATAAGAGAGAATATACAAAACAAATAAAATTCCAAAATGAGTGGAAAACTCGTAACCTTTACTTCAGCCCGTCAAAACATTTTATTTTAAACAATTTATCCCTAGGTGTTAAAACATTAGTATTTGGGAACTGTTGAAGACAAGAATAACTTTATAAATAGCTAATACGTAGTAAAGCCTCGTAAGCAACCACAAGTTATTTCTATTAAAATTATGAGTATTATATAAATATTTCAACAAAGAAATTTGTATAAGTACAATTGTCAAACCCTCTCATGATAAATGATAATTGTTATTCGTATACCATTGGCAACTTATCGCCGAAACACATATATATATTATAGAACTTATTATCAACATTCATCGTATATAGAGAGGGGTTTCCTCCTTAGGTAAACCGGCTGTCTCTAAACTTTTGGAGGCCGTCGGCCCACCATTTCATTATTATGCTTGCAAGCCTTCATTAGGACATGTCCCGATATTATTCATTCGCCAGGAGATCACCCGTCCTGCAAGGGTTCGCCAGGAGATTACCCATCCTGCAAGGGTTCGTCAGGAGATCACCCATCCTGCAAGGGTTCGTCAGGAGATCACCCATCATGTAAGGGTTGTTGTTCACACCGTACCATTCGGTATCGGCTCTTTCCGCTTATTTATTTATTTATTAATATTATTAGCTTATGAATTGAGATGCCATTTGCATCATTCATTGCATCTCATTAACCCTTTGACTTACTTATCGTTAATAACATTAAACACTTAATTTCTTCTAATCCAATAGTCAAATAATTTCATGGTTATTTCAATGGTAATTTTTATTGTATAACAAAACTTCACACCTTGGATGTAGTTTATAAATTTGGAAGGTAAATCACGTGTCTAAAGTAATACCCATTGAGGTGCGCGATGAGGATGTGTATGTAATAAAGTATTTTCAAGACTCCGACAGAACACCATGATTTGGTTCAAACTATTTTTCAATAGTTTGTCAAAGTAGGGATTGATACGATTTACTTCAAAAGAAACTTAAAGATTGATTCAATTTGCTTTATGAATCTTTATACAAAAATAATAAGATAACACAATTTCTTATTAGCTTTAAAATTCTAGTAAACTCAAATGTACTGAAAATACTATTTCTAAAATATTTCTAAAGACACTATTTCTATAATATTTCATAAGTATGTCATCGAAACAGAAGTTTTATCTTTTGGAGAGAATGATAAAATCCTACTATGTAAAGATAATAAAGGAACGTGGAAATGTTTATTTGAATAAACCCAAATCTCTACTCACACTTTGAAAATTATTTCTTTTAACAATTCGGTAAGGATTACTTTCATAATATCAACTTTTAAAGACATACTTTCATAAGTAGTTGTAATCAAATTAGAATAGAAAAGAGTTCTTAAACAAAACCTTAATCAACGATAGGTTCAAAATATGAAATCTCAACCTTATAATATGAAATTGTTAAAAACGTAAATGTATAAGGGAAATAATACAATGGCTGAAACTTGCTCAAAACGTGGTTTTTAATACTTCAATTATGAAATATAAAATGAACTAAAATATCATTGATAAGATTTAATAAACTGTTATGAAATTGTAATAAAAAGTTACCCCAAATAAACATATTTAACACAATCACCTCAATGGGTTCCTCAATCATTGTATTATTAGGAAACTTCGATCATAAGTCTTGTCTATTATTCCAAAATATATTTGGTTAGAACTCTCATAGTTCTGAATATTTTATTATATAAACAAATAAATTGTATTTTAGCAACATAATTCATATTTTATTCATACAAAAATATAGTACGGGCATAAAAGTTAAGTTTGCTGAACATAAAAGTTACCTTAACCGCTAACCAGTACTTTATGTTACCCTTCAGGAAGGCCACCATCGATCTTCGAATAATGCTTCTAATCCTCAACTAACCTCCATGATTAACCTCGTATATCATGAAAACGATCAATAGTATTTAACTAAATTTCATTTTAAGAAGCTATTTAATATACCCTATTATTCCTTCATCAATTCAACTAGACCTTTCTTAACTAGAAAATCAAATAGCCTACTTATAACCCATTTTATAACCATATAACTCCTTTTAAAGTTTACAAAAAGTAAGGGACATAGAAGCACGTTTGATTTGGAACTAAACACTTTGAAATAGTTTAGAAACCATTTTCCAAACCGAAATACACAAACTTGTTCAAATACACTTTTGGTCATAAACCATAAGGGGTGAAATGCCATTGAACTTGTGGTACTTAACCGCAAACTCGTATACTAAAATAATATCTTCATAATCGTTTCAATCTCTTTACATTAAACTCATTATTTAAGAAGTATGTGTATTCTCAATACAAATATAACTTCAACAAGATATTCATAAAAGTAGTTGTTATGAACTAACGAACCTTGAAGTTGAAAGTTTAAGTTATAAGGATTTACTTACACAACAAAAGTATTAAATTACTTGTCATAAATATAGGTCATTCAATTACTACTTAAAGAATATTAGAAGAATAACAAAATCCATAAAATTTGTTGAGGAGATATATGATTTTATATATAAGGAATTGTGTCATTAGTAAAGAATTGTAAAATGTCTTGTTATACTCAATGTGGTAAAAGGAAGACCAAATCAACACTTCTCAAATGAAATATATATACACTTTATTTGAAAGTTATTATTTACAACTTTGTAAAATCTAAGTCAAGTAAGTTAAACAAAGTCCAAAAAATAAGGTAGATGATGTAACCATAAAAAACTAGACTAAATTTTCATTTAACTCTTAAAATAATACAATTTATAAGT
This sequence comes from Patellifolia procumbens, assembly GCA_947645195.1. NCBI lineage: Eukaryota > Viridiplantae > Streptophyta > Magnoliopsida > Caryophyllales > Amaranthaceae > Patellifolia > Patellifolia procumbens. Next base: position 142,307 of record CANSGD010001375.1, on the reverse strand, counting down.
ATTTCCTTCAAACACTTTGGAAAACATTTCAATCCTCAATTTGGAAATTCACCACAACTTTTACCAAGAAGTGAAATCGTCCAACAAAATGTTAAATTCAGCAGAAACTTAAAATGGCCATAACTCCCTTATAACAACTCTAAATCAGACGTTTTTTGAGCCTAACTTGAGTACAATTTCGATACGAAGTACTTTTGTGAAATAGCATTTTGGCTAAAAATGACCAGAATATGTTAAAAAACAGGTTTTTACGAAACTGGTTCAAATTCTTACGGGAAATTAAGAGCTAACACTTTCAAAGTTAAATTATCTCACATGCACTTAGGTCGTTACATCTATAATAAGAACTTAACCATTTATCAACACTGATTTGAGTACCAAATTTCCCTAATCTCAAAGGATCAAATACTCAAATGAACTTAATGAAAAGATAATACTCTAATACCTTGATTTAGCCCCAATTCATTCTTCCAAACTTTCTTAAGTACTCCATTATTCCATCTCAATCTCTTTCAAGACTCCATTGTCATCTTTTTCCTCAAACTCAACATGCATAAACAATTAAAGGAAAAAGTTAGAGTTCGAAACTTATTAACCCAAAATCAGAAATTAGTTTAGGAGTTTTGTTACTTACACTTAAGTGAAGATTTTTCCCTAACTTATTTGCCGGAAATCTCACCGGAAAGTCGTCGGAAAACACCATAAAAGTTGATCTTCAACCTTCCTTATTTCTTTTCCTTCCTTTTTTCTCTCTTCTTTTTCCCTTCCATTCCTTTTACTCACTTCTATTCCTCTTCTCCTTTCTTATTTTGATTTCTTTTTCTTTCTCCTTTTTTTTTCCTCCTAAACTCTTTTCCTTATTCTTTTTTTTCCTCTTTACATATTTTTTACACTTCAAGAATATTTCCCAAGTTATAAATTTCACCCACTTTATTTGCTCCTCGAGTCTCATTTCTATATCCCGAATGTTGATCTTACCCACACTTAAGAATATATTAATGCATAAATTTTGTTTAGCACATACTCAAACACCTAAAAATACGGGATGTTACAACTAATTTATGGATTTTTATGATTAATTAATTATTTGGTTTGCAAGTCGGAATTTTTAGCGGTCTTTGAAAATTACCAGTTGTAGAAGTTTCAATAACTTTACTTTATTTTCGGTTGTATTAGTTTACTTAAAGTTTTATCTTGTTATTTATAATACTTTTGCATTTCACCGCGACAGTAATACCCTTGAAATCCGATTTCTAGTTGGGGAGCTTATAAAATAAATAGGGGGATTTTGGGTGTTATAGTTGGGCCTTATCGTCAACAAAGAGGCTCTCCAGCATCTTAACTAGAGGGTGGACATGATGTACAATGATCAGTTTCTGGCCATGTTCCCGATGTGTGACGGTGACAAGATTGACCGGAAAGATGAGGAGGCACCACACCCATCATGGTACACACGGAACACCCCAACTACAGTCGTGGACTGACGGTACGAATGGTGCTGGAGGGATGTATGATGATGGGGACGATGATGTGGGTGTGGATGTGGGTGAAGATGGCAATGGTGGTGGTGGTGGTGGTGATGATGATAATGATGATTACATGCATGGGTGAATGATGTCCTTGACTCCTTCCTTTCCCTTGTTGCAATGAGGCCATTGCCAAGGTCATCTTGGGAAGGGGGGTTTGTACTCTCTCTCTTGTACTGCTTTCTAGGGTAGTTTAAATAGTTTATTGTTTTCTTAGAATTAGATGTTATTGCTTTTTAAAAAATATATCAAAAACTCACTCTGAAGCTCAAGAATAAGACAAAAGAACGCCTCTATCACAGCACATGCTACAAGTCATCTAAAATCAGACAAGTACGAAGTCAAAGTCAAGATCAATCCACTAAAGAGGAACTAACACACAAGAATAGACTGGATAATAATATGAATCCAATAGGCTACAAAGAGGCCTCACAGTCTAACCAATTCAGGTATGCAGCACAAAGTGGTCTAATATAATCCAGAAATGCTCGAAATCATAGCAATCAAACATCAAATCATAGCCTCAAGATCACAAATGCCCAGCTATCCAGAAAACAAAGTCAAATCAATTTCAAATAGAGCACAACAAGGGGCACAGAGAGGCAACTAAACCAGTCATGGGAACCATATTTTTTTTCATTTTTTCAGTATTTTCCGAAAGCAGTAAAACTATTCTAGAAAGCAGTAAAAGAGATAGGGAATACAAACAGAACTCCTCCCCCAAGCTAAACTTGGCAGTGTCCTCAATGCCAAAAGGTGATAAGGACTATGCTAAGAGGAAAAACAATGTTAGTACCCTCACTCTCGCTCACAAAAGGAAGAAAAATAAAAAGAAAAGAAAAAGGGAAAGAAAAGAAAATACGAGTTGCCTCTCGCACAGCGCTGGTTTATAAAGGTCCCGCACGACCATAATCCTCCCTCTCTCAAATAGGAGGGGCTTGGCAATGAGTGCCACCCTCATCAAACATCTTTCTCCTCCAAATGTTCTTGACAATGCCTCCAGACGGTGAGGCAACCTTAGGTGGAATTTGAACCTTCTCCACCCCTACTTCATCTAAAACCTTATCCCTGCAAAAAGATTGTTCAAGCATAGGAGCCTTAACAGCATTGGTTAGTTTAAAAATCACTTTATCATCACCAACACTCAGAGTTAAAGACCCAGACTTGACATCAATGACAGCACCAGCAGTACACAAAAACGGCCTACCCAAGATAATAGGAATCTGGGCATCCTCATCCATATCTAACACCACAAAATCAACAGGAATATAGAATTTCCCTACCCTAACAGGAACATCCTCTAAAACACCTAGAGGGTATTTTATAGAACGATCCGCCATCTGTAAAGTGATTTGTGTGCATTTAAGGGCTCCCATGTTCAGTTTCTTATAAACAGACAATGGCATAACAGAAACAGAAGCACCTAAATCACACAAAGCCTTATCAATAAAAATAGGTCCAAGATGGCAGGGTATAGAAAAACTACCAGGATCTTTTAACTTTGGTGGGGTTTTATTTTGAATAAAAGCACTACACTCTTCAGTAAGAGCGACACGTTCTACCCCACCAAAGTCTCTTTTCTTAGTAATCATGTCTTTCAGAAATTTGGCATAAACAGGCACTTGGGTAATTAAGTCTGTGAATGGAATCGTTACCTCAAGGTTCTTGACCATAGACAAGAACTTACCAAACTGCTGATCGACCTTGGACTGTTGCATCCTGTGAGGAAAAGGTAGCCTTGGTGTAAAAGGCGTTTCAGAAACCTTCTCCTTTTTCTTCCCTGTCTGTTCAGCTTCTGCAGACAAATCGACTTCAGACGTCGAATTTTTCTTTTTCCTTCCTCTACCACCCTCTTCTTCCCCTGCAGTCGGGGTAACCTCATCAATGGGCACTGGAGGGGCATCATATGCAATGCCACTACGAAGAGTGATGGCATTCACATGTTCTCTCTGAACTGGTTGCCCTGGCAATTGTCCCTGCTGCCTCTGTGCATTAGATTCTGCCAACTGAGCAACTTGAGCCTCGAGAAGTTGGATGTGCTTCTCTTGAGCCCTCCTTGTTTCCTCATTTGCCTTTTGCATAGACAATATCAGTTTCATCAGTTCAGAATTGCTAGGCTCTTGTGGGTTGTTTTGTGGAGGTGGGGTGTGGAAATTTTGTGGAGTTTGGAAGTTATTGGGATGATGGAAGTTTTGTGGTGGTGGTCTTTGGAAATTTTGTGGGGTTTGATGGTATGAAGGTTTAGGGTAGTTTTGTGGAGGTGGAGGTTGATGGTTTTGTGGGTTTTGGTAGTTATGTGAAGGGGGAGGGTTTGTGGTCTTTGTTGGAAGGCATTGGCCTGCTCCATCTGAAACTGACTGAACTGACAGTCATGCCCAAAGTGACCCTGAACACCACATACCTCGCAGTAAGATGAGGTAATGGGTGCTACTGCAGACATAGCATTGATGCTCATGGGTGGAGGTGTCGGACTAGAAGACTTCATTAGCTGTTGAGTTAGTTGCGCCATCTGAGATGTAAGCAATGAAATAGCGTCAACTTCAAGTACCTTCTTAGTCAAACTCCTAGATGATGTATGGTCATTGGCTGCAAGATTTGATATGAATTCATAACCCTCATCAACTGCCTTGTCTAAAAACACTCCTCCTGCAGACGAATCAACAATACACTTCGTCTGAGGCTGCAGACCATTGTAGAATGTCTGCGTCAAGAACCATTTGTCCATATTATGGTGTGGACACTCTCTCTGTAAATCTCTAAACCTAGCCCACGCCTCCCTTAATGTTTCATCAGGCTCTTGGAAAAATGTGGCTAGTTTATTTCTGATTTCTGCTGTTTTAGTAGGTGGGTAATACTCTCTCAGAAATGCAGCAGAAATCTCACTCCACTCGGTTTCTTTCACATCGTTCAACCATTTTTGGGCTCTATCTCTCAGTGAAAACTCGAACAACATGACTTTGAGTTGATCTGGAGTGACGCCGGCATGTTTAACGGTTCGACAAAGTTGTTGAAACCGTTGCAGATGATTTGCCGGATCTTCAGTAGGATGCCCACCAAACTGATTTTGCTGGACCATGCTGATGAGTCCAGGCTTGATTTCGAAATTTGCTGCGGCAATGGTGGGCATAGTAGGTCCAGTGGAGAGACCATCCGGGTTGGGCACCCCATATGACTTCAGTGATTTTGACATAACTGAATTCAAGGTGTCTGTTCCAGAGGTGTTCAGCTGAACAGACTGCTTTTCTTTCTGCTTTATCTTTCGGATCCGCCTGATTGTCCTAGTAAGATCGGGGTCCGCTGGAATTGGGGAACATTTTCTTTGGGACCTGGGCATACAAAAGAAACAAAAAGCAGCAGTAAAACGTACCTCGATTGAAACAATGAAGTTCCAATGAGGTACAGAGAAGTAGACCAAATAATTAAATAAAAAATTAGAGAACTAGCCGTCTCCCCGGCAACGGCGCCAAAATTTGATAGGTTTTAGCCGTGTCACCTAATCAAAAATAAACCTACGGACCTCTAACTAGGTAGTCAGTGGAAGCAGGGTCGAATCCACAGGGAGAAAGAGTTTCTAAATCAAAATTTAACCAATTCAGCTACTCCAGATGAAATCAGGAAGGAAATGATTAAACTAAGGAATAGACTACGGAAGACTGAATAAATCGAGGATTAAACTATGGAATAAAAGTCTAGGGTATTAGGTCGGTCCACCATGCTTATACCAATCAAATAGGGTCAACTACTATCAAAACCTAAGTCAAGGGTCGGGGGATTAGAGCCTATGTTGAGCTATGGTTAAGACTCAACGCTCATAGTTCAACATACGCCGCATATTCACTAACGTAATCAGAACTACTGACGTGTCCTAAGCCTCTAGTCGTAAGACGGATCTGTGCAAACAACTATTAACCACAAGCAATCAATGAAATTGTACACTGACATTAATTACTCAATAAGAACAAACCACATCACAATCACCCTAATCAAGCCCTAGAAATTGAAAGAAAGCTAAATCACAATCATGGTATAAACATGGCTTTCCTATCTAACACTCTAGAAAGAGAACTACTCACTCATAATTGAATTGACAACAATAAGACTAATATGAAACCCTAACAATTGCATCATGAATAATTGAATAAATAAGCTAAGCAATTAATAATAATAAAAGAGATTAGAGTAGAGAAGAATACCAATTGACGGAAAGTAGGAACTTTTATTGAAATCGAAATAGGTTTGATCACCTCTACATTAATCTAAAGTGTTTGAATTAAACTAAAAGCAATGTAGAATAAAACTAGTCTAAAACCTAATGAAAGATGAATAAAAGATCCCTGAAAGATAATGAGGAAAAAGTATTTATAATACCCCTCAAGTTCACTAAAAACGGAAACAAAAAGTGAAAAAGCGCGATTAAAGCACCAGACCCGATCGGGCCCGAGCACAGTACCCGATCGGGTCCACATACAAATTCGCCCAACTTTACTTCTGGGCTCTGGCAGCAGCAGTGCAGCAATAAAGTGAGAAAACGGCCCACCCGATCGAGTCGGGTGGTAGTCACCCGATCGGGTCTGGCGACAACTTGGGCCAGCGTGTTCCCCTCGCCTGTAGCACCGCAACGAGACCAAGCAGCACTCCACCCGATCAGGTCGGGCAGTAGCCACCCGATCGGGTCTGGGGACATGCTTCCTCGCCCGATGCGATCGGGCAATCCTCGCCCGATCGGGTCCGCAACTTTTATACCCGATCATAAATACTTCGCTCGATCGGGCTATTTCTGCCCGATCAAAACACGGAAAACTCCTTTTGACTCCTTTGCTCTCTAATCTTCACGTTTAGGGGTCTTGGGACCTCCTAAACTATCCATAAAGCTCGCGAGCCATCGTACGTGCCTTGTAACATCTGGTAAAGCCGTGGTTGCTTCCAAATGATTCGGGAATAGGGAGAAAACTCCCTAAAACCTGCAATCCAACACTAAAACACAAAACCACAACTATATACGATAGTTAGCATAAAATAGCTCCCAAGAGCTCCAATGACGCACAAATTAGCTTGTAAATAAGGGAGAAAAGACTATATAAATACGTGATATCATCCAAGTACTCCAGCAGTTGCAGCATTGCCTATGTAGATACACTCGCCTTCAGAAGCATCCTGGAAATCATGGAGCAGCTCCTTGTTTGCACAGAAATGTCTTGAAGCCCCAGTGTCCAGAATCCAATCAGTAATGTTCTCGATCAGATTTGCTTCAACAACGACAGCAGCGACAAGGTCGTTGGATTCAGCAAGGTTGGCCTGAGGTCCTTGTTTTTGCATAGAACCTTGGCGTTGAGGGCATTGGTAAGCCTTATGATCTGGCTTGCCACAGACATAACAGAGGACAGACTTCTTCTGAATCTTGCTATCCGGTTTGTTAAATTTGCCTTGCTTCTTTCCCTTGTTATTACCCTTTTTCCCTTTACCCTTAAACTTATCAGAGCCTGATGGAGCAGCAGATTCCACCAGGTTAACTTTAGTGGTATTAACAGAAACCGAATCTAGATTGTCCTTAAGGCGATTTGCCTCTTCAATCCTCATATGACTAATTAATTCCTGAAGAGACAGGAATTCTTTTCTGTGTTTCAGATTATTTCTAAAATCTCTCCAAGAAGGGGGAAATTTTTCTAGCAAAACATTAGCTTGAAATACTTCACATATTTTCATGTCCTCATTAAGAACATCAGCACAGAGATTTTCGAACTCATGAACTTGATCCATGACTGACTTATCATCAACCATATGGAAAGCCAGCCACTTGCCAACAACATATTTCTGTTTTCAGGCATCATCAGCCCCATATTTTTTCTCAAGGGCCTCCCAAATCAGTTTTGAACTCTTATGAACAATTAACAAATCATACAGATTATTGATCATCAGATTAAGGAGGTGGAAACGGACAGTTTTATTAACTTTTACATATTTTTCATTTTCGTCCTCTTTCTTCTTAATTTCAGTAGCAGAAGGAGAAGAGGATGAGTCACCTGTAGCAGTAAGCACAGTGGGACAGTCCTTGAAAAGGACGTAGTCAATGTCCAATTGCTCAAAGAACATCAGCAGTTTAGAAGACCAACGTTTGTAGTTGTTTCCGTTAAGAGATTCGAGCTTGGACATATGAGACACGAACTTGCTTGAGAAGTCAGCCATTGCAAATAAAATAATTGCTTTCAAATTGTTAGAAACTGACTGTTTACAATGACTGAACAAAGAAGAAATTCAAGGCTGTGTCGCGGTAGAAGACCATTGACATCAAAGCAATTACGGCCCGACTATGGTGGTAATCGCAACTGGCCGGAAAGCTCTCCAAGGTTAACACAGCGACCTTTCTGATTCACCACTAACAAAGAAAAATCTTGGAGACAGATGCACGTACCCAGTGTTTAGAAAGAAAGAAGAAGAGAAGATAAGTGATTTTCGGATGCAAAACTGAGGTAGCAGTGGACTGATTTTATAGCAAAAAGGAAGGTAATAATCAGAGGGAGGAAATCAAGGGCGACAATAAAGGCCATTAAGTGTTACATGTTACCGTTACACACAGTTGGGCTCGGGTCCAAAAAGATAAGCTCCAGCTCAGCTCTTCCCAGATCCCAGGCCCAGCCCGGTCCGGGCGAGCGGCGCGCGCGCGTGTGTGTGATAGCAAGCCCAAGCCCAAGCTTGACTTCCAACCACAAAAGCCAACCAAGTACTCAACTCAATAAACATGAAGAGGAAGGGAGTTAATAAACAAAGGCAAACTCCCTTCCATAGGTGATGTGGGATGTTTGGGAAAAACACAAATAGGCTTTGCAAGCCTTAACTCCAACAGAACTGACGTTCTCTAGATCTTAGATCCATTAGTTCTAAAAAGTTGGACCCAGTCTCTTATAAGTGGGTCGGTTCCAGGCAAGTGTGGGTCGGATCAAGGACCCTTTGCCATATCTATTGTCACCCGTCATCCACTATCCCGGCAATCATCTAGTTAACTTTATTTTTCACCCTTCATTTTCTAGGTAAAGTGAGTGATGAATCGTTCATTGAGTTTTGTCATCTCTAGTCTCGAACAACTGTACTGAAATATGTAAGGAGCCGAAATGTTACAAGCCTTTAGATCTTATTCTAGCCATACTCCAAAACATAAAATTCTTATTAACTTCAACATTATAAAAACTCGGTTAGTTTGTGGTCCAACGAAAACGAAGTTCCATGGAGAAGTAGAGGGAAAACTTAGGTCCTTAAAATTACACAAAGTCAAGCTTCCCATAATCCCATCCCTTCCACAACTACATAACAACCTTTTTAAATCAAATCAGCTCAAACAATTCATAGATAATTACTTCGTCTCAAAGCAGATGTTCCTGCCATGAACTCAAATATGAAATTTTTGGCTTTAATTAAAAAAAGTAACATATTTCCTCTCTTTCTTAATAGATGCAACATATATTAACTGAAAACATGTGTGAATATTGAACATTGACCATTATTAACTCTAATTATACCTTGTTAAATATTATAAAAAATATATATTATTGAAAATAATTGAGATTAACATAACTCCAATTAAAAATAAATAAATTTAACTTTCTTCATTGGTAATTAAATATGGTCAAAGTTAATATCTGAATAAAATAAAAGGTCAATATGATACATTTATTAAGAAATGGAGAAGTACAATAATGACGAAAATAGGTTAACGCAAATATAGCATACACAATTAACCAATGTATATATATATTAAAAAGCGTAAGCATAGGATGCAATCCGCCACGTGTCACTCTCCATTCTTTACAACAATATTCTATCAACATTTTTCTCGTACAAAAATACAAATTGTCCATGAGAAGTTTCGAACCCGCGACCTCGAGTGTAGAAGATAAATGCTCTAACCATTGTGCTACTATATTTTTGTTGCTTCTTTTATTAATACTAATAATAATACTAATGATATTATATGTTTTCAATGAAAAACAATAATTAAGGTACAATATTTTAATTACATTTATGAATAAAACTACTAATCTATGACTTTTTACTAACATTTTTGTACACCAAACTTTAGTTGTCTTAAAATACTAAAGTATAATTCATATAAATCTCATAGCATCGCCTGGGCCTAAATACTAGTGTATAGATCAAAAACGTCAAAGAGACATATTGAGATACTCTAGAGTTTTTATTTGGTAGAGTTGGTAGAGTTTACCACTACTAAGGAATGCAAACTTACCGGCGACCTTTCCCATCTTCCAGTAGAATCAGAGCACAATGAAACAACTATCCACTCTGGGCACTCTCTTAAGCAGCAAAGTCACACATCATTTATCTATGCTGTGTACTATTCTTCTCGTGCTTTCTGTCAACTTTTGACGCTCCACCACTCCTTCCTATCATTTGTGATAGCCTCAACCTCACTACGAATAACATTGGTACTCCAAGGGTTGCAACGGTGTTACGACTTACAAGTAAATGCTTCCCAAAGTTTGTCAGGATTGCAAAGGCTAGTCAAGGACCAAATAATAAGTCACAGGCGACACCCATGGCATAGATAGTTAGATACGCGTGCTTGCAGTGAGGTTGAGGTTATCACGAATGATAGGAAGGAGAAGTAGAGCACCAAAAGTGGACAGGAAGCAAGACAAAAGTAGTATTTACTCTCGATCTTGTTCAAGGCTTTGCCACTAAAAATGTGGGAAAATTGTTGCCTTGTATTCTGAATTTTGCTAATATTCAGCTAATTTTGCTGGTTTTTTTGTTGTGTTATAGAAGGTATATATGCTGTAATCTTACAGTTAGAATTTGAGTAGATGAATTAGAAAATGGTTCTCCTTAACCATGCTTAATATAGATAGTGGCAAATGCTATGGAAGTCGTTATGATCAAGGATGTACTTATTATTTCAGGATTAACTATTCCATAATTGGAAAGATCACTTGTAATTAGGATCTCATATGGTGTCCCTTTGACTTTTTTTGGCCTGTGAGACTGTGACTTGGAATCTTGTGTATGCTATTTGCATCATTAACAATGAATATTTTTGCAGGTTGAGCTGGTTTGATTAGGAAAGCTTGTTTCCTTGTTGTGGTGGAGTTGGGGACTCGAGGAGTTTTTTCACTAGACGGCATTTTATCGTAATTTTATTTGTCCAATATTGCTGAACTAGGCAGAGAGATTCCTGTTGATTGTATTATTACTGAAAATAATTTCAATTCAATTCAGCCTAAAAAAAGGTTTTGGTTATATTGTTACAAGTCAAGTATATTTGAATTTTATCCCCTCAACATGAAATAAAAAAGATAAAAAAAGCATTTTGACATTTACGACACATTTTCTAATGAGTTTAATGTATGTTATTCGACTTCTGATTTCAATCCACCAAGATTCGTACCCTACACCTCTAAATTCTAAAATTATATTCATTTTCAGTTGTATATTCAATTTGTTTATACTGAAAGTTGGCTTTGTCCTAGAAACTAGAAAGGTTTATGTGGCCTCGTTTCGAAAAATGATGAGTTAGGTTCCACTATTTTTGAGTAGTTGACCTTCTGAGTGGACAAAGTTTTTTCCTTGTTTCGCTCTCTTTGTTAGCTACACTGATGGGAACCAATAATTGCAATCAAAGACATTATGAGTATTAATTAATTTTATTTATTCCAGGATTGGAAAGTTCACCGACAAGTTGCATCTCTTATTGTAGTGTCTCTTTGACTTTTTTGAGTATGACTTAGAATCATGTATGATATTGCATTATTATTTTTTGTTGCAATGCATTATTATTGATGTTGTTTAATACTATTTAAAAGCCAAATTTCATAAGGTTCTTCAAATGTCTAGAAGGGATGAAAGTTATCTCGATTTTCAATCTTATTTACAATTTGAACGTCCATCCCAATATTAAGTTGGAGGGGTTTTTCAATTTGAGGTGCATAGTCTCCCTTTATACCTATAGTCTTCTAGGCTATGAAACCGTTTATGTAACTTTTGATACCCTCAGACTAGTAATCTTATAGGGATTGGCCTAAGGTTAATTGTCTTATAAGTTATATGGTAAAAAAGGAAAATTATATAAGATACAACAGATAACTCTTTGTTTTACATTTTTTCTTATGTAACCCCACATTTACACCCCTTTATTATTAACCCTGCGTTAAGGTTGGTGTAAGAACGGATTAGAGTGAAGAGAAAAGAAGGAAAAGCGTGAAAAAAAGGCAAAGAGATTGAACAAGTACCTGAATTGCAGGAGGTCCTAACCTTGGGGTGGTCCAAGCCTCGATCGGGTGAGGTTTCGTATATACAATCTAGGATTAGATTTGGTTGCGCCCTCGATCAATTTTACTTAGGATCTGGTCGGGTTTGTTTTAGACTTCGTCTGATATTCCATATTCGTTTATGTTTACGTTTTACCTCTACAAATACGTGATTAGCCCTTTTATGAAGTACAAAAAGCATAGGAATTTTTTTTTTAATCTAGCGAGGCTTAAGAAGTCTTACAGTGTGTTTGGGAAAAAAAGGGGGATAGAAGGAAAAGAAGGGGAGGGAAGGGAAGTGGTGGGAAGAGAAAGGGACGGGGAAGGAAGAAGATGAGTTTTCCTCCAAATCTCTCCATTGTTGAGGGATAAATTTCTTACAAATTAATACTTTCATTTCCTTCCCTCCAAATAATCTCTCATCCCCTCATTTGGTATCCAAATAATGGAATTTGACCATCTCCCTTCCCCTCCCCCCTATCTTCACTATCCAAATAAGCTATTAGAGAGAGGTTTGAGAGTCTAGGGAGATTTAATATCCCCTCGGTAAAAGTCATCTGATAGGAATGTAAAGTCATAGTGCAAAGCGATGTGTTTTTTGCCGTGCTAAAATATGCCTTGAATTATATGTGGCTCTTCGATTAACGAATCATGAGGTTCCTTGTATATATGGTTTAATAAACCGTATTTTCTTTTTTGGGTTCATCTAGGGCCATTTTATTTAGCTTAAGTGCTGGGGTACACAATCTGTTATCTTTACTCTCTTCATTATAAAATTTTTTTCTCCGATCCCTCTACCTGGTGGACGTAGGTAACATATTGTTAGCAAACCACGTTAAAATTTGTGTGTTCTTTATTAGTTTTTTCCTTTATCTCTGTTTTCGATTCAATTTGTTACAAAAAATTGGTATTAGTGCCTCATTGATTTATCTGGTTTTGAAGTTCCACAACCTGTTTCACAATAAAGATGTCTTCTTGAAATGAAAATCAATAAGTCCACTGGAGAAATAGTCTCGGTCTATAACATATTAAGATGCGTTCTTTGCTAAAGCAACAAGGTCTCTAGGCACCGCTATCGACAGAAATCGAAGCAAGTAATTGTGAATCGAGTATATTGGAGGAGAACACTCACTCAACAATCATGCTATCTGTGATTGATGATGTCATCATTGAGGTTGCTGATGAAGAAACTATAGTTGGTAGTATGTGGTCAAAACTTGATAATTAATATGTATATGACAAAGTCTTTAACCAATAAGTTGCTTGTCAAGCAACATTTGTTCAGTTTGCGAATGTAGGAACGTATGTCGTTTAGGGATCATCTCAATAGTTTGAATGCTATTATATCCTCCGTTTTAACATAAGTGATACATTGTGCCTTTAACGTATTTTGAGGCAAAAGATTCTAAGTATGTTTATGGAGTTTTAAATTGTGATGTCAGTATGTGTGGTCCCCACCTCCACTACCTTTAGATTTGTTAAATGAAGTTAAAGTATGGTTATAAATTTAAATAGGGGTATTTATGTCAATTTACAAGCAAAAGTTTACCACATATAGAAACTTTATAAAGCGTTTCACTTATTTGAAAACACCCAATTATAGAAACTGTATCACTTATATTAAAACGGAGGAAGTATGAGAATTCTATTAGTATCTTTACCCTTGTCCTAATTCTATTAGTATCTTTGCCCTTGTCATATGAGAATTTCGTTGATTCTTTATTGTTGGGAAATATAGTCTAGAGGAAGTTTGGGCTGCTTTTCATAGAAAGTCTCCATAAGGCATATGGTTCCTAAAACACAATCTGTAATCTGTACTCTCTCCATAATAAAATAAAATTTCTCCCTCTGCCCGGTGAACATAGCTAACACGTTATTGTTAGTAGTGAATCACGTCAAAATCTTATCTCTGTGCTATTTATTGATTATGTTCTTTATTTTTGTTGTCAATTCAATCTGTTACTACACGCACGAATCTAAGATTTCCTTGCTATCTTGTTTGTTCTTATTACTTATTCTTATTATTTTTTATCTCTTGTTACAACATATTATACTCTCAAGTGCACAATTTATGAGCGTCTGAAGTGAGTTTTAGATCCTTAAACCGTGAACTTGTATGTCATCATTACACTTGACGGAATTGTGTGACAATGTTAAATGTATATGTTTCTTCATTTTCCTCTCGTATACTTTATCTTCTTCTCTCACGTTATTCATCTTCTTCACTCCCTTCACTTAAACACATTATTCAACCTAATAACAAACATTTTTCAACGTTAAAATCTCAAAAAGAATCTTTTAAGGAGTTGTGAATTGAGTAGAGGCATTTTCTGATTATTTCATTAACCTAAATATCCAAACCAAGGATGAGATATAGCAGTAATAGAGGTGGAGAATGAGGGAAGAAGGCAGTTAAGGAAGTACTATACATACTTATCTAGATAAATTTTAAGAATACTTTCTATTGAAACATCCAAAGATTATAAACTGTTCTTTAGCATCTCCAACATCATTGCTAGAATCTAGAGGAGGTGGAATTTATTGATAAACCCATAAATTTGGCCAATTATAAAAAGAAAATCATGTACGTGGAAAAAAGATTAGTACGTGGATAAGTGAATTGAAGGATTGTTGTTTGTTGAAGCCGCTATAAGTGATTTGATGTCAAATATGAAACACGGTTACATTAAAACGAAACTTTATTGGGAGAATTACATACAATTACAATACGTTCAGTGATAGCAACACCAGAAAAGAAAATGAAGATACATCACTTTAAATTTAAACAACAAACGTTAAGTCTTGGAAAACGCAAGCCAAGGCATAACGCAAGGAGCAAATTAAAAACATAATATAATATAGAAGGAGCATATCGGATGCATGATAAATGTCTTGGAGATAAATCGTCATCTTCCACCATTAAGTCTCATGGCTCTTCACAAGTACCTCCGCTCAAGGTGGCTGTACAAACTCTTTTTCCGCAGCAAGATGCATCAAAGAATCCACAACTTTCTCCTAAATTCTTACAGCCAGAGAAGGAATCTGTAACCAAATTTCAATACAATATAGTGAACAATGATCAATATAGTTGAATATCTGTATACTATGATATATGGATAATATTCCTACCATGTTTCTTGATGGTATGTGAAAGACATCAGTAGAGGTTGGGTAAAGTCTTTAATCGGTGTCTTTATTTTAAGAGAATATGTATTATCTTGAGCCTTTTGGGCTTCTATTCTATTTTTATCAATCTTATACTGCTTCTATTGTAAGACATAATACAAAATTTGAATTTAACTTAGGGGTAGAAGCCCTACTTGAGTGTATAAGCTAAGGTTTGAGGTTACATATTATGGTGCATAGAGTTGTGTATATACATATGTTTTTGGGTAGGGATGGAAGTTTTCTTTCTAAAGGGTATTATATATGCAAAGATATATAGTGCATGATATAACCAATTGTTATCACGTACCATACTCGCATACACCTCCCAGTATTGTATTTGAACAATCAGCCCCTGGACAACACCAGTTAAAAGCACCACAGCCTTCCCCAATTCCAGCACATCCAAGCACTTTCCCACCCATCATCAATTGTGCTGCAGTTTAAGGATTTGTCAAACATTAAGAACTATATCAGCAGGGTATATATTCACCAATTAATAATTAGAACGAGTTAACGAAATAAACATGTTAGTTTTATTTCTTAAAGTTACAACTATAGCTATATTGTAGTAAGTATACTCCTAGTACCAGGAGATGTATATTGAGCCAAGAGTGCCAATTAATAATAACAATACAAATGAAGATAAAACATCATGTTCGACTCTTAATTAATATATAAAATATGTGTTGATTATCAGTTTTGCAACTGCAAAATGTGAGTTACTAAATCTATAATTGACACCCGAACACTAAGTATTTGAGTCTTACGGTACTACTCTTACCAAATGCAAGAAAAACCAGTAATGCAATAACATTGGTTTTCTGGTGCTTTCCCTCCATTTTTGTTTAGAATATGAATATATTTGAAAGATCAAAGTGTAATTAGTTATATGGAGATCGATGCCCTTAACCCTGCTAGAGTGAGCCCTATTTATACTTGAAATCCTTCAAGCCTAAGCACAAGTAGTAATATGTTATCATCATGCATTACGTAACATATTATGGAGAATGACAGTTACGTGCAAGTGACTTGAGCCAGATTTGACGGGATATTTGTAGTTAGAGATTTAGCAAATACTTCCTACGGAGGAGCGTTTCTAAATGCTTGATACATTTCTTTGAAAAATAAATATCAAAAAAAATAAAAAAAAATGCTAAAATATATTGGTGAGAACAATGCATTTTAGCCTTAGGCCTATATTGCCATCTTTTTATGGGGCTCTTTTTCCTATAATTTACCTTTCTTAATAGTATTGCGTCATTTCTTGCTATAGTAAGTAAATATAAACGGTGTGAATTATGAGAAAACTAAATTTGGTTATTCAAGATATCTTTACTTATTCGTTCGAATAGTGGAATTCATTAGGAAAGATAGGCCAGTTTATCTTATACAAGTATACAATATAAGGAAAGAGAAGGGAGGTAGATTGGAACAGTTCATTATCACTACCCCTTCTTTATAAACTAAACTAGCCATATATGCACGCGACGCGTGCCTCGTGCGAAAGATTAATATGTAAGGATTTGTGAGAAACTGTATTGTAATTTCATACTTTTAAAGATAATCGTTAAATTTTAGTTTGTTTTTTTAAAGGGTGTAATTGTTACCTCAAAAGAGTTTAAATAGAAAAAAAAATTTAAATACATAAAAAAGAGTAATTAATATTAGAGAGTAGATTAGTAATAGTAATTTAAAAACAAAACGCCAAAAAGACAACAAAACTTAGAATGAGCAATAAATTACTCAAGTATTTAAAAATAATAAAAAAATTCAAAAGTATATGAAAATATAGCGAAGTGGATATCTCTATTTATAGATCTCAAGAAAATATAACCATTGATATATTTTTTTAAATTTATTTTGCTTTGTAGACTTTTAGATATTTTAGTTTGAAGTTTTAAACATTTTTTGCTAAAAAATTGATGGCTAAGTTATGAAATGAAACTTAATTAGTTAATAACTTTATAATTTATTTTTTCTTTTATTAATTTTGGCGTCCACCCCCGCCTCCTTCATCCTTTATGCCTTTATGGTATTGAGATCCTTCAAATATTGAAAAGCTTTCGAAGAAAAATACAAGCTCGTTGCATCTTTCCCCTTACTTTTCGTCCACCATTCCTATCCAAATCAAATAAAGTATATATAAGTACACTTATTTTTTGAGATAAACTATATAAGATGTTTTTTTTTACTAAAAGCTATATCAAAGAAAAGATTTCGGAACCCTTATTTTTCAGTTATGAAGTCTCTTGTGAAGTTTACAAACACTTTTACTTTTTTTTTTACAAGTGAAATTTCAATAAGGGGCTTGGAATTGGAGGTAACAGGGTGATACAAGTCAAATGAAATAAGGTCGTCGAAAAGGATGTTATATGATTGTGGAAAGAAAATGTCGTTGTGATTTTAATTTGTAAAGAAGATGATGTGATGATGGTAAGATAACAAGGGAGGAAGGGTAAAGCTATTACCCTGACTGGGAGATATAATTTTTACCCTAGGAAGGTGATGGATAATTGTTCCCTCCCACAATGAGGGAAATACATATCACTTCATCTTTTATACAATCACTACTTTATCAACTTAATACAACTCCTCTCCTTTGTCACAAACTTCATTCCTCTTTTCTCATTTCCTTTCTTTTACTTTTAATTACTTCCCTTACGTAACCCTCATTCTAAACATGTCTTAAAAGAAAACAATAGAAATAAGAAAAACATTGTTTTGGAAGGGACTTTTAGTTTTAGGAGTAGGGGGGCTTCTCAAAGAAAATAAAACGATATAATTAAAACTAAATAAAGAGAGAAACCTAGATGATGACAAAGAACACAAACAGAAATTCAATAGTGCACCAAAAAACAAGGGGCTAGAAGTAAGCACTAATTAACTTCCATTATTGTTAGTGAATAACCTTGATGACTGAGAACACATTCCCTGTCAAACTAAGGCCCTATTTTTTGGAGTAAAATATTGGGATTTAAGTATAGTAGATTTAAGCTCCTTTTAGTCAAAATATATTTCAATTTAGTTCAACTAAGATAAAATAAGTTCAGTTCAGTTAAGCTATATTTGTCCAAAAGAATTTGACGATGATTGATGAATGGTGAAAAAGATTAATACATCAAATACTAATGAATGTCAATATGTCATTATTAGACCTAGCAAAGCTGACTCGACCTGAAATTTACCCGAAATCGATTATATGAGACCCGAAATGACCTGACCTGACCAAACCTGAAACATACTCAACCCGAGATTGACCTGACCCGAAATTGACCTGTCCATAGTGACCCAAATAATATCTATCTATAATTTGTATTTTAATTTCAAGTAAAGCCTCGCCATAATTTCAAGTAAAGTCTATATAAAGGTGGTGCTTTGATACCAATCTTCCCCTTAAGCATAATACAGTCAACGATCAAAACTTTGTATCATTGTCGAGGCAACAATGCCTCCCCTCGCACCACTACCTTTTCTTGCTTGATGTACGTCTCAACAATAAGTTTCACCCTTTGCATCGTTCTCTTTTCTTAGCCTTCTCCACTTTCGTATTTTTTCTAAGATTTCTCTCATCATTTTGACCCGATCATTTTTATATATCTTTCTCTCAAATGTATTGACCTGATTAGGACCGTACCCGAAACTGGCAAACCTGAAACTAGACCCGAAATTAATGCACCCGAAGCAAACCCAACCCGAACTTGGCGAAATATCAGCTTGACCCGAAGCAGACCCGAAACAGACTCGTCCTGAACAACCCAATTACCACCTACTATAATTATATAGTCCTTACAATAAGTGGTAGGGGAATCTGGAAGGCGTGTTCATATAATCATATTAGCAAAATTTATGATTTATCAATTTAATACTTGGATGAGAGTGTTTTGCGCTGGAGGAGACTTTTTGGAAGATCCCTACCCAACCAAGTACCCAAACTAACAGCAATGCATGCAAATATGCAATAGTTCACAAATATTTGTTCTCTGAATACTTCAAAAATAGAATATAAAAAGGAGATAATTCACACGGATGACGTACTGCACGTTTGAGTCTCTGATGCTCTCATGCTCAATCATCCGACTGCGTTATGTATGCAAATCGTAACAGAAAATATAGTCAAACTATAGACATCGTTAAGGCCATAACTATGATATTAGTAATATAGAGTTACCGTCGAAAGAATTGAAGTAGAAAAGGAGAATAGTGCTGGTGTTTGAGTTTGCGTTCAATAAACAACTAATAATATTCAATATAATTTGTCAAAAACCATCATAAATTAACTTTTAATTTAGAGTTTAGTTCAATTCAGTTAAATTCAGTTCTCTTAATTTTAGTTTACTTAAATTTCAGTATAACTTAATTAAAATTATTAAACCCAACTTTTCACGAAAAGCGATAAGTTTTCTGTTTTGTGGGTCCGCTCACTCATTTTCCCTCTTTTACTCTTCTTTGTTGTCAAAACCACCTTTTTCTCCCTTCCAATCACCTTCAACATCCGAATCAATTCCACCCTCACCACCCCTTATTTTTTATTATTACAAAAGTCTTCAAAAACCTAACGACCATTCATTCGATACTTATTTATGAAGTTACGTTTGGAAATTTCACTTTCAACAATCATAAATACAACAACATTCATCTCTTAGGGCAAAAATGTTATATGAGGAACAATGAACAAGAGGGAACCGGATATATCACCACTCCAAGGTACGGAAACTACGCTTTTCTATTTGTTTATTTCGTCCCTCTAGGATCACCGGGTTACACGAAATAACTAATGATATACAATGGAGAAATCAATTCACTTCTATGATCTTAGGAGCGAATCCTCAAGAACTTGTGCTTGATGTGTATATGAAGAACGCTCAAGAAAAACTGAACAGAATTTTCTCAAGCAAGCAATGATTTGTTGTGTGTTAGGATGGAGTGCACCTCCTCCTTTTATAGTTACATGTGCAAGGAACCTCATTAAGGACCTTTAATAGGATCCTTAATAAGCACTACTAGAAATAGTAGTATTAACGACTATTCTACAACGACGGGTACAAAAATTTAGTCGTTGAACACTTAAATTGTAAAAAGAGGTAAAACTCCCGCGGCGCCATCCTCAAATTTTAAATGAAACCTAAAAAACCGCTCCATCTGAAATTTTGGCCGTCGTTATTTCTTGGGTTTAGAACCATCTGCTCCGCAGGCAGTGAAGGTTCTTCTCTGAACAAACCCTAAGGTTCTTCTACAAGCGATACCATCGACAATTCAGCGGTTGATCTCCTCAGATATCCCCTCACGCTCAAATCAGATTAGAAAGGTATTGTTGCTTTAATTTTCATCAATTTCACCCAACCTTAGGGTTTTACTATCGATTTTCCTAATTTTTGTCAATTTTGTGCTGATTTGTTAAGGTTTGATGTATCCTTATGAAAGATGGTCTCAAAAAATCGAAACTCTAAGCATAGTTTAAATTCACATACTCCTAACATTAAATTGATGATGTTAATCTATGTGTATTCTGGTGAAAGTTGCAAGTAGCAGTAAGGAGGAGAATGTCGGGGAAGTTCGGGAAGCTTCGACAAATCCGTGAGGTGTATTTACTGATCTGGTAAACTGTTTTTCTCCCTCTTCCCTTCTTCGATTCAATTTTATGGATTAACTTTTACTATTGAATAATTTTACAAATTCTGCTTATCTGGTAATGATTTTATTCTTTCAATTCGATTGACATAATGCATTCTTATAATTTTTTGAGCTTTGAACCTTCAATTTGGTGTAGATACCTTGTCACTTTTCAGAAATTCATCCATCTGATGTATGACTAAGTCATGAATAGCAGCAAGAGCTAACAGGGTCCTAATGGTGGCTATCTTAGTCACAGGAGAATAAGTGTCAAAGTAATCTAGTCCTTTCCTTTGAGTGAAGCCCCTAATCACAAGTCTGGCTTTAAACCTCTCAATAGTCCCATCAGGTCTCAACTTCTTTTTAAAGATCCATTTGCTATCTATGGTCTTTGATCCCTTAGGTAAGTCAGTTAACTCCCAAGTGGAGTTAGACACTATGGAATCTAACTCGCTCTTAATGGCCTCTTTCCAAAAGCTAGCATCCACAGATCTCATTGCTTCCTCAAAAGTCTTAGGGTCCTCTTCTATCATGAAAGCAAAGAGCAATTCATCACTCAACAAGTCAATGCAATAGCTCTCAGACAGAAAAGCAGTGACAAAATCAGAACCAAAGACTTTTGCTACTCTAGGTCTTTTACTTCTCCTAGGTTCATCTACAGCACCAGAACTACTAACTTGCAAATCAACTGAAGTACTACTTAAAGTCAAATCAGCAGTAACATCACTAGTAGGTAAGGGAACGTCGTGCGTAGAACAAGTAGGTAAAACAACCGTAGGAGAAGAACATGAAGGCATGGAAGCAACATCACCCTTTTTCAAGGGAAAAACATGTTCAAAGAACTCGGCGTCTCTGTACTCACAAATAGACCTATCACTCAAAGTCATGAACCTATAGGCAGCATGAGCATAACCAATAAATACTGCATCAAAGGTCTTAGGTCCAATGTTTGACCTTTTATAGTCAGGTAGCCCAACTTTAGCTAGACACCCCCACACTAAGAAGCTAAAGTTTTGAGTAAACCCCTTCCACAATTCATAGGGAGTCTTATCTAACTTTTTGTGAGGCACTCTGTTAAGAACATGACAGGCTGATAGGACTGCTTCCCCCACATTTCATCAGGCAACCCAGAACTTACAAGCATAGCATTCATCATGTTTTTCAAAGACCTATTTTCCGTTCAGCTATACCATTCTGTTGAGGTACATAAGGTGCACTAAGTTCATGAATAATACCCAATTTCTCGCAATGGTCATTCAAAGAGAAGTTTTCATACTCTCTACCTCTGTCAGATCTAACCCTCTTGATTTTCCTATCAAGTTGGTTTTCTACTTCGGCCTTATATTTAATGAAAGCTTCCCCTGCCTCACTTTTGGCTTTGAGAAGGTAAATCTTAGTGTACCTCGAATAATCATCAACAAAGGAAATATACCATAATTTTCCTCCTCTACTTCTAGTGTTCTGCAAATCAGCTAAGTCTGTATGAATCAACTCTAGAAGTTGTGTGGTCCTTTGAGTCACAGTTTTGCAAGGTTTCTTAGTGAATTTTGCTTCAACACGAACTGGACACTTAGAAAACTCAATAGTCGACAGATTTGGAATTAAAGCTAAGGTCCTTAGTCTCTTAATGGAAGCAACATTCAAATGCCCTAATCTACCATGCCACAAATTTAAAGACTCAGAAATATAAGCAGAACCAGAAACAATATTATTAAAATCAGCAGAAAGTGAAGAAGCAACATTTAGAATAAATAAACCTCCACTTAAATACCCCTTCCCAACAAATTCCCCACAACGAGTCATTACAACTTTGTCAGCCTCAAAAACAATTTTCAAACCAGCTTTGTTTAACAAGGCACCAGACACTAAGTTGCGACGCATAGTAGGAACATACAACACATTTGAAAGGGAGAGGGTTTTTCCAGAGGTAAGTTTAAGAGTGACCTTTCCTCGTCCAAGTACTCCAACAGTTGCAGCATTGCCCATGTAGATACACTCGCCTTCAGAAGCATCCTGGAAATCATGGAGCAGCTCCTTGTTTGCACAGAAATGTCTTGAAGCCCCAGTGTCCAGAATCCAATCAGTACTGTTCTCGATCAGATTTGCTTCAACAACCGACAAGGTCGTTGGATTCAGCAAGGTTGGCCTGAGGTCCTTGTTTTTGCATAGAACCTTGGCGTTGAGGGCATTGGTAAGCCTTATGATCTGGCTTGCCACAGACATAACAGAGGACAAACTTCTTCTGAATCTTGCTATCCGGTTTGTTAAATTTGCCTTGCTTCTTTCCCTTGTTATTACCCTTTTTCCCTTTACCCTTAAACTTATCAGAGCCTGATGGAGCAACAGATTCCACCAGGTTAACTTTAGTGGTATTAACAGAAACTGAATCTAGATTGTCCTTAAGGCGATTTGCCTCTTCAATCCTCATATGACTAATTAATTCCTGAAGAGACAGGAATTCTTTTCTGTGTTTCAGATTATTTCTAAAATCTCTCCAAGAAGGGGGAAATTTTTCTAGCAAAACATTAGCTTGAAATACTTCACATATTTTCATGTCCTCATTAAGAACATCAGCACAGAGATTTTCGAACTCATGAACTTGATCCATGACTGGCTTATCATCAACCATATGGAAAGCCAGCCACTTGCCAACAACATATTTCTGTTTTCCAGCATCATCAGCCCCATATTTTTTCTCAAGGGCCTCCCAAATCAGTTTTGAACTCTTATGAACCATAAACAAATCATACAGATTATTGATCATCAGATTAAGGAGGTGGAAACGGACAGTTTTATTATCTTTTACATATTTTTCAATTTCGTCCTCTTTCTTCTTAATTTCAGTAGCAGAAGGAGAAGAGGATGAGTCACCTGTAGCAGTAAGCGCAGTGGGACACTCCTTGAAAAGGACGTAGTCAATGTCCAATTGCTCAAAGAACATAAGCAGTTTGGAAGACCAACGTTTGTAGTTGTTTCCGTTAAGAGATTCGAGCTTGGACAGATGAGACACGGACTTGCTTGAGAAGTCAGCCATTGCAAATAAAATAATTGCTTTCAAATTGTTAGAAACTGACTGTTTACAATGACTGAACAAAGAAGAAATTCAAGGCTGTGTCGCGGTAGAAGACCATTGACTTGAAAGCAATTACGGCCCGACTATGGTGGTAATCGCAACTGGCCGGAAAGCTCCCCAAGGTTAACACAGCGACCTTTCTGAGTCACCACTAACAAAGAAAAGTCTTGGAGACAGATGCACGTACCCAGTGTTTAGAAAGAAAGAAGAAGAGAAGATAAGTGATTTTCGGATGCAAAACTGAGGTAGCAGTGGACTGATTTTATAGCAAAAAGGAAGGTAATAATCAGAGGGAGGAAATCAAGGGCGACAATAAAGGCCATTAAGTGTTACATGTTACCGTTACACACAGTTGGGCTCGGGTCCAAAAAGATAAGCTCTAGCTCAGCTCTTCCCAGATCCCAGCCCGGTCCGGGCAGGCGGCGCGCCCGCGTGTGTGTGTGTGATAGCAAGCCCAAGCCCAAGCTTGACTTTCAACCACAAAAGCCAACCAAGTACTCAACTCAATAAACATGAAGAGGAAGGGAGTTAATAAACAAAGGCAAACTCCCTTCCATAGGTGATGTGGGATGTTTGGGAAAAACACAAATAGGCTTTGCAAGCCTTAACTCCAACAGAACTGACGTTCTCTAGAACTTAGACCCATTAGTTCTAAAAAGTTGGACCCAGTCTCTTATAAATGGGTCGGTTCCAGGCAAGTGTGGGTCGGATCTAGGACCCTTTGCCATATCTATTGTCACCCGTCATCCACTATCCCGGCTATCACCTAGTTAACTTTGTTTTTCACCCTTCATTTTCTAGGTAAAGTGAGTGATGAATCGTTCATTGAGTTTTGTTATCTCTAGTCTCGAACAACTGTACTGAAATACGTAATGAGCCGAAATGTTACAAGCCTTTAGATCTTATTCTAGCCATACTCGAAAACATAAATTCTTATTAACTTCAACATTATAAAAACTCGTTTAGTTTGTGGTCCAACGAAAACGAAGTTCCATGGAGAAGTAGAGGGAAAACTTAGGTCCTTAAAATTACACAAAGTCAAGCTTCCCATAATCCCATCCCTTCCACAACTACATAACAACCTTTTTTAATCAAATCAGCTCAAACAATTCATAGATAATTACTTCGTCTCAAAGCAGATGTTCCTGCCATGAACTCAAATATGAAATTTTTGGCTTTAATTAAAAAGAGTAACGTATTTCCTCTCTTTCTTAATAGATGCAACATATATTAACTGAAAACATGTGTCAATATTGAACATTGACCATTATTAACTCTAATTATACCTTATTAAATATTATAAAGATATATATTATTGAAAATAATTGAGATTAACATAATTCCAATTAAAAATAAATAAATTTACCTTTCTTCATTGGTAATTAAATATGGTCAAAGTTAATATCTAAATAAAATAAAAGGTCAATATGATACATTTATTAAGAAATGGAGGAAGTACAATAATGACGAAAATAGGTTAACGCAAATATAGCATACACAATTCACCAATGTATATATATATTAAAAAGCGTAAGCATATGATGCAATCCGCCACGTGTCACTCTCCATTCTTTACAACAATATTCTATCAACATTTTTCTCGTACAAAAATACAAATTGTCCATGAGAAGTTTCGAACCCGCGACCTCGAGTGTAGAAGATAAATGCTCTAACCATTGTGCTACTATATTTTTGTTGCTTCTTTTATTAATACTAATAATAATACTAATGATATTATATGTTTTCAATGAAAAACAATAATTAAGGTACAATATTTTAATTACATTTATGAATAAAACTACTAATCTATGACTTTTTACTAACATTTTTGTACACCAAACTTTAGTTGTCTTAAAATACTAAAGTATAATTCATATAAATCTCATAGCATCGCCCGGGCCTAAATACTAGTGTATAGATCAAAAACGTCAAAGAGACATATTGAGATACTCTAGAGTTTTTATTTGGTAGAGTTGGTAGAGTTTACCACTACTAAGGAATGCAAACTTACCGGCGACCTTTCCCATCTTCCAGTAGAATCAGAGCACAATGAAACAACTATCCACTCTGGGCACTCTCTTAAGCAGCAAAGTCACACATCATTTATCTATGCTGTGTACTATTCTTCTCGTGCTTTCTGTCAACTTTTGACGCTCCACCACTCCTTCCTATCATTTGTGATAGCCTCAACCTCACTACGAATAACATTGGTACTCCAAGGGTTGCAACGGTGTTACGACTTACAAGTAAATGCTTCCCAAAGTTTGTCAGGATTGCAAAGGCTAGTCAAGGACCAAATAATAAGTCACAGGCGACACCCATGGCATAGATAGTTAGATACGCGTGCTTGCAGTGAGGTTGAGGTTATCACGAATGATAGGAAGGAGAAGTAGAGCACCAAAAGTGGACAGGAAGCAAGACAAAAGTAGTATTTACTCTCGATCTTGTTCAAGGCTTTGCCACTAAAAATGTGGGAAAATTGTTGCCTTGTATTCTGAATTTTGCTAATATTCAGCTAATTTTGCTGGTTTTTTTGTTGTGTGTTATAGAAGGTAGATATGTTGTAATCTTACAGTTAGAATTTGAGTAGATGAATTAGAAAATGGTTCTCCTTAACCATGCTTAATATAGATAGGGGCAAATGCTATGGAAGTCGTTATGCAAAAGGATGTACTTATTATTTCAGGATTAACTATTCCATAATTGGAAAGATCACTTGTAATTAGGATCTCATATGGTGTCCCTTTGACTTTTTTTGGCCTGTGAGACTGTGACTTGGAATCTTGTGTATGCTATTTGCATCATTAACAATGAATATTTTTGCAGGTTGAGCTGGTTTGATTAGGAAAGCTTGTTTCCTTGTTGTGTGGAGTTGGGGACTCGAGGAGTTTTTCACTAGACGACATTTTATCGTGATTTTATTTGTCCAATATTGCTGAACTAGGCAGAGAGATTCCTGTTGATTGTATTATTACTGAAAATAATTTCAATTCAATTCAGCCTAAAAAAAAGGTTTTGGTTATATTGTTACAAGTCAAGTATATTTGAAATTCATCCCCTCAACATGAAATAAAAAAGATAAAAAAAATGCATTTTGACATTGTACGACACATTTTCTAATGAGTTTAATGTATGTTATTCGACTTCTGATTTCAATCCACCAAGATTCGTACCCTACACCTCTAAATTCTAAAATTATATTCATTTTCAGTTGTATATTCAATTTGTTTATACCGAAAGTTGGCTTTGTCCTAGAAACTAGAAAGGTTTATGTGGCCTCGTTTCGAAAATTGATGAGTTAGATTCCACTATTTTTGAGTAGTTGACCTTCTGAGTGGACAAAGTTTTTTCCTTGTTTCGCTCTCTTTGTTAGCCACACTGATGGGAACCAATAATTGCAATCAAAGACATTATGAGTATTAATTAATTTTATTTATTCCAGGATTGGAAAGTTCACCGACAAGTTGCATCTCTTATTGTAGTGTCTCTTTGACTTTTTTGAGTATGACTTCGAATCATGTATGATATTTGCATTATTATTTTTTGTTGCAATGCATTATTATTGATGTTGTTTAATACTATTTAAAAGCCAAATTTCATAAGGTTCTTCAAATGTCTAGAAGGGATGAAAGTTATCTCGATTTTCAATCTTATTTACAATTTGAACGTCTATCCCAATATTATGTTGGAGGGGTTTTTCAATTTGAGGTGCATAGTCTCCCTTTATACCTATAGTCTTCTAAGCTATGAAACCGTTTATGTAACTTTTGATACCCTCAGACTAGTAATCTTATAGGGATTGGCCTAAGGTTAATTGTCTTATAAGTTATATGATAAAAACGGAAAATTATATAAGATACAACAGATAACTCTTTGTTTTACATTTTTTCTTATGTAACCCCACATTTACACCCCTTTATTATTAACCCTGCGTTAAGGTTGGTGTAAGAACGAATTAGAGTGAAGAGAAAAGAAGGAAAAGCGTGAAGAAAAGGCAAAGAGATTGAACAAGGACCCGAACTGCAGGAGGTCCTAACCTTGGGGTGGTCCCAGCCTCGATCGGGTGAGGTTTCGTATATACAATCTAGGATTAGATTTGGTTGCGCCCTCGATCAATTTTACTTAGGATCTGCTGGGTTTGTTTTAGACTTCGTCTGATATTCCATATTCGTTTATGTTTACGTTTTACCTCTACAAATACGTGATTAGCCCTTTTATGAAGTACAAAAAGCATAGGAAATTATTTTTTTTAATCTAGCGAGGCTTAAGAAGTCTTACAGTGTGTTTGGGAAAAAAAAGGGGGATAGAAGGAAAAGAAGGGGAGGGAAGGGAAGTGGTGGGAAGAGAAAGGGACGGGGAAGGAAGAAGATGAGTTTTCCTCCAAATCTCTCCATTGTTGAGGGATAAATTTCTTACAACTTAATACTTTCATTTCCCTTCCCTCCAAATAATCTCTCATCCCCTCATTTGGTATCCAAATAATGGAATTTGGCCATCTCCCTTCCCCTCCCCCCCTATCTTCACTATCCAAATAAGCTATTAGAGAGAGGTTTGAGAGTCTAGGGAGATTTAATATCCCCTCGGTAAAAGTCATCTGATAGGAATGTAAAGTCATAGTGCAAAGCGATGTGTTTTTTGCCGTGCTAAAATATGCCTTGAATTATATGTGGCTCTTCGATTAACGAATCATGAGGTTCCTTGTATATATGGTTTAATAAACCGTATTTTCTTTTTTGGGTTCATCTAGGGCCATTTTATTTAGCTTAAGTGCTGGGGTACACAATCTGTTATCTTTACTCTCTTAATTATAAAATTTTTTTCTCCGATCCCTCTACCTGGTGGACGTAGGTAACATATTGTTAGCAAACCACGTTAAAATTTGTGTGTTCTTTATTAGTTTTTTCCTTTATCTCTGTTTTCGATTCAATTTGTTACAAAAAATTGGTATTAGTGCCTCATTGATTTATCTGGGTTTGAAGTTCCACAACCTGTTTCACAATAAAGATGTCTTCTTGAAATGAAAATCAATAAGTCCACTGGAGAAATAGTCTCGGTCTATAACATATTAAGATGCGTTCTTTGCTAAAGCAACAAGGTCTCTAGGCACCGCTATCGACAGAAATCGAAGCAAGTAATTGTGAATCGAGTATTTTGGAGGAGAACACTCACTCAACAATCATGCTATCTCTGATTGATGATGTCATCGTTGAGGTTGCTGATGAAGAAACTATAGTTGGTAGTATGTGGTCAAAACTTGATAATTAATATGTATATGACAAAGTCTTTAACCTATAAGTTGCTTGTCAAGCAGCATTTGTTCAGTTTGCGAATGTAGGAACGTATGTCGTTTAGGGATTATCTCAATAGTTTGAATACTATTATATCCTCCGTTTTAACATAAGTGATACATTGTGCCTTTAACGTTTTTTGAGGCAAAAGATTCTAAGTATGTTTATGGAGTTTTAAATTGTGATGTCAGTATGTGTGGTCCCCACCTCCACTACCTTTAGATTTGCTAAATGAAGTTAAGGTATGGTTATAAATTTAAATAGGGGTATTTATGTCAATTTACAAGCAAAAGTTTACCACATATAGAAACTTTATAAAGCGTTTCACTTATTTGAAAACACCCAATTATAGAAACTGTATCACTTATATTAAAACGGAGGAAGTATGAGAATTCTATTAGTGTCTTTGCCCTTGTCCTAATTCTATTAGTATCTTTGCCCTTGTCATATGAGAATTTCATTGATTCTTTATTGTTGGGAAATATAGTCTAGAGGAAGTTTGGGCTGCTTTTCATAGAAAGTCTCCATAAGGCATATGGTTCCTAAAACACAATCTGTAATCTGTACTCTCTCCATAATAAAATAAAATTTCTCCCTCTGCCCGGTGAACATAGCTAACACGTTATTGTTAGTAGTGAATCACGTCAAAATCTTATCTCTGTGCTATTTATTGATTATGTTCTTTATTTTTGTTGTCAATTCAATTTGTTACTACACGCACGAATCTCGGATTTCCTTGGTATCTTGTTTATTCTTATTACTTATTCTTATTATTTTTTATCTCTTGTTACAACATATTATACTCTCAAGTGCACAATTTATGAGCGTCTGAAGTGAGTTTTAGATCCTTAAACCGTGAACTTGTATGTCATCATTACACTTGACGGAATTGTGTGACAATGTTAAATGTATATGTTTCTTCATTTTCCTCTCGTATTCTTTATCTTCTTCTCTCACGTTATTCATCTTCTTCACTCCCTTCACTTAAACACATTATTCAACCTAATAACAAACATTTTTCAACGTTAAAATCTCAAAAAGAATCTTTTAAATAGTTGTGAATTGAGTAGAGGCATTTTCTGATTTTTTCATTAACCTAAATATCCAAACCAAGGATGAGATATAGCAGTAATAGAGGTGGAGAATGAGGGAAGAAGGCGGTTAAGGAAGTACTATACATACTTATCTAGATAAATTTTAAGAATATTTTCTATTGAAACATCCAAATATTATAAACTGTTCTTTAGCATCTCCAACATCATTGCTAGAATCTAGAGGAGGTGGAATTTATTTATAAACCCATAAATTTGGCCAATTATAAAAAGAAAATCATGTACGTGGAAAAAAGATTCGTACGTGGATAAGTGAATTGAAGGATTGTTGTTTGTTGAAGCCGCTATAAGTGATTTGATGTCAAATATGAAACACAGTTACATTAAAACGAAACTTTATTGGGAGAATTACATACAATTACAATACGTTCAGTGATAGCAACACCAGAAAAGAAAAGGAAGATACATCACTTTAAATTTAAATAACAAACGTTAAGTCTTGGAAAACACAAGCCAAGGCATAACGCAAGGAGCAAATTAAAAACATAATATAATTTAGAAGGAGCATATCGGATGCATGATAAATGTCTTGGAGATAAATCGTCATCTTCCACCGTTAGTCTCATGGCTCTTCACAAGTACCTCCGCTCAAGGTGGCTGTACAAACTCTTTTTCCGCAGCAAGATGCATCAAAGAATCCACAACTTTCTCCTAAATTCTTACAGCCAGAGAAGGAATCTGTAACCAAATTTCAATACAATATAGTGAACAATGATCAATATAGTTGAATATCTGTATACCATGATATATGGATAATATTCCTACCATGTTTCTTGATGGTATGTGAAAGACATCAGTAGAGGTTGGGTAAAGTCTTTAATCGGTGTCTTTATTTTAAGAGAATATGTATTATCTTGAGCCTTTTGGGCTTCTATTCTATTTTTATCAATCTTATACTGCTTCTATTGTAAGACATAATACAAAATTTGAATTTAACTTAGGGGTAGAAGCCCTACTTGAGTGTATAAGCTAAGGTTTGAGGTTACATATTATGGTGCATAGAGTTGTGTATATACATATGTTTTTGGGTAGGGATGGAAGTTTTCTTTCTAAAGGGTATTATATATGCAAAGATATATAGTGCATGATATAACCAATTGTTATCACGTACCATACTCGCATACACCTCCCAGTATTGTATTTGAACAATCAGCCCCTGGACAACACCAGTTAAAAGCACCACAGCCTTCCCCAATTCCAGCACATCCAAGCACTTTCCCACCCATCATCAATTGTGCTGCAGTTTAAGGATTTGTCAAACATTAAGAACTATATCAGCAGGGTATATATTCACCAATTAATAATTAGAACGAGTTAACGAAATAAACATGTTAGTTTTATTTCTTAAAGTTACAACTATAGCTATATTGTAGTAAGTATACTCCTAGTACCAGGAGATGTATATTGAGCCAAGAGTGCCAATTAATAATAACAATACAAATGAAGATAAAACATTATGTTCGACTCTTAATTAATATATAAAATATGTGTTGATTATCAGTTTTGCAACTGCAAAATGTGAGTTACTAAATCTATAATTGACACCCGAACACTAAGTATTTGAGTCTTACGGTACTACTCTTACCAAATGCAAGAAAAACCAGTAATGCAATAACATTGGTTTTCTGGTGCTTTCCCTCCATTTTTGTTTAGAATATGAATATATTTGAAAGATCAAAGTGTAATTAGTTATATGGAGATCGATGCCCTTAACCCTGCTAGAGTGAGCCCTATTTATACTTGAAATCCTTCAAGCCTAAGCACAAGTAGTAATATGTTATCATCATGCATTACGTAACATATTATGGAGAATGACAGTTACGTGCAAGTGACTTGAGCCAGATTTGACGGGATATTTGTAGTTAGAGATTTAGCAAATACTTCCTACGGAGGAGCGTTTCTAAATGCTTGATACATTTCTTTGAAAAATAAATATCAAAAAAAATAAAAAAAATGCTAAAATATATTGGTGAGAACAATGCATTTTAGCCTTAGGCCTATATTGCCATCTTTTTATGGGGCTCTTTTTCCTATAATTTACCTTTCTTAATAATATTGCGTCATTTCTTGCTATAGTAAGTAAATATAAACGGTGTGAATTATGAGAAAACTAAATTTGGTTATTCAAGATATCTTTACTTATTCGTTCGAATAGTGGAATTCATTAGGAAAGATAGGCCAGTTTATCTTATACAAGTATACAATATAAGGAAAGAGAAGGGAGGTAGATTGGAACAGTTCATTATCACTACCCCTTCTTTATAAACTAAACTAGCCATATATGCACGCGACGCGTGCCTCGTGCGAAAGATTAATATGTAAGGATTTGTGAGAAACTGTATTGTAATTTCATACTTTTAAAGATAATCGTTAAATTTTAGTTTGTTTTTTTAAAGGGTGTAATTGTTACCTCAAAAGAGTTTAAATAGAAAAAAAAATTTAAATACATAAAAAAGAGTAATTAATATTAGAGAGTAGATTAGTAATAGTAATTTAAAAACAAAACGCCAAAAAGACAACAAAACTTAGAATGAGCAATAAATTACTCAAGTATTTAAAAATAATAAAAAAATTCAAAAGTATATGAAAATATAGCGAAGTGGATATCTCTATTTATAGATCTCAAGAAAATATAACCATTGATATATTTTTTTAAATTTATTTTGCTTTGTAGACTTTTAGATATTTTAGTTTGAAGTTTTAAACATTTTTTGCTAAAAAATTGATGGCTAAGTTATGAAATGAAACTTAATTAGTTAATAACTTTATAATTTATTTTTTCTTTTATTAATTTTGGCGTCCACCCCCGCCTCCTTCATCCTTTATGCCTTTATGGTATTGAGATCCTTCAAATATTGAAAAGCTTTCGAAGAAAAATACAAGCTCGTTGCATCTTTCCCCTTACTTTTCGTCCACCATTCCTATCCAAATCAAATAAAGTATATATAAGTACACTTATTTTTTGAGATAAACTATATAAGATGTTTTTTTTTACTAAAAGCTATATCAAAGAAAAGATTTCGGAACCCTTATTTTTCAGTTATGAAGTCTCTTGTGAAGTTTACAAACACTTTTACTTTTTTTTACAAGTGAAATTTCAATAAGGGGCTTGGAATTGGAGGTAACAGGGTGATACAAGTCAAATGAAATAAGGTCGTCGAAAAGGATGTTATATGATTGTGGAAAGAAAATGTCGTTGTGATTTTAATTTGTAAAGAAGATGATGTGATGATGGTAAGATAACAAGGGAGGAAGGGTAAAGCTATTACCCTGACTGGGAGATATAATTTTTACCCTAGGAAGGTGATGGATAATTGTTCCCTCCCACAATGAGGGAAATACATATCACTTCATCTTTTATACAATCACTACTTTATCAACTTAATACAACTCCTCTCCTTTGTCACAAACTTCATTCCTCTTTTCTCATTTCCTTTCTTTTACTTTTAATTACTTCCCTTACGTAACCCTCATTCTAAACATGTCTTAAAAGAAAACAATAGAAATAAGAAAAACATTGTTTTGGAAGGGACTTTTAGTTTTAGGAGTAGGGGGGCTTCTCAAAGAAAATAAAACGATATAATTAAAACTAAATAAAGAGAGAAACCTAGATGATGACGAAGAACACAAACAGAAATTCAATAGTGCACCAAAAAACAAGGGGCTAGAAGTAAGCACTAATTAACTTCCATTATTGTTAGTGAATAACCTTGATGACTGAGAACACATTCCCTGTCAAACTAAGGCCCTATTTTTGGAGTAAAATATTGGGATTTAAGTATAGTAGAGTTAAGCTCTTTTTAGTCAAAATATATTTCAATTTAGTTCAACTAAGATAAAATAAGTTCAGTTCAGTTAAGCTATATTTGTCCAAAAGAATTTGACGATGATTGATGAATGGTGAAAAAGATTAATACATCAAATACTAATGAATGTCAATATGTCATTATTAGACCTAGCAAAGCTGACTCGACCTGAAATTTACCCGAAATCGATAATATGAGACCCGAAATGACCTGACCTGACCAAACCTGAAACATACTCAACCCGAGATTGACCTGACCCGAAATTGACCTGTCCATAGTGACCCAAATAATATCTATCTATAATTTGTATTTTAATTTCAAGTAAAGCCTCGCCATAATTTCAAGTAAAGTCTATATAAAGGTGGTGCTTTGATACCAATCTTCCCCTTAAGCATAATACAGTCAACGATCAAAACTTTGTATCATTGTCGAGGCAACAATGCCTCCCCTCGCACCACTACCTTTTCTTGCTTGATGTACGTCTCAACAATAAGTTTCACCCTTTGCATCGTTCTCTTTTCTTAGCCTTCTCCACTTTCGTATTTTTTCTAAGATTTCTCTCATCATTTTGACCCGATCATTTTTATAATCTTTCTCTCAAATGTATTGACCTGATTAGGACCGTACCCGAAACTAACAAACCTGAAACTAGACCCGAAATTAATGCACCCGAAGCAAACCCAACCCGAACTTGGCTCAATATCAGCTTGACCCGAAGCAGACCCGAAACAGACTCGTCCTGAACAACCCAATTACCACCTACTATAATTATATAGTCCTTACAATAAGTGGTAGGGGAATCTGGAAGGCGTGTTCATATAATCATATTAGCAAAATTTATGATTTATCAATTTAATACTTGGATGAGAGTGTTTTGCGCTGGAGGAGACTTTTTGGAAGATCCCTACCCAACCAAGTACCCAAACTAACAGCAATGCATGCAAATATGCAATAGTTCACAAATATTTGTTCTCTGAATACTTCAAAAATAGAATATAAAAAGGAGATAATTCACACGGATGACGTACTGCACGTTTGAGTCTCTGATGCTCTCATGCTCAATCATCCGACTGCGTTATGTATGCAAATCGTAACAGAAAATATAGTCAAACTATAGACATCGTTAAGGCCATAACTATGATATTAGTAATATAGAGTTACCGTCAAAAGAATTGAAGTAGAAAAGGAGAATAGTGCTGGTGTTTGAGTTTGCGTTCAATAAACAACTAATAATATTCAATATAATTTGTCAAAAACCATCATAAATTAACTTTTAATTTAGAGTTTAGTTCAATTCAGTTAAATTCAGTTCTCTTAATTTTAGTTTACTTAAATTTCAGTATAACTTAATTAAAATTATTAAACCCAACTTTTCACGAAAAGCGATAAGTTTTCTGTTTTGTGGGTCCGCTCACTCATTTTCCCTCTTTTACTCTTCTTTGTTGTCAAAACCACCTTTTTTCTCCCTTCCAATCACCTTCAACATCCGAATCAATTCCACCCTCACCACCCCTTATTTTTTATTATTACAAAAGTCTTCAAAAACCTAACGACCATTCATTCGATACTTATTTATGAAGTTACGTTTGGAAATTTCACTTTCAACAATCATAAATACAACAACATTCATCTCTTAGGGCAAAAATGTTATATGAGGAACAATGAACAAGAGGGAACCGGATATATCACCACTCCAAGGTACGGAAACTACGCTTTTCTATTTGTTTATTTCGCCCTCTAGGATCACCGGGTTACACGAAATAACTAATGATATACAATGGAGAAATCAATTCACTTCTATGATCTTAGGAGCGAATCCTCAAGAACTTGTGCTTGATGTGTATATGAAGAACGCTCAAGAAAAACTGAACAGAATTTTCTTAAGAAGCAATGATTTGTTGTGTGTTAGGATGGAGTGCACCTCCTCCTTTTATAGTTACATGTGCAAGGAACCTCATTAAGGACCTTTAATAGGATCCTTAATAAGCACTACTAGAAATAGTAGTATTAACGACTATTCTACAACGACGGGTACAAAAATTTAGTCGTTGAACACTTAAATTGTAAAAAGAGGTAAAACTCCCGCGGCGCCATCCTCAAATTTTAAATGAAACCTAAAGAACCGCTCCATCTGAAATTTTGGCCGTCGTTATTTCTTGGGTTTAGAACCATCTGCTCCGCAGGCAGTGAAGGTTCTTCTCTGAACAAACCCTAAGGTTCTTCTACAAGCGATACCATCGACAATTCAGCGGTTGATCTCCTCAGATATCCCCTCACGCTCAAATCAGATTAGAAAGGTATTGTTGCTTTAATTTTCATCAATTTCACCCAACCTTAGGGTTTTACTATCGATTTTCCTAATTTTTGTCAATTTTGTGCTGATTTGTTAAGGTTTGATGTATCCTTATGAAAGATGGTCTCAAAAAATCGAAACTCTAAGCATAGTTTAAATTCACATACTCCTGACATTAAATTGATGATGTTAATCTATGTGTATTCTGGTGAAAGTTGCAAGTAGCAGTAAGGAGGAGAATGTCGGGGAAGTTCGGGAAGCTTCGACAAATCCTTGAGGTGTATTTACTGATCTGGTAAACTGTTTTTCTCCCTCTTCCCTTCTTCGATTCAGTTTTATGGATTAACTTTTACTATTGAATAATTTTACAAATTCTGCTTATCTGGTAATGATTTTATTCTTTCAATTCGATTGACATAATGCATTCTTATATTTTTTGAGCTTTGAACCTTCAATTTGGTGTGGATACCTTGTCACTTTTCAGAAATTCATCCATCTGATGTATGACTAAGTCATGAATAGCAGCAAGAGCTAACAGGGTCCTAATGGTGGCTATCTTAGTCACAGGAGAATAAGTGTCAAAGTAATCTAGTCCTTTCCTTTGAGTGAAGCCCCTAATCACAAGTTTGGCTTTAAACCTCTCAATAGTCCCATCAGGTCTCAACTTCTTTTTAAAGATCCATTTGCTATCTATGGTCTTTGATCCCTTAGGTAAGTCAGTTAACTCCCAAGTGGAGTTAAACACTACGGAATCTAACTCGCTCTTAATGGCCTCTTTCCAAAAGCTAGCATCCACAGATCTCATTGCTTCCTCAAAAGTCTTAGGGTCCTCTTCTATCATGAAAGCATAGAGCAATTCATCACTCAACAAGTCAATGCAATAGCTCTCAAACAGAAAAGCAGTGACAAAATCAGAACCAAAGTCTTTTGCTACTCTAGGTCTTTTACTTCTGCTAGGTTCATCTACAGCACCAGAACTACTAACTTGCAAATCAACTGAAGTACTACTTAAAGTCAAATCAGCAGTAACATCACTAGTAGGTAAGGGAACGTCGTGCGTAGAACAAGTAGGTAAAACAACAGTAGGAGAAGAACATGAAGGCATGGAAGCAACATCACCCTTTTTCAAGGGAAAAACATGTTCAAAGAACTCGGCGTCTCTGTACTCACAAATAGACCTATCACTCAAAGTCATGAACCTATAGGCAGCATGAGCATAACCAATAAATACTGCATCAAAGGTCTTGGGTCCAATGTTTGACCTTTTATAGTCAGGTAGCCCAACTTTAGCTAGACACCCCTACACTAAGAAGCTCAAGTTTGGAGTAAACCCCTTCCACAATTCATAGGGAGTCTTATCTAACTTTTTGTGAGGTACTCTGTTAAGAACATGACAGGCTGAAAGGACTGCTTCCCCCCACATTTCATCAGGCAACCCAGAACTTACAAGCATAGCATTCATCATGTTTTTCAAAGACCTATTTTTCCGTTCAGCTATACCATTCTGTTGAGGTACATAAGGTGCACTAAGTTCATGAATAATACCCAATTTCTCACAATGGTCATTCAAAGAGAAGTTTTCATACTCTCTACCTCTGTCAGATCTAACCCTCTTGATTTTCCTATCAAGTTGGTTTTCTACTTCGGCCTTATATTTAATGAAAGCTTCCCTTGCCTCACTTTTGGCTTTGAGAAGGTAAATCTTAGTGTACCTCGAATAATCATCAACAAAGGAAATATACCATAATTTTCCTCCTCTACTTCTAGTGTTCTGGAAATCAGCTAAGTCCGTATGAATCAACTCTAGAAGTTGTGTGGTCCTTTGAGTCAAAGTTTTGCAAGGTTTCTTAGTGAATTTTGCTTCAACACAAACTGGACACTTAGAAAACTCAATAGTCGACAGATTTGGAATTAAAGCTAAGGTCCTTAGTCTCTTAATGGAAGCAACATTCACATGCCCTAATCTACCATGCCACAAATTTAAAGACTCGGAAATATAAGCAGAACCAGAAACAGTTTTATTAAAATCAGCAGAAAGAGAAGAAGCAACATTCAGAATAAATAAACCTCCACTTAAATACCCCTTCCCAACAAATTCCCCACCACGAGTCATTACAACTTTGTCAGCCTCAAAAACAATTTTCAAACCAGCTTTGTTTAACAAGGCACCAGACACTAAGTTGCGACGCATAGTAGGAACATACAACACATTTGAAAGGGAGAGGGTTTTTCCAGAGGTAAGTTTAAGAGTGACCTTTCCTCGTCCAAGTACTCCAACAGTTGCAGCATTGCCCATGTAGATACACTCGCCTTCAGAAGCATCCTGGAAATCATGGAGCAGCTCCTTGTTTGCACAGAAATGTCTTGAAGCCCCAGTGTCCAGAATCCAATCAGTACTGTTCTCGATCAGATTTGCTTCAACAACCACAGCAGCGACAAGGTCGTTGGATTCAGCAAGGTTGGCCTGAGGTCCTTGTTTTTGCATAGAACCTTGGCGTTGAGGGCATTGGTAAGCCTTATGATCTGGCTTGCCACAGACATAACAGAGGACAAACTTCTTCTGAATCTTGCTCTCCGGTTTGTTAAATTTGCCTTGCTTCTTTCCCTTGTTATTACCCTTTTTCCCTTTACCCTTAAACTTATCAGAGCCTGATGGAGCAACAGATTCCACCAGGTTAACTTTAGTGGTATTAACAGAAACTGAATCTAGATTGTCCTTAAGGCGATTTGCCTCTTCAATCCTCATATGACTAATTAATTCCTAAAGAGACAGGAATTCTTTTCTGTGTTTCAGATTATTTCTAAAATCTCTCCAAGAAGGGGGAAATTTTTCTAGCAAAACATTAGCTTGAAATACTTCACATATTTTCATGTCCTCATTAAGAACATCAGCACAGAGATTTTCGAACTCATGAACTTGATCCATGAATGGCTTATCATCAACCATATGGAAAGCCAGCCACTTGCCAACAACATATTTCTGTTTTCCAGCATCATCAGCCCCATATTTTTTCTCAAGGGCCTCCCAAATCAGTTTTGAACTCTTATGAACCATAAACAAATCATACAGATTATTGATCATCAGATTAAGGAGGTGGAAACGGACAGTTTTATTATCTTTTACATATTTTTCAATTTCGTCCTCTTTCTTCTTAATTTCAGTAGCAGAAGGAGAAGAGGATGAGTCACCTGTAGCAGTAAGCGCAGTGGGACACTCCTTGAAAAGGACGTAGTCAATGTCCAATTGCTCAAAGAACATAAGCAGTTTGGAAGACCAACGTTTGTAGTTGTTTCCGTTAAGAGATTCGAGCTTGGACAGATGAGACACGGACTTGCTTGAGAAGTCAGCCATTGCAAATAAAATAATTGCTTTCAAATTGTTAGAAACTGACTGTTTACAATGACTGAACAAAGAAGAAATTCAAGGCTGTGTCGCGGTAGAAGACCATTGACTTGAAAGCAATTACGGCCCGACTATGGTGGTAATCGCAACTGGCCGGAAAGCTCCCCAAGGTTAACACAGCGACCTTTCTGAGTCACCACTAACAAAGAAAAGTCTTGGAGACAGATGCACGTACCCAGTGTTTAGAAAGAAAGAAGAAGAGAAGAGAAGTGATTTTCGGATGCAAAACTGAGGTAGCAGTGGACTGATTTTATAGCAAAAGAATTAGGCCAAATAAGGAAGGTAATAATCAGAGGGAGGAAATCAAGGGCGACAATAAAGGCCATTAAGTGTTACATGTTACCGTTACACACAGTTGGGCTCGGGTCCAAAAAGATAAGCTCTAGCTCAGCTCTTCCCAGATCCCAGCCCGGTCCGGGCAGGCGGCGCGCCCGCGTGTGTGTGTGTGATAGCAAGCCCAAGCCCAAGCTTGACTTTCAACCACAAAAGCCAACCAAGTACTCAACTCAATAAACATGAAGAGGAAGGGAGTTAATAAACAAAGGCAAACTCCCTTCCATAGGTGATGTGGGATGTTTGGGAAAAACACAAATAGGCTTTGCAAGCCTTAACTCCAACAGAACTGACGTTCTCTAGAACTTAGACCCATTAGTTCTAAAAAGTTGGACCCAGTCTCTTATAAATGGGTCGGTTCCAGGCAAGTGTGGGTCGGATCTAGGACCCTTTGCCATATCTATTGTCACCCGTCATCCACTATCCCGGCTATCACCTAGTTAACTTTGCTTTTCACCCTTCATTTTCTAGGTAAAGTGAGTGATGAATCGTTCATTGAGTTTTGTTATCTCTAGTCTCGAACAACTGTACTGAAATACGTAATGAGCCGAAATGTTACAAGCCTTTAGATCTTATTCTAGCCATACTCGAAAACATAAATTCTTATTAACTTCAACATTATAAAAACTCGTTTAGTTTGTGGTCCAACGAAAACGAAGTTCCATGGAGAAGTAGAGGGAAAAATTAGGTCCTTAAAATTACACAAAGTCAAGCTTCCCATAATCCCATCCCTTCCACAACTACATAACAACCTTTTTTAATCAAATCAGCTCAAACAATTCATAGATAATTACTTCGTCTCAAAGCAGATGTTCCTGCCATGAACTCAAATATGAAATTTTTGGCTTTAATTAAAAAGAGTAACGTATTTCCTCTCTTTCTTAATAGATGCAACATATATTAACTGAAAACATATGTCAATATTGAACATTGACCATTATTAACTCTAATTATACCTTATTAAATATTATAAAGATATATATTATTGAAAATAATTGAGATTAACATAATTCCAATTAAAAATAAATAAATTTACCTTTCTTCATTGGTAATTAAATATGGTCAAAGTTAATATCTAAATAAAATAAAAGGTCAATATGATACATTTATTAAGAAATGGAGGAAGTACAATAATGACGAAAATAGGTTAACGCAAATATAGCATACACAATTCACCAATGTATATATATATTAAAAAGCGTAAGCATAGGATGCAATCCGCCACGTGTCACTCTCCATTCTTTACAACAATATTCTATCAACATTTTTCTCGTACAAAAATACAAATTGTCCATGAGAAGTTTCGAACCCGCGACCTCGAGTGTAGAAGATAAATGCTCTAACCATTGTGCTACTATATTTTTGTTGCTTCTTTTATTAATACTAATAATAATACTAATGATATTATATGTTTTCAATGAAAAACAATAATTAAGGTACAATATTTTAATTACATTTATGAATAAAACTACTAATCTATGACTTTTTACTAACATTTTTGTACACCAAACTTTAGTTGTCTTAAAATACTAAAGTATAATTCATATAAATCTCATAGCATCGCCTGGGCCTAAATACTAGTGTATAGATCAAAAACGTCAAAGAGACATATTGAGATACTCTAGAGTTTTTATTTGGTAGAGTTGGTAGAGTTTACCACTACTAAGGAATGCAAACTTACCGGCGACCTTTCCCATCTTCCAGTAGAATCAGAGCACAATGAAACAACTATCCACTCTGGGCACTCTCTTAAGCAGCAAAGTCACACATCATTTATCTATGCTGTGTACTATTCTTCTCGTGCTTTCTGTCAACTTTTGACGCTCCACCACTCCTTCCTATCATTTGTGATAGCCTCAACCTCACTACGAATAACATTGGTACTCCAAGGGTTGCAACGGTGTTACGACTTACAAGTAAATGCTTCCCAAAGTTTGTCAGGATTGCAAAGGCTAGTCAAGGACCAAATAATAAGTCACAGGCGACACCCATGGCATAGATAGTTAGATACGCGTGCTTGCAGTGAGGTTGAGGTTATCACGAATGATAGGAAGGAGAAGTAGAGCACCAAAAGTGGACAGGAAGCAAGACAAAAGTAGTATTTACTCTCGATCTTGTTCAAGGCTTTGCCACTAAAAATGTGGGAAAATTGTTGCCTTGTATTCTGAATTTTGCTAATATTCAGCTAATTTTGCTGGTTTTTTTGTTGTGTGTTATAGAAGGTAGATATGTTGTAATCTTACAGTTAGAATTTGAGTAGATGAATTAGAAAATGGTTCTCCTTAACCATGCTTAATATAGATAGGGGCAAATGCTATGGAAGTCGTTATGATCAAGGATGTACTTATTATTTCAGGATTAACTATTCCATAATTGGAAAGATCACTTGTAATTAGGATCTCATATGGTGTCCCTTTGACTTTTTTTGGCCTGTGAGACTGTGACTTGGAATCTTGTGTATGCTATTTGCATCATTAACAATGAATATTTTTGCAGGTTGAGCTGGTTTGATTAGGAAAGCTTGTTTCCTTGTTGTGGTGGAGTTGGGGACTCGAGGAGTTTTTCACTAGACGGCATTTTATCGTGATTTTATTTGTCCAATATTGCTGAACTAGGCAGAGAGATTCCTGTTGATTGTATTATTACTGAAAATAATTTCAATTCAATTCAGCCTAAAAAAAAGGTTTTGGTTATATTGTTACAAGTCAAGTATATTTGAAATTCATCCCCTCAACATGAAATAAAAAAGATAAAAAATGCATTTTGACATTGTACGACACATTTTCTAATGAGTTTAATGTATGTTATTCGACTTCTGATTTCAATCCACCAAGATTCGTACTCTACACCTCTAAATTCTAAAATTATATTCATTTTCAGTTGTATATTCAATTTGTTTATACCGAAAGTTGGCTTTGTCCTAGAAACTAGAAGGTTTATGTGGCCTCGTTTCAAAAAATGATGAGTTAGATTCCACTATTTTTGAGTAGTTGACCTTCTGAGTGGACAAAGTT
This sequence comes from Patellifolia procumbens, assembly GCA_947645195.1. Classification (NCBI taxonomy): domain Eukaryota; kingdom Viridiplantae; phylum Streptophyta; class Magnoliopsida; order Caryophyllales; family Amaranthaceae; genus Patellifolia; species Patellifolia procumbens. Next base: position 99,428 of record CANSGD010001375.1, on the reverse strand, counting down.
TTTTCCTTGTTTCGCTCTCTTTGTTAGCCACACTGATGGGAACCAATAATTGCAATCAAAGACATTATGAGTATTAATTAATTTTATTTATTCCAGGATTGCAAGTAGCAGTAAGGAGGAGAATGTCGGGGAAGTTCGGGAAGCTTCGACAAATCCTTGAGGTGTATTTACTGATCTGGTAAACTGTTTTTCTCCCTCTTCCCTTCTTCGATTCAATTTTATGGATTAACTTTTACTATTGAATAATTTTACAAATTCTGCTTATCTGGTAATGATTTTATTCTTTCAATTCGATTGACATAATGCATTCTTATATTTTTTGAGCTTTGAACCTTCAATTTGGTGTGGATACCTTGTCACTTTTCAGAAATTCATCAATGTTTCATTAAGGGATTTCAGTTGTGTTTAATTTTGTGATGCAATTGCTTCTGTTTCAAAGGCAAATATTGATGGTTGGATTACAGGGTGTAGTTTATTTTGTTTGAATCAAGGGGACAATAGAAGAATCGACCATATCTACCATCTCTAGATCAAAAACCACCCCCTTAAAAGTAAGAAAATTGGTAGGTGTTATACTAACATGTTCTGTTTCAAACAAACATTCATAATATAGGAATTTTTTTGGACTATAAAAAAAGGGCACAACTAAGAAAAAGCACATAACATATACGATTATGATGGGAACTTCATATTGATTTTCGTCATCTGAATGGAGGTCTTTCTTTTAAAAATTATGTGAATTGAACTGCCCTTTACTCCACTGTGTCTAGTGAATTGAAAATGAAAGCCTAGGTATATAATGATTCACTGCCAAATCCATGAAAATTTTCATTCGAAGTTATTAAAAGATGTACCAACCATTCCATTATGTCCTTAGAAAATGAACCAAAGTCCTTCTAATACTTCTTTATCATTTAAAACTGGAAAAGAGCTAGTCAAGTTCTGCAATTTTCTTTGGTGAAACACCATTATCTGAAATTACTAAAATTATTGAGTATATATTATTCCCCATCAATTTCCCTTGCTTGATTTAAAGGATTTGTGACAGAAAGTATATGTAACCTCTTAATGAATTTAATGTTATGCTAAGAATGAAGTTCAATGTAATTTATCAAAACAATTTGAAGAAACGAAAGGTCATAGGTACACTAAAAAAATACTTTTTAAAAAAATTTGTTCATAAGTGTAAAAAATTATCAACATTTGTGAATGCAGTCGTGTGGTGATGACGAGTGTCGAACCCACTTCCATTTCCGATTATGCAACATTTTTTTTATCTAGAATGAGTTTTGGCTTTAAGTGATGATTCAACAACCACACTTGGCACTTTAAATTTTCCTTTGATTCAATGTTAATGATGATTGAGCTACCAACCTTTGAGTTTTTTATACAAGCTTTCATCAAGAATTGAATTTATGAGATAAGGAATCCATTGGTGTTTGTACAAATTAAAGAATGGTAATAGATTAGTCAACTGTAATAACCTGTTAGTGTCAGTGCTCCTCATGTTAGTCAACTGAACTACCTGTTTTCATCCAGTTTGGCAGCAAACGAATTTCTCTCGAGATATCCACGGGCTAATGTTATAGATGTGTCACGAGTCAAATGAGCAAATGGAACCTAATGATAATAAGGTAACGGGGCTTAGTGTGTAGAGCATGTAGAATCCTCTACATGTGAATCCTGAAGAAGGAATGGTGTAAAATGATGCTTCAAGTCCATCCTAATCGTTATGGATGAATAACTTATTTTCAGTTACTGTAATGTACTTAAATTTGTTTTAATCCATTAAAAGAGATGGTCAAATCGCTTTCTTAGCTAATTCTTAATCAATTTTTGTTTACTTATTCAGGATATTGCTAGTGAACATCCTGAAAGATTTTTTTTTGGCTGAAATAGTAAGAAAGAAGATAATTTTGCAACACAAGAAGTGAAGAATGAAGTTCCATATGCATGTTGGGTCATTCTCGAATTTCAAACCTGAGGCAAGAGATTATTCAGTTGGAGATTGATGCTGTGAAGAATTCACAAAAGATCATCCTTATTGGCAAGGTAAGAAATTAGGGTATCATTAATATTTGTTCTCAATAGGTGATTTCCATATTGACCCTGATATGCAATCAACGATACTAGCACTCATTAGATCTATCCTACTGATAGTTTCTTACCATATTGACTCTTACATATAATCGAGTTTATGTATTTTGTTAACACAATTGTGCAATGAACTTCTTTAGGCAATTATTGCTTTACTTTCGAGAGAGATTACTTGACCCTTATTAACATATCCTGACCTCTACCTGCCACCTAAGCTGCTGCAACTTGGTCACACTAGCATTGGCCATTGGGTGTCTCACTGAGCTGGATTGAGTCACTAAACTCTGTTAACAATCTTGTTGAGCAATAAGCTTTGATATCTGGTTGCATTGTTCCAATTTGCCTAGATAATATGTAGGTGCTGATATAATTGGTGTTTTTATTTAATGTGCAACTATCTACTTTTGTATTGTGTGCTGCTTAGGATGTGTTTTTTCCTCTCGTCAGAAATTCATACAAATTCTGGATTTTTGTAGGAGGGAAGTGCTCTGAAATTACTAGCAAATAGTAGCAACTAATCATGCCTTGACAGAAGATTTTTTGCACTGGAGTGGCTTGGTGTAAAAAAAGAACAAATATGCAACGTTACTTCAATTGTCCCCTCTAATGTGACAGTGAAGTGCATTTGCAACCGAAGTAGCAAATAAAGTGTCATGGGATTTGGACGCTAAAGAAGACTTATATCAACTTGACGAAGAGTTTCTTGACATTTTGATGTATTTTGGTTAAATTTAGTTTTTCCCTTAAGTACAAAGAATTCTATATTAAGTAGTGTAAATTAGACCCAACATCTTGTTTTACTGTAATGATGATTGTTCTTTACATCAATAAAATTTACTATAATTTCAAGTGATGTTGATTTGAATTTTCAGTTTAATGTAATAATTTAGTTGAGTACAAGAAATTCAGTTTAAAGGTGTTCTTTTATCAATAAAATTTGATGTAATCACTACTACAAAAAACACCAAAGAAACCGGTCAAAATAGGCCTATGAAACCTGATCATAACCGGTCTTAAGGTCATAGGTGTCATAGGTTAAGGTACCGGTGCTGAAAACTGGTTCCTTTGTTATCTAGAAGAGATCGGTCAATGGTGAAAACCGGTTTCTTTGCTACTGTTTTCCCACTAAACACTAGGAAACCAGTTAATTAAAGTAACCGGTCTCTTTGTCCTTTTTTAATTAAAAAAAAATTAAATACAACCGAGCAAATTCCAGTTTGTGTGCAGTTTGTGCACCATTGCCAACCTCTGGCCACAGTATAATGCAGTTCAACAAAATAAAAAATATAACTTATCATCATTGATCTTGAAATCCATTACTAATATGAAAACTAGAAACCAACACAAGTTACAACTCTAATCATAAACCCCTAAGAAAAACAAAGGATATTAATGTCCTATTAATTTATATCTTGAAAGAAAAGAATTAACAAAATTAGAAAAAAATACCAGAAACATTAAAAGGCAGAAATTAGCTTCATACAGTGCTCTTACACAACAATATTCTTCATGATTCACGACTCTTGAGCACCGGAGTCGATATCAATTATAAATTAGTGTAGAGATGGCAATTAAATGCAAATCTATCCCCATATCAAACCCGACGCGATTTCCCTTTCAATCCGTCGAAAAACAATATCATGTAATTCATTTATATTCTCCCATCTGGTATTGTCGATTTTTTGAGCGTTAATTGATCTATTGAAAGGGAGTTCCTGGTTATAAGGAGAAAAAGGTTGTTTAGGGTCTTTAAGACGAATTTTGGAGAGACAATTGCAAGAGGCAATGCAAACATTACCAGATCTAAAGCCATTTGCCGCATTTGCGTGGAGGGATCTTGTAGAAATGAATTTGTAGACAGCGAGCGAGGAGGAATTGTCGAATGAGTTTGAAGAAGACGAAGGATCAGACACTATTAAGAGGGAGTGAAAGGGAGATGGTGAAAATTTGAAAATTAAGTTAATTTAGGGTTTGGGAAATGAAAGTGAGGGCATGGTGGGCAGTTAAAGCACTTAAAGGGAGAAAGGGGTTAGAGTTTTTAAATTTTAAGAAAGATTAGGAAACCGTTTATAATTAAATAAGTTACTTTGTTTTAACCAGCATACAAAAAAAATTTAAAGAATTCAAGGAGACCAGTCATAAAGGTGTAAGGTTTCTTTGTCCTTTCTAAGAAACCAGATTACTCTAATACACGGTTTCTATACCTGAGAAACCGGTTTTTAGACTCAAACGGTATGAGAATATTGGTGCTTTATCACATTTTTGTAGTAGTGAATGATGATTGTTTTTTAACGACCGCTTCATGTTCTCGTTAAGAATTAACGACAAGTGAATACCTTGTCGTTAATAACTGACGACGAGTAGTTGTTTTGTTGTTAAAAAGTAACGACGAGTCATGTCTCGTCGTTACTTATTAACGACGAACATGGTCGTTAAAATCAATAACGACGGAAGCTATTGCAACCACTTGACGACGAGTATTTTTTCGTCGTTAAAAGCTTTAATGATGATTTTTTAGACCTTTAACGACGACTTTTTCCGTCGTTAATAACCATTTTTCTAGTAGTGAAGGCCCTTAAATCAGAGAATAAAGTCCGCAATAACATTACAAAACCGCTCACAAATGAGCAAAACGCTTCAACGCATATAAATCATCATATAGCAAAAATGAAGCGTCACAGGCATTGCCCACTCGCGACCGCCGGCCGCGGCCCGCGAGCTGGTACTGCCCCCCTTTTCTCTTCAATTCCCAAAAATAAATCATACACCTCCATTTATTTCCCCCACATGTAAGCTAACTAAACCAATTACCCTTACAAATGTTTCAACAAAAAAACATGTTTGCCAACGCCTCAGGGAGATCAACGCTACCACGCCACCGCCTAAAGGAGAGCTAAGGGTTTGCAACCGGGAGGTAAACTAGCTAAAATTCAAGTATTATTCCCCATTATAGACTTGACAGGCTAAAGTCGTATCACCTAATCAAAGATAATCCTAAGTCCTCTAACAATGGTAGTCAAGGGAAGTAGGGTCGAATCCACAGAGAGACGGAGTTCTAAGTTAATATTCGGTCAAAAAGCTACTTCAGACAAGATCAGATGAAAATCAGCTGAACTAATAATTAGACACTAGAAGGCAATGTAAAAAGGGATTTTAATCTGTAGAATAAAGGTCTAGGGAATTAGTTCGGTCCACCATGCTTATACCAATCAAAGGATCAAACAACTATCAGAACCTAGGTCGAGAATCGATAGATTAGAGCAGTGTCAAGCTATGGTTAAGTCTCAACGCCCATAATTCAACATATGCAGCACGTTCACAAACATAATCAGAATTACTGGTGTGTACTAGGCCTCTAAAAGTAAGACGGATCTGTGCAAACAATTATTAACCTCAAGTAATCAAAGAAACTGCGCAATAACGTTAATTACTCAATAAGAACAAATCACACCATAACCTATCTCATCAAACCCTAGAAACTAATAGCAATTCAAATAATCATGGTATAAACATGGCTTCCCTCTCTAAATCCCTAGAAATTAAACTACTCACTCATAATTAAATCAACAATAATAAATCTAATATAAAACCCTAACAATTGAATCATGAATGAATAAATAATTAAACTAAGCAATCAAGTAATAATTAAAGAGATTAAGAGAAAGGAATAGTACCAATTATCGGAAAGCAATAAACTTTATTGAAGATCATCCAAGGTTCAATCACCTTTTCAAACTAATCTAAGAGTATTTTATCTAATAAAGCAATTCCCCACTCCAACTAATGAATGGAAGAATAAATATGTCTCAACTAATTCTAATTAGAGCTAAACTAATGACCCCCTCTAAAGTAAAACAAAAGTAAGCTATTTATACCTAAGATAAAATTTGGCAAAAAAATAAGATAGAAAATGGGGCCAACTAATCCATCCAACTCCCTGGCAAATGACGCACCAACGCACCAAATTACATCCACATTGGGCTTTGCAAATCAAGCCCAGATCACTCCCTTGCACACAACACAGCAACATTGAACCTGGAACTCCCACTCGATGGGCTTCGGGCAGCAGTACCCGATCGGGTGGGCTGACTTTAAGGCCCAGAAACGCCTATCTCCTCCGCGCACAGCAACACGCTCATGGCAACATTTGCAATTTGATTTTAGGCCAGCCCGATCGGGTGGGCAGGAGTTGCCCGATCGGGTCTGGGCACATGTTTTGTCGCCCGATTTGATCGGGCAATTCTTGCCCGATCGGGTCCGCAACTTTTATACCCGATCATAATATCTTCGCCCGATCGGGCCATTTTTGCCCGATCATAGTACGGAAAACTCCTTTTTGACTCTTTGGCTCTCAATTCTTCACGTTTAGAGGTTTTGGGACCTCCTAAACTACCCATAAAACTCGTGAGCCATCCTACGTGTCTCGTAACATCTCGTAAAGCCGTGATTGCTTCCAAATAGCTCGGGAATAAGGAGAAAACTCCTTTAAACCTGCAATTCAACACTAAAACACAGAACCACAACTGTATACGAAAGTTAGCACAAAATAGCTCCGAAGAGCCCCAATGACGCACAAATTAGCTTGTAAACAAGGCAGAAAAGTCTATATAAATACGTGATATCAAGAATCTATTTCATCATTCACGGCCTCTTTCCAAAAGGCGGAATCATGAGACTTCATAGCCTCATCAAAGGTCGTAGGATCCTCCTCCATATTGTAACTATGAAAATTGAGTCACAGTTGACTCCCTTGAACCTTCAACTAAATAAAGTAGAAAGTCTGATCCAAAAGATTTCCCTGTTTTAATTTTTTTACTTTTCTTAATTTCCGGTGCTGTGGTTTCATGATCATCATTGATGTCACCCACAACCTTGGAACTAGTACTAGGTATCATGTCCTTTGGTCTAGGAATCGAGGAGAAACGAGTCTCATCAAATATTGCATCTCTTGACTCTATCACGGTGTGAATAGAGACAAACTCATTATGCTCCATGACATAGAATCTACAGGCTTTGCTATTTTCGCATAGCCTATAAAAATGCAATCAATTCCTCTTTCACTTAAAGTTTTACATTAACGTTCCGTCCATTTGACAATAGCCCTACATCCTCATACCTTAAGGTAATTTAGATTAGGCTTTTTCTTTGACCAAAGTTCATATGGGGTAGTCTTGTTCCTTTTATTAGGAACTCTATTCAAAATATAGCATGCCGTTAAAATAGCATCACCCCAAAAACCGCCACTTAGACCCGATTTAGAAAGTATGGTATTTACCATTTCTTTCAATGTCCTATTTTTCCTTTCCACCACACCATTACTTTGAGGTGAATATGGTGCGGTAGTTTCATGGATTATTCCAATGGAATTAAAATAACTAAAATACAGAAGAAACATTAAGCATATAAATAGAACTAGCTTTTTTATTATCAATGCTAAACTTAAACATTCCATTTCAAAAGTATCCTTGACCAACATAAATACCACTCTTAGACACTACAAACTTATCGGATTCAAAAATAACTTTAAAACCAACCTTATCCAAAAGACCTCCCAACACAAGGTTTTTCCTAACCTTCGGAACATAAATAACATCTCGGAGAGTTAGAGTATTTCCCGAGGTTAACAATAAATCTACTTCTCCAATTTCCTTAGCCTTTATCATAGAATCATTCCCCATATACAAAATTACTGGACCATCATCCAATTCCTTCCCAGACTTGAAATGGTGCCAATCATTTCACACGTGTCGAGAAGATCCCGAATCAATCCACCAAGAATCATCAACCCGCACAACATTAATTTCAGAAATCATAGCCACAAAATTCATTTCTTCAATTATGTTTTCATGTGCAACCGTACCTTGATTTTGACCAACACTAGGTTGAACTTTCTTTGTCATCTTCTTTTTCTTCCAAGATGGACAATCCTTCTTCAAATGAGGACCATTGAACACCCAACAAGTGAGAGTTTTCCTCTTCTTGTTTGCAACATTGGTTCTAGATTGAGCATTGGATTTCTTGGTCCCACTAGACCCGCCAACTTCTACTATTATTAACGGTAGACTTAGGAGACTACCCCATCTTGAGCCCATATCCCCTCTTCTATATGAAGATGAGTTCCTAATTGCTCTATGGTCATATCCTCTTTTTTATGTTTCAAAGTATGTTGAGTGTCTTTCCAAGAAGGTGGTAACTTATCAATAATAGAAGCAACGACAATTGCTTCATCCATTGTCATTCCATGAGATCTTATTTGGTTTAAAATGTGATGAACTTCGTGAAATTTCTCCATTATAGGCCTATCATTAGTCATTTTAAACATATTAAAATTACTAACAAGAAACTTCTTACTTTAAGCATCTTCCGAGATGTAATTGGACTCTAGAGAATCCCAAAACTCCTTTGCACTCTCCACATTTTGGTAAAGATCGAACAAAGCATCCGAAAGAGCATCGATGAGAATATGACCACGACAAATGTAGTCATCATTCTCCTACTTTGCCCGCCTTCTTGTAGTCTCCAAGGGCTCTTCAACCCCTTCTTGTGGGTAAGGTGGAATTGGTGTTGTAAGCACATACACCACATTGAGAGTCGTAAAGAGGAAGTGAATCTTCTTTTGCCAACGACGAAAACCCACCCCTTCAAACTTATCCAACCTTTGGAAGTTCCAAACCTTGTCAATGAGTGATGAAGCCATATCCAAAAGGAAATAAACTAATAGATTGTTATATGAGGAACAATGAACAAGAGGGAACCGGATATATCACCACTCTAAGGCACGAAAACTACGCTTTCTTATTAGTTTATTTCGCCCCTCTAGGATCACTGGGTTACACAAAATAACTAGTGAGATACAATGGAGAAATCAATTCACTTCTATGATCTACTAGAAGTGAATCCTCAAGAACTTGTGTTTGATGTGTAAATGAAGAACACTCAAGAAAAACTGATCAGAATTTTCTCAAGCAAGCAATGATTTGTTGTGTACTGTGTTAGGATGGAGTGCGCCTCCTCCTTTTATAGTTACATGTGCAAGGAACCTCATTAAGGACTTTTAATATGATCCTTAATGAGGCCCTTAAATCAGAGAATAAAGTCAGCAATAACATTGCAAAACCGCTCACAAACGAGCAAAACGCTTCAACGGATATAAACCATCATATAGCAAAAACGAAGCATCACATGCAGTACCTAGTTGCGACTCGCGACCGCCGGTCTCGGCCCGCGAGCTGGCACCGCCCCCTTTTCTCTTCAATTCCCGGAAATAAATCATACACCTCCATTTATTGCCCCCACATGTAAACTAACTAAACTCATTACTCTTACAAATATTTCAACAAAAAGCATGTTTGCCAAAGCCTCAGGGAGAGCAACGCCGCCACGCCACCGCCTGAAGGAGAGCTTTCGCCGCCGTCGCTGCAGCCACTACTGGTAACTGTAAGCCGCCCTTTTCTATTCTTCTCTGGGTATTATTTTCTTTTTGTGTAAATCTCGTAATCATGATAACTACTTTAGCCCTAACTTTCTTAAACCTAAATCCCCGATTATAAGACCATGAAATTTGTTAACTAAGAAGTGTTTCTTGTTCTTGTTGTGATTTATAGTGTGTAAAAGAATAATTTTTGGACTAACCTTTTCTGTTCTTGTCTGACTGCTGCAGTCCCGATTTTTTTAAAACCTATTTCAATATTTGTTGATTAATCGAGTGGGTCTAAAAATATGTAATCGAGTGATGGTTTTGTTATTATTGTTGTTCAACAATAATGAACTTGTTGCACTAATCTAATTTAGGCCCCAAATTTGAGTGATGATCATTTCCAGTGATTTATCCAAATTACACCAAGGGTTGGAGGTGATTTGGAGATTCCATCCCAAATTTATCCTCTCCTCCTAGTGTAAATAAAAGTAATGGACCTCCATTGCAATGGAGAGGATCCTAACTCCTCCAATTTGGGCTTAAACCATGGTTTAAGAGGTCTAGAAAAAGGAATAACAAAAAATTTTAACTTCGATATTTTTTCAAAAAACTACTTTTTATAAGAAATTTATTTACAGAAACTTGTTAGACTGTCTATCAATGAGTGTATGGATAGATGTTAGGTAACTTATAAATTAAATTTTTTTCGAGTTCTAAACTTTCGAGTTTTAAGAGGTAATACTTTACATGTTGTGATTTAGATTAAATATATGGTTAGAGTGTCAATCCTAAGACTTAGCTCTGTTCTTTTGAACTGAATAGAGTTGAACTGAAAAGAAAAACTTAAGATGAATGGAGCTTAATTAAACTGAACTAAATTGAAATTAATGGAACTTAATTGAAATTGTATTAAATTTTATCCTAAAAACTAATTATGTGTATCGATTAAACATTGACTCTACATATCTTTGTATATAAAATTATATTTATGCATGAATACACATATGTAGTTGTGAAGGGTAGAGCGGCTAGAGCCTATAACATTTTTTTAAGTCATGTAAGTATATGACATGTATGGTTCTTATTCAAAATATTTTTCGAAGTGATTTCAACGGTATTAATATTTTGAATTATGAAACAAAAATTATTGTTAATTTATGCATCATGATTACCTTTAGTGCTATCTAATTCTATCTTTTACTCACTCTTTTTTAGTGAAATATACAAATTCTAAACTGCTTATGTGGCGCGTCTTACGCTCACGGAAGTATTCTCTTTTAGTATAAATATATAGATATGATTGATTGATTTACTGTTTTGCCGCTACCCACTCGCGAGTTGTTTGTTTGGGGATTAAAGGGAGAAAATGGGCAAATTCTATCCTGGACACGGACCTAGGATGAGCATCCTGCGCACAACTCAAAACATGGAAACAGAATGAACATTAGTTATAAAGCACACAGAATGAACAATCAGTTCTCCTAAAAAAGAACATTGGTATATAAAAGAACATTATATGCATCCAAAAGGAACACTAACTTACATCAAAAGAACAAATTTATTTTTTTAATGATTAGACTCCAAAATTGACTTCACATGAAAATTTTAAAATTTTTGAAAACGTCAACAAATGAACATCAATTTGTAGGGGTGTTCATAAATCTTTGATCCGCGATCCGATTGATCCGATCCGAAATATAGTGTTTCGGATATCTGGAAATTTTTGTGTCGGATTCGGATCACCCTTTCGGCTTTTCGGATATCCGAAATATGTTTTAAAAAATGGATAATCTGGGAATCCGATCCGAAATTTCGAATACCCAAATTTTCGGAACAGATTCGGATCGGATAATCTGAAATGAAAATCCCTATAAGTTTGTATTAAAAGATCACTAAGTTCACACAATAGAACAATAAATTAAATCAAAAAGAACATTTACAATTTTAAATATGATTCAAACTTTTGAAATTTCGAAATATATACCCATAAAGCAATGTACATTAAGTTCAGTTCAAAGAACATCTATTTTAATTAAAAGAACATCAAATCAAATCAAAATTTAGAATCTTTAAATAGATTCAAACTTTTAAAATTTTGAAATATATAACCTTAAAGTAATGAACATCAATTCCGTTAAAAGAACATTTATTTCAATTAAAAGAACATCAAATCAAATCAAAAGAACACTTTTAAAATTTTTGGAAATTTGAAAATTTTCATGTCAAATTTAAAAATCGAACTAATTTTCTTTTGATTTAAATTATTGTTCTTTTGTGTGAACTTAGTGTTCTTTTAACACAAACTGATATTCATTTGTTGACGTTTTCAAATTTTTGAAAATTTTCATGTGAAATCAATTTTGGAGTCTGATCATTAAAAAGTAAATATGTTCTTTTGATGTAAGTTAGTGTTCATTTTGGATGAACATAACGTTGTTTTATATGCAATGTTCTTTTAGAAGAACTAATTGTTCATTCTGTGTCCCTTCTAACTAATGTTCATTCCCTTCTAATTTTTTTTTTGGGGAAGGTAATGTGGTGGAACCCTAGCCAGATCTCAACTGACACAGTTTATTGATCTGGTGTTTGCGGGGGCCGACATTTGAGAGTAGGGGGGAATGGTAAGGAGATCCCCACCCCCAAATGCCCCTAGTGGGATTTGATCCCATGACCTTCAAGTCATGAGATCAAATCTTTACCACTAGACCAAGCCAAGCTTGGTTGGCCCTTGTTTGTCTTTTAGATGGAGATGGAGATAGAGATTATTTAGATATTATTGAAGATGTTAAACGCCATCTCTTTTTATTCATTACAAATTCTCAACCACTCATTTTTTGGTTCATTAATAGAAACTTCTTTCTCCTGCTCTTCCACCTCCATAAAAAAAAACTTGTGTTTTTGTGACTAAAGTATGCTAATTAATTGAATAGCCTCGTATTGAATTTGCAGTGGACGTTCATTTTAACCCAAACGATTTCGAGTCAAATGAAAGTTATCTATTTTTTCTTCAAAAGATATTAGCAATTTGGATATGCCAATTTAACCTAGACGAGTACAACCTTGAATCAAATGTAAATTTCAAATTTTATCTTCCAAAATATAAACTATTTTATTTAATATGCGCAAAATACCTAGTCCCATTAGTGCAACATTCATGAGATAATTGTAATAATTTCATGCAGATTGTAAGAACAAACATAATTATTTTGTGCACATCGAATTAAGCAAATGAAAAAAATTGAAGATCGAATAAAATAAGATGCAAAATTAATTTTCTACATATTGTATGCAAATTACATTTAGGAAAAATTGCCTAGAATAATGCAACCTTTTGCCCATTCGCAGATAATAATGCAACCTAAAGATTATTCTGGAATAATGCAACCTTTATACCCCATTTATTTTAAACAGGACAAATGACCGGTGACCTGAATGGAGGGTAATTTTTATTAACAACTTTAAATTCAAAACAATAAAATTAAAAAAAAAAAAACTTAAGCGTAGACATGGAGGCTGGAGCTAACAGATTCAATTTCCAAATCCCAACTCCTCATCCTTCCTCCTTTCTTTTTCAATATAGCTTACTATACTCACTATCTTCTTCATTCCAGACCTTCATCTCCAACAACAATGGCAGAAAAAAATCAAAACAAAAGAAAGAATCTCAATAGGCTACACACTCCCTCCATACAAAGTAAAATCAATCATTCTACCATCATTACTCACCCACGCCAAACACCAAAACATCGATCTCATCCACATTGATCTCCATCATCCTCTACCCAAACAAGGCCCTTTCGATTGCATAATTCACAAATTCTACGACGAAAATTGGAATCATCAATTACTCGATTTCCAATCCAAACACCCTCACATACGATTCTCCATCCGCAATCCGCCGTCTTCACAACCGCGTCTCCATGCTTGAAGTCGTCAATAATCTCACTCTTCCACCGTCGGAGGCGGCGCCGCCGCTTATCGGAATCCCTAAGCAGATTTTGCTAACTGAAGAAAACAATGTGGAAAACCTAGGTTTGAAGTTTCCGGTGATTGCAAAACCGGTAATCGGAAATGGAACGCTAAAATCGCACCAGATGTCATTAGTGTTGAGCTCTAATGGATTAAAGAAAGTAAAACAACAACCACAACAATCTTCAGTTGTGTTGCAGGAGTTTGTTAATCATGGCGGTGTTTTATTTAAGCTTTATGTTGCAGGAAATTATGTTAGGGGTGTTTTCCGGTGGGCGGGAATTTTGGGTGTTTTTGGGTGGGCGAGGATTCTGGTGGGAGAAGGTGGGGTGGGGGGGGGGTTCTGGTTAACGGGTCGGGGAGGGGAGGGGTAGTTTATTTTTTGTTTTATCTTTTTTTTTATTTTTTAATAAATTTGTTGATCAGAACCAATTATTAGCTGACACGTGTCCCACTAAACCTATTATTCAGGTTATATTCACTTTTATCCGGTTTTGTCCTATTTAAAATAAATGGGGTATAAAGGTTGCATTATTCCAGAATAATCTTTAGGTTGCATTATTATTTGCGAATCGCCAAAAGGTTGCATTATTCTAGGCAATTTTTCCTTACATTTATTCATGTATTTTGAACAAACTAACAACATATTTCATGGGCGAGATTTATGAGATAGTTTTACGTATTTCATGTATATTTAACAAAATAAGCTTACGTATTCCATAATATTTGTATGAATCATGAGTTCATGACTACGTGCTTCATATCAATTACACGAAGACACATATATTTATAGATATATTCAAAGGCGTTGACAAGGGTTGCAACCTGCCACATGTCACAATCCCTCTTTCAATAACAATCTATCCTCATTATTCTCATATATTAAAAAAAAAGTTGTTAATGTCAAGGTTCGAACCTACAACCTCAAGTATGAGAAGAGTGAGCTACAACAACCATCCATCTACCGCAACATTATTGTTACTTTTGTCAAAATCAATTGATATATGGATGAAAACCAATAGTTATAGTGCAACTTTTGATATCCATATTTATAAATGTATATTTTTTTTAATGATATTTGTCACATTCGCAATGTTTAACCACTAACAAATACTGTAAAATAACGAGGCCTAATACTAGTTAACTTTCTAAAACTCTACCATTTTTATCTTTTCTTACTATGAATAATTTTTTTAATATTTAAATATATCCATATTGAATAATTTAGTGTTTGATATAGTATTTTTTTTATATATACTCCCTCCGTTCCAAAATGTTATACCCATTTGATATATGGGGGAAAACCAAGGCAAATAGAATCATAGGAGAATCTTATGTTTATTTTAATAATTTTCATGTACTTTTTTTTGTCCTTATTAGGAAAAGTAAGAGAAAGAGATTTAAATGTGGGGACCATTAAAGTACAAATGAGTAAAAGGTAGGTAAATATTTAGATATTGAAGGGTAAAATGAGGAGAAAAAATGTATATAAATAGAAAAGATTCTATATGGGTATATCTTTATAAAACAGCCTAAAACGGAAAATGGGTATAATATTTTGGAACGGAGGGAGTAGTTATTTTATTCATATTAAATTAAGTTTAGGATTTAAAGTATAATTTTATTAATTTTGTTAAAGGAAAATTGACTGGAATAATCTAAACAATGTTCGTTTCGCCAAGAATAATCCCTACTATGGATTATTTTTGTATAATCCCAACTATTGAAAAATTCCGCCACAAAGTATTATAGAGAATAGCATAAATAATTGTAAATTATAGAGAATCGACTCTTATAGTGTAACATCCTGTCTTTTACCAACTATGCTTTAACTTAAATAATTGTAACAACGATCAAATCAGTGGTAGCGGAAATACGACCAATCGAAACTCCAAATCATATATATATAAAGAGGAATGAGGTCTCATACCCTCATCTCTAACTAAACAAGCCAAATCCATAATTATCCATAATCTCGAAACTCAACCAAATTCGAAATATGAAACCAAAATCCAAAAGATCAACTCTAAAACTAACATTCAAACTAACAAAGGTAAACTACTTGAGACCAACTAGAAAACTAGTCCTAATCTCAGACTCATAATGCTCGTCCACTATGACTAGCACAACCTTCTTGCTTAAATGGGTAAACGCACAACCCCGATCCATAGAGTAACAACTCTAACAGCATCGTCATCTGCAATATATATCAACAAAATTCCACAATCAGTGGGGAGTAACTAGCACTTAGGAAACAAATAGTAAGCTTAAATAAAGTTAGAACAAATGTCAAAGACAAGACAACACAAATAGCAACAAAAGAAGGAAAAGGACACATTACAACAAACGTCAAGCTTTAACATAAAGTACTAAGAAGAATGCTTTAAATGTTTAATATAAAGAATTTCGAAAGACCAACATCAAAGGGATCACAAAAAAAAACCAACAATTTGAAAATAAATAATTTAACATATAGAGAGCGAACGCTAGTGACCCGCAACCCACCTCCTCAAGAAATGTCAGGTCGCAACCTCCAGAACGGCCTATGAGTTACGTTCCCTACCGTATGTGTCTAAGAATGGCCAAACTCCCGATGCGGGACTATACACGCAGTATCTCCCGAGCTCTCGGAAGACAACAAGTCCTAGGTATCTCCAATGCAGGGTAACACCCAACGTGATGTCCCCTGACCCCTCGGAGTGCATGTTCGTTACCTTCGGGACACCGTCCCTTAGGTACTCAACTCAATAAAAAACCGAACTTAAAATTCAAAGACAAAATAATATACTTCAATTCATCAAATCGTCAAATTCCTCAAATCATCAACTTCATCAAACTCATCAATTCATCAAAATGATTAAAGTCATTAAAATCATCAAAACCATTTAAACCGTCAAAATCATTACAATCATTAAAAAATATCAAAATCATTAAAACCATTAAAATCATCAAATCCTCAAAATCATCGAAGTTCAAAAATCTCAAATTGATACTGTAAGCTCTCCAAAATATACTGCAAGTACATCAAAAGGCATAAAAAACGTCATCTGAGTTTGGATGCGAAGTAAATTATGATCAAGTCACAATACTCTCCGTACATAACTCTTGGCGAAGTGCTGCTAAAGGCAGTGTTATTCTCCCCCCGAGCATTACGACGTCGACAACTCAAACTTGGCATAAGATAATCATAAATATTAATAAGCATCAAGTACTAATAGTATACTTCCAAACATGCCTTAGGATACTCCACAATACTACCAAAGTCATTAACGAAACACGGAATCATGCTGTAAGCTAACTGTGCAAAAAATGCTCACAATAACAACTTTAAACAGACCTAACTCTCAGTACAAATAATATTTTTAGAAAATTCCAAAGGGACATTAAAATTTAGCTCGTTAGCTTTCCAACGACTGGTCACAAGCTCAATTCCGATAACAAACGAGTGAGATATGACCATTTGAAAACAGGCTGGCAAATCTGTTCGCGGGACGCAAATACAGTCGCGGGTCGCGAGCATGCCACTGCCCTCAATTCTTTTACACGTTTCTTTGACAAAAACCTCTTCATGTTTAAGGCATCAAACATCATACAAAATCATCCACCATACAAAATGAAGACATTTAACAAGTGAAATTAACAACCAAGAATTCCTCCAAATTTCCCCAATCATTCATATAATCATAAATTTACAAATTTCATTCATCCATCAACAAACCAACTCAACAACTAGCACATCAATGCAAATAGCAAGATTATAAGGACAAGTTAGATAAGAAATTTTCAAATATAAAACTAGCCTAACATGATACTAGGAAGAATTATACACAAACAATCCTCTAAGTTCATCCTACCATGATTCTAGGTTCTCTAACGATAATTATAACAATCTAAGGTTACTTCTCATTTCCTAACGTGCTAGAAAAATGCTAGTTACCTCGATCATCGAGAGGAGTGCAGAGAATATAAGCAAAAGTATCCTAGAAATCGTGCGGATCATCACTACCTTCTTCCTTGAAGACTTCTCCGCCATTGAACAAAGTACTTCCCTCTTAAACAATTTTAGAGTCATCTAAAACAATCAGTAGTGTTCCGACGACAATTCGTGGTGATCTAAAGCTCGGATTTAAAATTCCTCCGGTCAAAGTGAAGCTCTAGATGTTGTGAACATTATGTACAAATTTAAGAACGATCCAATGGTTAGATCTCCGGCAATCTCCATTTGCGTGAGGGTGTGCAGTGGAAAAACGGGAATACTTTCCTCTCCTTTTTCTTTCTTGAGGAGGGACGTGTGGGAAGGCAAATGGGAAGAGAAAGAGTGCTGAATTTCTCATTAAGTTTACAGCCAAAGGAGGGGTTTAATAGGGGGTTGATTAAGGTGAGT
Organism: Patellifolia procumbens; assembly: GCA_947645195.1. Taxonomy (NCBI): domain Eukaryota; kingdom Viridiplantae; phylum Streptophyta; class Magnoliopsida; order Caryophyllales; family Amaranthaceae; genus Patellifolia; species Patellifolia procumbens. Next base: position 81,561 of record CANSGD010001375.1, on the reverse strand, counting down.
AATGACGGTAATTAAGTAGCAATTAAGGGGGTGTCAATGGAGGCAACGAAGAGGCAACGAAGAGGCACGAACTCTTAGCATCCTATGGTTACAAACAACATATGGACAACTGAAATGGAGTCTTCTAGAAGCTTCTAGATGGTTAATCTTTTCGGCCCTATTGGAATAAAGGTGGTGGACTAAATTTTGTTACATGGTTGGTCCGCAAATGCGACGATTAAGCTAAATTAAAACATTAGCCTAACTAAGACTAACTCAAATATTATACTCAATAATAATAATAATAAAATGTATGATCACATTTTCATATATCAAGATAAGCTCAACTTAAAATAAACAACATTAAGTTATAGCTTAATTCACATATCAAATCGTCAGAGCAATGTTATAGATAGTCGCACCGTATAAAATTTAAGCTTAAAGAATTATGATATATAACTAAACAAATTAATAAAAACTTAAAATTAAATCAAAGAACACAAGTTAAAATAAGAAGCAAGGGTCTAAATGAAAATTAATAGTCTTATAGATAATTCAGCTTAATAGGTAAAGCTATGCAAATTTATAAAATATAAATACTATGAACATCGTCAAATAATTAATCGTCCATCGACTACACACATTTTGAAATCAAGGTATGCATGCACAATACATTGTTCTCCAATCAAGGTATGCATGCCTTCAGTCTGGCCCACTGAGAAAAAGACTTTCATGACGTCACCATCTTCACCAGATGACGTCACTTCATCACTACCTATAAATAGTACTCTCATCTGACCATTCAGGTACGTTTTTCCATATATTGCAGAGCATTTACTTGTACTACTCTCTCTGACTTCTGAGATCAGATCTGACTTAAGCATCGGAGAGCCAATCCCGGGAACATCCCCGGGGTAGTTCACGGTGCTCGATTTTGCAGGTGCCTGGAGTTCGAAGACCTTGGACTTATTTGGTTACTACACTAGCTGGAATTGGACTTCCCCGAATTACAAATTTACTGTGTTTTTTGTACCCGAATCACTCACCTTTTTCTGTTCTCATCTCTTATGTACAAGACTTCGTTATTACATGTAGGCAATTTAATGACAATTGAAGATATTGTGAAAGCATTTCATCCTAGGTGATGAAAGTTTGTGTAAGCTAAAAGTGTTGATTGTTTAACCAATTTGTCATCTAATACGAAATGTTTTGACGAACTTCTGCCTTTTAATCAAACATCACACACAATAGTCCACATTCGTCCTAGTATGTCTTGTACGCAATAAATGATAAGATTCAGGAAACATGAGTTTAATAATATTCATATGAGCTAGTTCCCTACTAGTTACGACTACAATTATTAGTCTGAATCATATAATTGTCTTGTATAACCAAGAGCCCATCCATAAGTTGATGTTTTCTCATTTTTCAACCAAGCAAAGGCAATAGAGAAAAAACATCATGTTAGACTATACCAATAATTCCTAAAAACGATATTTTTTATTCGTCAGTGTACCACCAAGGATAGAATTTCACTCAACCTAGAATATTAGAGTGCACAAAGTTACGTCTCTCAGAAAATTTATCCCAACTTTTTCACAAATATTGCATGTAGTCGACTAGTCGTTATCACCAATCAGTTTCATAGGTTGTTGCATAACAAATCTACCAGTTTTGTGGGCAGTATAAATATCTTAGACTATAATTATAGTCGTTTACTCCTTTTTATCTGAACATCCATGATTTGATCGATCTGCCATCACATGAGATTTAGTTAGTTCTTGAACCAACGATGGATGATTTTTACTTAATGTGCTAACAGTCGCATAACCCTTCTTGAAATATGGAAGCTCATGATTAATGTGGAGGATACAAATGACCAATTTGTCATCTAATACGAAATGTTTGATAAGAACATGTTTTTTTTTTGCTTTAGTTGGAACACTTTTTTGTTTTATTAGTAAATTTATCTACATTTAATTACACGTTACTACTACAAATCTTTTTTTGTATATGAATACTTCATTGTTTTAGTAATTCTATTTTGTCCACTTACCTAGCTTCACAAGTAAGGGTAGCTTCTGCACTTCCAAAACTTTGGCCTTCATCATATTGAGATCGATTAATAACTAGAAATCATATTCTTATCAAACCCACTTGACAAACTCAAATAACGTTTGAGTTGGAAAAATAGTTGAGGTTATAGAAAACTCATTATAATTAGGTGCAATTTCAACAAATTCTTCAAAATGAACTATACTTAAAAGTTAAAACCCTATGAAACCTAAGGGTCCATTCAAAATCACCGCCATTTTCTAATTTTTGGATTAAGACTTTAGAATTATACGATATAGATTGTATAATAAATTAAGTCTTATATGCATGCTATGCATGCACGGTTAAAAATTTAATTATTAGTAAAGTGACTAATAATCTAATTAAAGAAGCATTTAAGATATATTTTTTATCATATTTTATTTTTTCCCTTTATTGTATTTTTGGTGTCCACCCCCTTCTCTTCCCTTATATAATATAGACAAATAAGTCATACCGATAATAAAACATAATATTTTGGAAACTGACAATAAAACTTAGAAACTATTTTTCTTGTTCCAATATTTTTAGCTTGCAAAAAAAAAATTGAAGTAACTATTACGAGCGGCTCTAAAATAAAAACCCCAATATTTAGAACCCAAATATTGATTACATAAAAAACTTCTCTTCATCTATTAGTATGCAAATTACAAATAATGGAGTATTAATAATTTTATGTGAATCATAGGAAGGCAATCGAGTAATTTTGTTTAACTCATATGAAACATGTAGCTATGCTTCATATACAAATTTTAGAATACATACAACTGCTTTGTCACATGGACATGACTAAAAAATGCTTCATACATGGAAAGTGTTGGATATTTAGAGTATTTGGTAGGATGATTTCATGTAACGAGAACTTAAGTTACTTGGTTAAGGTGTCGTTACTTAAGTTACGTTAGAATGCACAATTAATTGTTTATGGTAGAATAAACAATTTGTAACTTCATAAGCTTTGCTTTGGAGTTAGTTAGCAAAAGAAGGAAGAACAAGTGAACTGGGCAGGGGCGGGTCGCGGCCCGCGACCAGTCGTCGCGACTCGCGACGAGAACCTGCCTGTTGACGCTTATGTTTTGCGATTTTGCCTTTTAAGCGGTTATTGTCCGTTTTTCCTTGGTTTGACGTGCATATATTTGGGTATTACCACAGATGAAATGACAGAAGTTCATTTGCATTCTCTCAAAAAGCACACAAAGTTCTCTCTTTGGTTTTATTGTTCATCAAACACAAAATCATACAATACTAGTTCTCATTTGACAAGATTCATACGAGCGTGACTCTTGTTGTTCTTCTTTGTATCTCGGAGGTGAATTCCGTGCAACCCGTGCTTCGTATAGGGTCGGAATATCGCTTTTGGGAAAGTGTTTCCATACACGCCTAGAGGATTGTTTCTTTCGTTGTTGTCTTTTGTGTGATCATCTTTGTTTTCCCGGTTACTAGCACTAACAATCCAAAAGCGATATTTACATTAAGATGGCTACACTTCGTGAGATGACAGCGAATTTCCACAAACTTGATAAGTTTGAAGGCGTGGGTTTCCGTAGATGGCAAAAGAAGATGCACTTTCTTCTTACCTCTTTGGCGGTGGTGTACGTTCTCACATCCCCGAAGCCTATTGAAGTGGATGATGAGACGATTGAGGCTACGAGGAAGAGGAAGAAGTGGGAGAACAACGATGACTACATATGCCGTGGTCACATTCTTAATGGTATGTCCGATGATCTCTTTGATGTTTATCAATATTATGAATCCGTTAAAGTTCTTTGGGATGATTTAGAGTCTAAATATATGGCCGAAGACGCTTCTAGTAAGAAATTTCTAGTGAGCAATTTTAATAACTTTAAAATGGTTGAGTCTAGGCCAATTATGGAGCAATTCCATGAAATCCAAATAATTTTAGGAAGCTTTAAACAACATGATATTAGTATGGATGAAACATTTGTCGTTTCTTCAATAATCGATAAATTACCCTCCTCTTGGAAATATGTTAGAAATAGCTTGAAACATAGGAAGGATGAAATGACTATAGAACAATTGGGTGCTCATCTTCGGATTGAAGAGGGCATTCGGGTTCAAGATGGTCAAAAGGAGGTAAATCCTAGTTCTTCCACTATTAACATGGTGGAGGATGGAAAGTCTCATGACTCTAATCCTAAGAAGAGGGCACATAACTTCACCAAAGGAAAATATGGTAAGAAACCAAAGTTTGGTGGAGGAGGACAACAACGAGCTTGTTGGGAATGTGGAAAGCCCGGTCACTTCAAGAAGGATTGCACCATTTGGAAGAAAAAGATGAACAAGAATGGGCATGGTAGTGGGAAAGGCGAGTCAAGCCATACCTAACCCAAGCAAGGTACTTGTGCACAAGTTTCACTTAATTCGGTTTTGAATTATGTGTGTACGATTTCTGAAATCTTTTGTGTACAGGATGATTGTTCATGGTACATCGATTCGGGAGCTTCAAAACATGTATGCAAGGAACGATCTCTCTTCAAGACCTTCAAGGAGGCGGATGAAGGAGAAGTTCTTTACATGGGAAATGATTCTACTGCTAAAGTCTTAGGAGTAGGTCAAGTTGAGCTAGTTTTTAGTTCCGGAAAGTCTCTTGTTTTAAGAGATGTTGTATTTGCTCCGGACCTTAGAAAGAATCTAGTCTCGGGAGCTATCTTGAATCGAATAGGTTTTAAAATGGTTTTTGAGTCGGATAAATTTATTCTATCTAAAGGAGGGTCTTTTGTTGGATTTGGTTATTTATGTAATGGTATGTTCAAGTTAAGTATTTCGAATACTTTGTTAAACAATGTTTGTGTTGTTAATGATAGTTCTTCTCTATGGCATTACCGGCTTGGTCATGTTAATTATAGAAAGCTTTATTCTATGTCAAAGGATGATTTGATTCCTAGTTTTGATCCAAGTATAGAGAAGTATTAAACATGCATGCTTACAAAGATAACCAGAAATTCTTTCCCAAATAATGTGGAAAGAGATACTAATTTGCTTGATTTGGTGCATAGTGACCTATGTGATTTTCATAGCACTCCTTCTTTAGGTAATAAGAAGTATATCATAACATTTATAGATGATCATTCTAGGTATTATTATGTTTATCTTCTATTCACTAAAGATGAAGCTCTAGATAAGTTTAAGATCTATAAAAACGAGGTTGAATTGCAACTAAATGACAAAATAAAACGGCTTAGAACCGATAGGGGTGGTGAATACCATGATCCTAGTTATTTCCAATCTTTAGGAATCATACATGAAAGAACCGCGGGTTATACACCACAACAAAATGGTATAGCGGAAAGAAATAATAGAACTTTACAAGAAATGGTAAATTCTATGTTATCCTATTCGGGTTTAAGTGATGGATTTTGGCCTGGGGTGAAGCGGTCTTAACGGCTTGTTATTTATTAAACCGCGTTCCTATGAAAAAGAACAAAGTTACACCCTATGAATTATGGTACAAAAGAAAACCAAATCTAAGTTATCTTAGAGTTTGGGGTTGTAGGGCAATTGTAAAAGTGCCGGAACCTAAACGTAAAAAGTTAGGTGAAAGGGGAGTTGAATGCATCTTTATAGGGTATTCTATTCATAACAAGGCCTATAGGTTCTATGTTATAGAACAAAATGACGTTTGGGCAATTCACACTATTGTGGAGTCAAGAGATACAATCTTTGATGAAAATTGTTATTCATCAATTCCTAGACCAAAGGATGTAACTCCAAGTACCATTATTTAAGAAGATGATCGGTCTTTAAATGATCATGAAGTAGATGAACAAACTCTAGAAGAGAATGTAGCATCGACTTCATCACAACCTAGGAGAAGTAAAAGGGCAAGAAAAGAGAAATCCTTTGGCCCGGATTTTCATGTATATTTGGTTGAAGGGTCTAGAAGTTCTATATTGACTAAATTTCCATATGTGTTTAATGTGGAAGGTGATCCTTTGACTTATGGTGAGGCCATGAGATCTCAAGATGCTCCTTTTTGGAAGGAAGCTATTGATGATGAGATGGATTCCATCATGGGGAATAACACATGGGTTTTGGCGGATTTGCCTCCCAAGTATAAACCTATTGGGTGTAAATGGATTTTCAAGAAGAAAATGAAAATCGATGGAACTATTGATAAGTTCAAAGCCCGGTTAGTGGCTCAAGGCTTTTCCCAAAAGCCGGGTATAGATTACTTCGATACATATGTACCCGTTGCTAGAATCTCTACTGTAAGGTTGTTGATTGCTCTTGCGGCTATACACAACCTTGTGATCCATCAAATGGATGTTAAGATAGCGTTCTTAAATGGAGAGCTAGATGAGGAGGTTTACATGAAACAACCTGAAGGGTTTGTTGTAAAAGGTCAAGAAGGTAAAGTTTGCAAACTCGTTAGATCTTTGTATGGGCTAAAACAAGCCCCCAAGCAATGGCATCAAAAGTTTGATGAGGTTGTGTTGTCTAACGGATTTAAATTGAATAATTCGGACAAGTGCGTATATAGCAAATTTGATGACTTAGGTCATGGTGTAATGATTTGTCTATATGTAGATGACATGTTGATTTTTGGGACTGATTTGTCACAAGTTGAGTGGGCAAAGGCTTTCCTATCATCAATGTTCTCCATGAAAGATTTAGGAGAAGCGGATGTCATTCTAGGCATAAGAATTAAAAGAAGCAATGGTAAATTGAGTTTATCTCAAACACACTACATTGAAAAAGTACTTAAGAAGTTCAATGTTAGTGATTGCTCTTTTGTATCAACTCCTATGGATCCAAGTGAAAAATTAATGCCAAATGATGGTAGTGTGGTATCTCAACTTGAGTATGCACGGGTCATAGGATGTTTGATGTATGCTATGACGAGTACTAGGCCAGATATCGCATTTGTGGTAGGAAAGCTTAGTAGGTATACTAGTAACCCTAGTATGAAGCAAGTTGGATCTCTAATAGAGAGGATCACTCTTCCACAAGTGGATTCGCTTTTCTACTTGGGGGAGGTGCTATCTCTTGGGCTTCTAAGAAGCAAACTTGCATTGCGGACTCCTCCATGACTTCGGAGTTCATTGCTTTGTCCTCGGCTAGTAAAGAGGCGGAGTGGTTAAAGAATCTCATGATTGAGATTCTTTGTTGCCAAAACCAATATCGCCCATAGCGATACATTGTGATAACGATGCAGCTTTGGCAAGGGCATATAGTCAAGTTTATAATGGTAAGTCAAGGCACATTGGTGTGCGGCATTCCTATATTCAAGGACTTATCAAGGATAGTGTTATCACTGTTGACTATGTGGGAACTACGTATAATCTAGCGGATTGTGTTACTAAGGCCTTGGTTAGAGATACGGTGAAGAGGATGGCAATCGGTCTTGGATTGGAGCCCTTAGTTAATCACGAGTGAGGGAATCTTAACTTAACGCCCAATTAGACGTTGGGTCTTAAGTTCAATAAGATTAATTCCTTCATTTGATGATTGAAGAACATTTGTAAATATCCTCTAAGTGTTGTTCTTATATTGACTATGATGTTAATAAGAGGTTGTATATCTTAATAGTTCTCTTGTTATGCCTTGTCATAGTGGCATGTTTATTTAAGAGTTCTACCTATGTAAGTGTGAAGTTTAGCCGCTTCAAGTAGCTATAGGGGCATAGCTATGATACACTTATGAATGATACGGACACATGGCTTTAAGTGTCAAGTTTAATGAGTTCAAGTAGTTAATCTTGTGTGTATGGTATCTTCAAGTTTTCCACTATGTATTGAGATTGGTTCAATCGCTTGCGACACCTTTCAGATACGGATTCTTGGAATGTATATTATACTAGGTGGAAGTTCAAGTCTTAGTACACTTTCATTGATGCATGAGGTTGTTTGTTTTGATGATGTTTTGTGCTTAGTTCCTTTTAAAATACTCTAAATGGGGGAGGATTGTTGGATATTTAGAGTATTTGGTAGGATGATTTCATGTAACGTGAACTTAAGATACTTGGTTAAGGTGTCGTTACTTAAGTTACGTTAGAATGCACAATTAATTGTTTATGGTAGAATAAACAATTTGTAACTTCATGAGCTTTGCTTTGGAGTTAGTTAGCAAACGAAGGAAGAACAAGTGAACTGGGCAGGGGCGGGTCGCGGCCCGCGACCAGTCGTCGCCCCCGCGACTCGCGACGAGAACCTGCCTGTTGACGCTTATGTTTTGCGGTTTTGCCTTTTAAGCGGTTATTGTCCGTTTTTCCTTGGTTTGACGTGCATATATGTGGGTATTACCACAGATGAAATGACATAAGTTCATTTGCATTTTCTCAAAAAGCACACAAAGTTCTCTCTTTGGTTTTATTGTTCATCAAACACAAAATCATACAATACTAGTTCTCATTTGACAAGATTCATACGAGCGTGACTCTTGTTGTTCTTCTTTGTATCTCGGAGGTGAATTCCGTGCAACCCGTGCTTCGTATAGGGTCGGAATATCTCTTTTGGGAAAGTGTTCCCATACACGCCTAGAGGATTGTTTCTTTCGTTGTTGTCTTTTGTGTAATCATCTTTGTTTTCCCGGTTACTAGCACTAACAGAAAGAACATTAGTTCGTAAAATATGAATTTAGCATTTTATTCCATTTGATTTTCAAGTCAAATTTGTATGTTCCATACAAATTTTATATGCACGAAATCCCTATAAGTGTTCGCGTAATATTGCACGAAATAGTGCTAAAAAATTTGTTCATATTGCATAAAATTGCAAAGAAAAAAACCTAGGAAATTTTTTTGCAACATAGAATTAATTTGAGGTTGTATGAGTTAAAATTATCTTCCATTATAGATCCCAAACAGGTTTATTCAAACGTATATTATATTGTAGTCACAAAAAAGTTCTTTTGATTTATTTTTCTCTAGGCATGGGAGGAGGAGGAAAGTGAAATTATTCTAATTCAAGTAAAATAAAAGATTGGAGGAGTTGCGTCAAGTTAAAAATGGTTGTCACTAGCACCACCCAAACTAATACATGGGGTTGGTATTAGGAGGTAAAATAAAAAAAATTGAAAGAAAATTGACGTAAAGTGATCTTAGTGAAAAGGAAGGAGAATTAAGGAGAATTAATATTGAGTGTATTTGATCGAAATCATTTCAAAATATCAATAAAAAAGGAAAATGATAAATACAGTCCTTAGTGCTATATATAGGAGTCTAAAACGGAAATTTAATTAACTTTCAGACATTAATAATACCGGTTCACGCGATTTGACATAAATGTCCAATTTATTACCATTTTAGATAATATATTCAAAGCTTATATACAACGATTATCACCTATAAAAAAGTTTTATTATATTTTGCCAATTTCCTCATTTAATTATGTCATTATGTGACTAACAAATTTATTTTTTACTGCTTTCATGGTTCATTTCCACCATTGTGGCATTGTCACCTCCCACGTTATGATTTAAAAAACTATATTCCAAGGAAATTAATAGAGTATTGGATTTACTAAAGGTAAACGATCTTTAGGCTCATCTCTATGTCACTAAACATGCAAGAGAGCTTTAGCCTTTAGCAAGATTTGGTTAAGTGTTCCCACATAGAGGGCAAAGCCTAGCATGACAAATTTACCAAATATTTAATACTCGGATAGTTATAAATGTATAACAAATGCCTTATCTAATGTCAAAGCAAAGTTAGGTGCACTGTTGAGCATCCAAATCGCTGCATCAGCGACGCACTAAGCATACTAGATGGATGGAGTACTTAACGTCAATAGCTTAAATATGGCATTTGGAGTACTGCAAGAGACCATGTTTTATCTGACCCCTTTCTCTCCCTGAACCCTCTGAATTGGGAAATAAATATATTATGTTGTTTAAAGTTTAGCAACTTTAATGGTATCTTTATTAATACAACTATAGAAAAATAATTTTTTGTCAAAAACTATTTTTTATAATGCATATTATTGGTTTAATCACCTTTTAAAATTTTATTTTAAAATAACTACCTTATATATATATATATATATATATATATATTAAACCAGTTGGTTTTACTATAGAACTATTTTTGGCCAAAAATTTCAATGACCGTTTTGCCCCTAAGTGGTTTTCAGTCAAAATTTATAGATTTTACCCCAAATTTCTTCTAAAAACTCACACTATTTAATTTTCCACCTTATTTCTATCATCTTCATCAATCCTCCAAATTGAAAAAATCAGTTTTCTACCTTCCCTATTGTCATTTTCAATCTCCCAAGATCTGGACAAGCTAGAAGGCCAAGTCTGGGTTCTCAATGGAGGGAAGGAAGAGGTTGAAGAAAAAAGGAGAGAAATGAGACAAATGAAGAAAAAAAAGAACGATAACAAATTTAGAAATATCCCCAATTTTATTTACCAACGAAATTACAAATCACCAAAAATCTCCAATCTTATTTACCCACTAAATTCAAATCTAAAAACCCCTAATTAGAAAAATCCCCAATTCAAAATTTTTTGATATAATCTTAATTATTCGAATGCCTAATTCCAAAAATTGAAGTGCAAATTTGAAATTAAACAAAGCTCAAGTCTTAATTGCAACCGGAAAGGATCGATTGTGTGAGCCTAGATTTTAGGTTTGTATGTCGTCCATAGAAATCTATCACTTCCTTAGGTCCTTCTTTCTCTTTTATTCTCTTCGGTCGATGCTATACTGTACTCCCTCCATCTTTTTTTCCTATGCACCATTTTTCCTTTTGGGATGTTTCCAAAATAGTGTTCAGTAAATAGTCTTCAAAGTAGCTAAAAAAAGCTAACTTTTCAGCTAAAAGAGCTTTTTACCGGTTTTTTGTGCTTGCTTTTGACCTTAACTTCTATCTTGTACTAAACAACAACACTATAGTAACAACTACTTTTAACAAACACTTCCATAAGAGACTAATAATTAAATAGTCGGTCGAATAAGGCAATACAGATAGTTGGTCAAATCAGCCAATATAAAAAGCTAACAACCACCCGGCCAATTACCAAACACCCCTTTATAATTTTGATGATTATGTATATCAATAAGGAAAGTTGTGTGTATGTGACAATAAGCTGATGCAACATAGTCCAATGGAAACCGGTATAAAGGACAAGGGAGATTAAGAAAAGAGAATGGCTTAATATCTGTTTTTTTTTGTGCAATGGGAAATTAAATTAACTAGTCATGGCATAAAACCTATTACAGTCCGTAGATAGTTGCATCAAACAGTAATGGGGAGGGTTAGGAAAAGGCCTAATTACATTCGAGAATGTTACCATAGCCCTACATTTCTTAGATATTCATAACCTAATTGTCTTCACGATTAACGAAGATGATCTTAAACTCTTGGAAGTAGTGCGACAACTCCCTTCCATCAATAATAATCTCAGTATATAAGTCCTCGTATGTCTCATATGAATTTATAGCACTCCCTGCCATCAAAGTGTTTTGGTAATGGAGACCGTCTTTAGATTGCCTGATGGATCCTTGGAATAACAAGTTTCTATCAGGGATTCTATCCTCCAAACAAGCCATAAAAAGAAGTTAATTTTGAATAGGGTTTGATATCTGAAATTGCATACATATTTACTAACCACGCGTCCACAATAGATGAACCGTCAAAAAAGAAGTCTTCAATAGATGAAAATACTATTTGTATTAGCCTAAAAAGGTTAATATGTCCATAGAACACTGCATTAGGATAATTGAAGTTCAGACGACTTTCTAAAGAAAAGATTATGCTTAGCTAGTCAAATTGGGGTTACGCTTTATATTGGAGTTCAGAACTTGTATGCATTATTGCGTCACCAATTTTATTACTTCCTCCGTAACAAAATGATCGCAATAAGTCACTTTCCACGCATTTTAAAGAAGCGATTCAATGGTGTAAACAAGCAAATTAGCCAAACCCATTTTAAGACTAGTAATCTATAATCTCATTCTTACTTGTGTTAAAATAAATTTGCCTAATTTGCTAGTTTATACCATTAAATATCTTTCTTAAAAAGCGTGCAAAATGACTTGTTGCAAACATTATGTTACAGAGGAAGTATGTTGTTTGTGGAGCCCTTTGACAAGCTTAATAGCAGCTAAGAGTTGTGACCATTGCTCATCAGACAAGGTAGGTGTGGAAGACCGATCACCTTCGGATACATCTTGCGAACCATAAGTAGACCTATTGCTGCCTATATTAGCCGCGAAACCACGACCACATGTTAAGATAATTAATCTTTTGAGAAAACGGCTTAACCTTCTGATAGGTTTTAGTCGTGTCACCTAATCAAAAATAAACCTACGGACCTCTAACTAGGTAGTCAGTGGAAGCAGGGTCGAATCCACAGGGAGACAGAGTTTCTAAATTAATATTCAACCAATTCAGCTACTCCAGATGAAATCAGGGAAGAAATTAATTAAACTAATGAATAGACTACAGAAGACGGAATAATTCGAGGATTTAACTATGGAATAAAATTCTAGGGTATTAGGTCGGTCCACCATGCTTATGCCAATCAAATAGGGTCAACTACTACCAAAACCTAAGTCAAGAGTCGGGGATTAGAGCCTATGTTGAGCTATGGTTAAGACTCAACGCTCATAGTTCAACATACGCCGCATGTTCACTAACGTAATCAGAACTACTGACGTGTCCTAGGCCTCTAGTCGTAAGACGGATCTGTGCAAACAACTATTAACCACAAGCAACCAACGAAACTGCACAATAACGTTAATTACTCAATAAAGAACAAACCACATCACAATCACCCTAATCAAGCCCTAGAAATTGATAGAAATCTAAATCGCAATCATGGTATAAACATGGCTTTCCTATCTAACGCCCTAGAAAGAGAACTACTCACTCATAATCGAATTGACAACGACAAAACTAATTGGAAACCCTAACAATTGCATCATGAACAATTAAATAAATAAACTAAGCAATCAAAGTAATTAAAGAGATAAAGAGTAGAGAAGAGTACCAATTGACGGAAAGCAGGAACTTTTATTGAAATTGAAATAGGTTTGATCACCTCTAAATTAATCTAAAGTGTTTGAATTAAACTAAGAACAATGAAGAATAAAACTAGTCTAAACCTATTGAAAGATGAATAAAAGATGAATGAAAGATGTCAAATAAAAATGAGGAAAAAGGTACTTATAATACCCCCTCAAGTTAACTAAAAAACGGAAACAAAAGGCGAAATCCGCGTAAAAGGGTGCCAGACCCGATCGGGCCCGAGCACAGTACCCGATCGGGCCGCGGTACAAAAGTCATTGGTTTGCGTCTTGGGCCTTCGCGTAGCAGCAGCGCAGCATTAACTTAATATTACGGCCCACCCGATCAGGCCTCGGGCAGCCACCCGATCGGGCCAGGCGACGAAATGTGTCAGCAAGTTCCTCTCGAAAGCAGAAGCAGAATGAGACCAAGCAGCACTCCACCCGATTGGGTCGGGCGGTGGTCACCCGATCTGGTCTGGGCACATGTGTGCTCGCCCGATCTGATCGGGCATACATTGCCCGATCGGGTCCGCAACTTTCATACCCGATCATAAATACTTCGCCCGATCGGGCCATTTCTGCCCGATCAGTGCACGGAAAACTCCTTTGACTCCTTGGCTCTCTAATTTTCACGTTTAGGGGTCTTGGGACCTCCTAAACTATCCATAAAGCTCGTGAGCCATCCTACGTGCCTCGTAACATCTCGTAAAGCCGTGGTTGCTTTCAAAAGGCTCGGAAATAAGGAGAAAACTCCATAAAACCTGCAATTCAACATTAAAATACAAAGCCACAACTATATACGATAGTTAGCACAAAATAGCTCCCAAGAGCTCCAATGACGCACAAATTAGCTTGTAAATAAGGGAGAAAACTCTATATAAATACGTGATATCAAACTCCCCCAAACTAAACCTTTGCTTGTCCTCAAGCAAACAGCACATGAACATGGAATAGACTACCTCACCCCAAAGATAAAAACAAATCAAAGCTCAAAATATTTTCAAGACTAAGAATCGTTCAAGCAGGCATAATTCAAGTTTGGCTCATCAAATCCATCCAACCACCAATCATTCAAGCAGTTTATCAAACTCAAGCATCCACAAAGCATATAAGTCCTGAAAAGGTACTCACAAGGGTGTCACTCCTCTCAATTTTGTGGCAGGCAAAGAATGTGCCCGAACACTCGCCAACCCGACCATAAGTACCCTTCCCACTCACACTCTCATGTGTTTAAGAAGGTTCAATGACGCTCATCCTAGTCAAGTCGACTCAATTAGCAGAAATACTCTTTAACTTTGACAAACTAACTCGAAATCAATCAAATGAACAATGCAGACATAAGCTCAAGAGGACTTTATAGGGTTGTAATGAGGCTTAGGTGAGAGGTAGGGGATACTTTTGGGTAATGTGGTGGAAAAACCAAGAAAGGGGGAGCATAAATCATTCAAACAAGGCCTAAGATGGCGTTCACAACTCCCAACAATCACCATAAAACCATGTAAAATAACCCAACTCTCATAAATCAATGAAAAGCGCATAACAAACCCAATTTTCTAGCAATGGAGCGAATATTCTTTTATGAACGTACGTGAATGAAAGAACTAGAATTCTTTTGAATTTTCATTTCATTTTTCTTTCATTTTTCTGAACTTCATTCACGCAACTCTAAACTTGCTTTTTTTTCTTTTCTCTTTCTCGCTCTCAAACCACAGCAAATACACTTTTAAACTCCTCAAAAACAAAACTAAACCAACAAACCAATCTCAAACTCAACCCATACAAAAGCTCCCCCAAGCTAGGCTTGAAATAATATCAAGTGAAGGCTTTTGGCTCGTAATAGGGGTTTAAGTAAAACGAAACAAGTCATTAGGCTCAGCGGGGCTAAGGAGGATAAAAGTATATCAAAAATTCACTCTGAAGCTCAAGAATAAGACAAAAGAACGCCTCTATCACAGCACATGCTACAAGTCATCTAAGATCAGACAAGTACGAAGTCAAAGTCAAGATCAATCCACTAAAGAGGAACTAACACACAAGAATAGACTGGATAATAATATGAATCCAATAGGCTACAAAGAGGCCTCACAGTCTAACCAATTCAGGTATGCAGCACAAAGTGGTCTAATATAATCCAGAAATGCTCGAAATCATAGCAATCAAACATCAAATCATAGCCTCAAGATCACAAATGCCCAGCTATCCAGAAAACAAAGTCAAATCAATTTCAAATAGAGCACAGCAAGGGGCACAGGGAGGCAACTAACCAGTCATGGGAACCATATTTTTTTTTTTTGATTTTTTCAGTATTTTTGAAAGCAGTAAATCTATCCTAGAAAGCAGTAAAAGAGATAGGGAATACAAACAGAACTCCTCCCTCAAGCTGAACTTGGCAGTGTCCTCAATGCCAAAAGGTGATAAGGACTATGCTAAGAGGAAAAACAATGTTAGTACCCTCACTCTCGCTCACAAAAAGGAAGCAAAATAAAAAGAAAAGGAAAAGGGAAAGAAAATAAATACGAGTTGCCTCTCGCACAGCGCTGGTTTATAAAGGTCCCGCACGACCATAATCCTCCCTCTCTCAAATAGGAGGGGCTTGGCAATGAGTGCCACCCTCATCAAACATCTTTTTCCTCCAAATGTTCTTGACAATGCCTCCAGACGGTGAGGCAACCTTAGGTGGAATTGGAGCCTTCTCCATCCCTACTTCATCTAAAACCTTATCCCTGCAAAAAGATTGTTCAAGTATAGGAGCCTTAACAGCATTGGTTAGTTTAAAATCACTTTATCATCACCAACACTCAGAGTTAAAGACCCAGACTTGACATCAATGACAACACCAGCAGTACACAAAAACGGCCTACCCAAGATAATAGGAATCTGGGCATCCTCATCCATATCTAACACCACAAAATCAACAGGGATATAGAATTTCCCGACCCTAACAGGAACGTCCTCTAAAACACCTAGAGGGTATTTTATAGAACGATCCGCCATCTGTAAAGTGATTTGTGTGCATTTAAGGGCTCCCATGTTCAGTTTCTTATAAACAGACAATGGCATAACAGAAACAGAAGCACCTAAATCACACAAAGCCTTATCAATAAAAATAGGTCCAAGATGGCAGGGTATAGAAAAACTACCAGGATCTTTTAACTTTGGTGGGGTTTTATTTTGAATAAAAGCACTACACTCTTCAGTAAGAGCGACACGTTCTACCCCACCAAAGTCTCTTTTCTTAGTGATCATGTCTTTCAGAAATTTGGCATAAACAGGCACTTGGGTAATTAAATCTGTAAATGGAATCGTTACCTCAAGGTTCTTGACCATAGCCAAGAACTTACCAAATTGCTGATCGACCTTAGATTGTTGCATCCTGTGAGGAAAAGGTAGCCTTGGTGTAAAAGGCGTTTCAGAAACCTTCTCCTTTTTCTTCCCTGTTTGTTCAGCTGCTGCAGACAAATCGACTTCAGACGTCGAATTCTTCCTTTTTCCTTCCTCTACCACCCTCTTCTTCCCTGCAGTCGGGGTAACCTCATCAATGGGCACTGGAGGGGCATCATATGCAATGCCACTACGAAGAGTGATGGCATTCACATGTTCTCTCTGAACTGGTTGCCCTGGCAATTGTCCCTGCTGCCTCTGTGCATTAGATTCTGCCAACTGAGCAACTTGAGCCTCGAGAAGTTGGATGTGCTTCTCTTGGGCCCTCCTTGTTTCCTCTTGGGCCCTCCGTGTTTCCTCATTTGCCTTTTGCATAGACAATATCAGTTTCATCAGTTCAGAATTGCTAGGCTCTTGTGGGTTATGGTTTTGTGGAGGTGGGGTGGAAAAATTTTGTGGAGTTTGGAAATTATTGTGGTGATGGAAGTTTTGTGGTGGTGGTCTTTGGAAATGTTGTGGGGTTTGATGGTAGGAGGGTTTAGGATAGTTTTGTGGAGGTGGAGGTTGATAGTTTTGTGGATTTTGGTAGTTATGTGGAGGGGGAAGGTTTGTGGCCTTTGTTGAAAGGCGTTTGCCTGCTCCATCTGAAATTGACTGAACTGACAGTCATGCCCAAAGTGACCCTGAACACCACATACCTCGCAGTAAGATGAGGTAATGGGTGCTACTGCAGACATAGCATTGATACTCATGGGTGGAGGTGTCGGACTAGAAGACTTCATTAGCTGCTGAGTTAGTTGCGCCATCTGAGATGTAAGCAATGAAATTGCGTCAACTTCAAGTACCTTCTTAGTCAAACTCCTAGATGATGAATGGTCATTGGATGCAAGATTTGATATGAATTCATAACCCTCATCAACTGCCTTGTCTAAAAACACTCCTCCTGCAGACGAATCAACAATACACTTCGTCTGAGGCTGCAGACCATTGTAGAATGTCTGCGTCAAGAACCATTTGTCCATATTATGGTGTGGACACTCTCTCTGTAGATCTCTAAACCTAGCCCACACTTCCCTTAATGTTTCATCAGGCTCTTGGGAAACGTGGCTAGTTTATTTCTGATTTCTGCTGTTTTAGTGGGTGGGTAATACTCTCTCAGAAATGCAGCAGAAATCTCACTCCACTCAGTTTCTTTCACATCGTTCAACCATTTTTGGGCTCTATCTCTCAGTGAAAACTCGAACAACATGACTTTGAGTTGATCTGGAGTGACGCCGGCATGTTTAAAGGTTCGACAAAGTTGTTAAAACCGTTGCAGATGATTTGCCGGATCTTCAGTAGGATGCCCACCAAACTGATTTTGCTGAACCATGCTGATGAGTCCAGGCTTGATTTCAAAATTTGCTGCGGCAATGGTGGGCATAGTAGGTCCAGTGGAGAGACCATCCGGGTTGGGCACCCCATATGACTTCAATGATTTTGACATAACTGAATTCAAGGTGTCTATTCCAAAGGTGTTCAGCTGAACAAACTGCTTTTCTTTCTGCTTTATCTTTCGGATCCGCCTGATTGTCCTAGTAAGATCGGGGTCCGCTGGAATTGGGGAACCGTTTCTTTGGGACCTGGGCATACAAAAGAAACAAAAAGCAGCAGTAAAGGGTACCTCGATTGAAACAATGAAGTTCCAATGAGGTACAGAGAAGTAGACCAAATAATTAAATAAAAACTTAGAGAACTAGCCGTCTCCCCGGCAACGGCGCCAAAATTTGATAGGTTTTAGTCGTGTCACCTAATTAAAAATAAACCTACGGACCTCTAACTAGGTAGTCAGTGGAAGCAGGGTCGAATCCACAGGGAGACAGAGTATCTAAATTAATATTCAACCAATTCAGCTACTCCAGATGAAATCAGGGAAGAAATTAATTAAACTAATGAATAGACTACAGAAGACGGAATAAATCGAGGATTTAACTATGGAATAAAATTCTAGGGTATTAGGTCGGTCCACCATGCTTATGCCAATCAAATAGGGTCAACTACTACCAAAACCTAAGTCAAGAGTCGGGGGATTAGAGCCTATGTTGAGCTATGGTTAAGACTCAACGCTCATAGTTCAACATACGCCGCATGTTCACTAACGTAATCAGAACTACTGACGTGTCCTAGGCCTCTAGTCGTAAGACGGATCTGTGCAAACAACTATTAACCACAAGCAACCAACGAAACTGCGCAATAACGTTAATTACTCAATAAAGAACAAACCACATCACAATCACCCTAATCAAGCCCTAGAAATTGATAGAAATCTAAATCGCAATCATGGTATAAACATGGCTTTCCTATCTAACGCCCTAGAAAGAGAACTACTCACTCATAATCGAATTGACAACGACAAAACTAATTGGAAACCCTAACAATTGCATCATGAACAATTAAATAAATAAACTAAGCAATCAAAGTAATTAAAGAGATAAAGAGTAGAGAAGAGTACCAATTGACGGAAAGCAGGAACTTTTATTGAAATTGAAATAGGTTTGATCACCTCTAAATTAATCTAAAGTGTTTGAATTAAACTAAGAACAATGAAGAATAAAACTAGTCTAAACCTATTGAAAGATGAATAAAAGATGAATGAAAGATGTCAAATAAAAATGAGGAAAAAGGTACTTATAATACCCCCTCAAGTTAACTAAAAAACGGAAACAAAAGGCGAAATCCGCGTAAAAGGGTGCCAGACCCGATCGGGCCCGAGCACAGTACCCGATCGGGCCGCGGTACAAAAGTCATTGGTTTGCGTCTTGGGCCTTCGCGTAGCAGCAGCGCAGCATTAACTTAATATTACGGCCCACCCGATCAGGCCTTGGGCAGCCACCCGATCGGGCCAGGCGACGAAATGTGTCAGCAAGTTCCTCTCGAAAGCAGAAGCAGAATGAGACCAAGCAGCACTCCACCCGATTGGGTCGGGCGGTGGTCACCCGATCGGGTCTGGGCACATGTGTGCTCGCCCGATCTGATCGGGCATACATTGCCCGATCAGGTCCGCAACTTTCATACCCGATCATAAATACTTCGCCCGATCGGGCCATTTCTGCCCGATCAGTGCACGGAAAACTCCTTTGACTCCTTGGCTCTCTAATCTTCACGTTTAGGGGTCTTGGGACCTCCTAAACTATCCATAAAGCTCGTGAGCCATCCTACGTGCCTCGTAACATCTCGTAAAGCCGTGGTTGCTTTCAAAAGGCTCGGAAATAAGGAGAAAACTCCATAAAACCTGCAATTCAACATTAAAATACAAAGCCACAACTATATACGATAGTTAGCACAAAATAGCTCCCAAGAGCTCCAATGACGCACAAATTAGCTTGTAAATAAGGGAGAAAACTCTATATAAATACGTGATATCACCTTCTCATTAAACCAATGCCCATATATATATACAACCTAATTGAGATACCTAACCAACTTAGGAAACAATAAAGATAATTACAATAATAATATACATATCTTTATTTCCTAATACGCCCCCTCAAGTTGGAGCATGGAGATCACGAACGCCCAACTTGCGAAGAAGAAAAACAAATTGTCTCCTCCCAAGAGCCTTTGTTAGAATATCCGCTAGTTGATGACCGGTAGGCACATGATGAGTAGAAATATTACCAGACACCAACTCGTCATGAACAAAATGACAATTTACCTCTATATGTTTAGTACGATCGTGAACCACAGGATTACGAGCAATATGGAGAGCGGATTGACTATCACAATATTATTTCATAGGCTTATGATGTATAATACCAAGAGAAGACAACAAAGACTTCAACCATTTAGACTCACAAGTAGCAACAGTCATAGATCGATATTCAACCTCTGCAGAAGAACGAGACACAGTGGGTTGCTTTTTAGTTTTCCAGGAAACAAGAGAACCGCCAAGAAAAATTAAGTATCCAGTAAGCGAACGCCTAGTGAGGGGACATGCAGCCCAATCACTATCACAAAAGGCTATCAGAGACATATCACTCATAGGCCGCAACACAATACCTTGACCCGGACTACCTTTCAAATACCGCAAGACACGCAAACCAGCCTCCCAATGACACACCAATGGAGAGCTGAGAAACTGAGCAAATGTATGAACTGCATAACTCAACTCAGGACGAGTGACAGATAAATAAACAAGACGACCAACCAATCGACGATACCTTTCGGGATCAGAGTACAACTCACCCACAACGGAAGCTAAACGGTGATTTTGCTCCATGGGCGTGTCAATGGGCTTACAACCCAACATACCTACTTCAGACAACACATCCAAAGTATACTTCCTTTGAGACAGAAATAACCCCTTCGGAATACTAGCAACCTCTATACCCAAAAAATACTTCAGAACACCGAGATCTTTCATATGAAAGCACGACCCCAAGTATTCTTTAACTTTAACCACAGCATCATGAGAAGAACCAGCAATAATGAGATCATCCACATATACCAAGACATGTAAGGAAACATTATCACAAATATAACTGAACAAAGAGTAATCTGCATAAGAGCTTTTAAAACCATAAGATTTCAAAGCTTGCGATAGTTTAGCAAACTATTGCCTCGGAGCCTGCCGCAAACCATACAAAGATTTGCGTAGTCTACACACTTTCCCAGAAGAGGGAGTACTATAACCCGGAGGAGGATGCATATATACCTCTTCTTCAAAATCACCATGAAGGAAGGCATTATGAACATTCATTTGGTGTAATTCCCATTGAAGGGATACTGCAACAGCAAGAAATAGACGAACAGTACCCATTTTGGCAACAGGAGCAAAAGTCTCAGTGTAGTCTACCCTTTCAACCTGTCTATTTCCATGAACAACCAACCAAGCTTTCAAAAGTTCAACATCACCTGTGGAGGTATATTTAATTTTATAGACCCAACCACTACTGATAGCTTTCTTACCAGGAGGAAGCCTTTCCAACGTCCATGTGCCATTTCGCTCAAGAGCGTCAATTTCAGCTTTCATAGCTTTGCACCATCCGGGGTGTTTTAAAGCTTCTCGATACGATGACGGTTCCTGCCCTTTAGTAACAGCTGCCAAAAATGATTTATGTCTCATAGAAAAACTGTTATAATCAACATAACAAGCTATATCAAATTGTTTACTTGAGGACTGTGATGTATATGTAGGAACATGAGGAGCGGGGTCTATATTAGTCGTCCACACATTGTTTGTAACAAAACATCGTAGCTTTACTGACTCGAATTTAGCACGGTGACCACGACCCAATTTAGGAGAACCAAATGTACTCCCCCTTAATTGTAAGGGAGTGGTAGTATCACATTCAATATCTCCAATACAGACACTAGAATGACTCGAAGGAACATTGCATGCTTGTGAAGGACTGTTGGCAGCAACATCTGCACCCAACACAGCACTGGTCGCACCACCGGGTGCTGAAAGCGACCCACCCAAATCTTCTTTTGCCTATGCCTGCCTATTGCCAGCAGCATCCATAACTGTGCGCTGCTGCCTACTGGCAACGTCTACGGTAACAGAATCACGCTGCTCAGGAGCAGCAGCATGCACAAGCAGCTGTTGTTCACTAGCAACCTCAACCACGCCATTCTCCAAGCCACCAACAACCTCCTCATCATCAACCCATGTTG
The DNA here is from genome assembly GCA_947645195.1 of Patellifolia procumbens. Lineage (NCBI taxonomy): Eukaryota > Viridiplantae > Streptophyta > Magnoliopsida > Caryophyllales > Amaranthaceae > Patellifolia > Patellifolia procumbens. The sequence continues at coordinate 59,477 of CANSGD010001375.1, read as the reverse complement.
TAACTTGGGAAAAATACCTTTCCCACTATAAACGAGAGGCGTTGGGAAGACTATGAAGATAAGGAAAAGTGTCCTCAAAGAAGTGCACGTCTCGACTTATAAAAAATTAACAAGTTTCCAAATCATAAAGACGCCACCCTTTCATTCCGACAGGGTAACCAACAAAATACAACGACGAGAACGGGGGTCAAACTTATCCTTCACACGAGGTCGGTTTGCAGCATAGCATAAACAACCAAAAACACGTACATCATCATAAGTAGGGGGAACACCAAACAAAACTTCATAAGGAGTTTTACCATGCAATAACGGGGTAGGAGTAATATTAATTAAATGAACAACACTAAGAACACACTCCCCCAAAAATACTTAGGTAACTTGGCCTGAAAACGAAGGGACCTAGCAACATTAAGAACATGACGATGCTTTCTCTCAACACGCCCGTTCTGTTGAGCGGTGTCAACACACAACGTCTGATAAAATACCCTTGGTAGCAAAAAAATTCCTCAAACTCAAAAACTCTTGGCCGTTGTCACTCCTAACCATCTTTATCTTTCTATGAAATTGGGTTTTAACCATGGCACAAAATTGTTGGATAAGAAGGTTAACCTCAAACTTCCCACACATTAAATATACCCAAGTGGCTCGGGAACAATAGTCAACAATAGTGAGAAAAAAACGATCTTCCCCACTAGACAATATTTTTGACGGACCCCAAATATCACAATGAATTAAATCTAAAATATCGGATGCTTTATTGATGCTAATAGGAAAAGAGTTACGGGGTTGTTTACCCTTAAAACAAACATGACAATCAAACAAATCACAAGTCTTATTTATACTAGTACTACCAACTACGCCAGGTAACTGAGAAACAATCTTCATAGAAGGGTGTCCAAGTCGCCTATGCCATATTAAACGGACATCCGAAACTACCACTTTATTCGCTTGCAAACTCCGAGCACGAACAGGACAAAAAATATAGACCCCATTACATAGTGTTCCCGCTCCAATCAGGTTCCTCAAACTGTGGTCCTGAATGATACATAACTTATTAGTGAAAATAACGTGAAATATTTGTTTTTCTAATAATTGAGAGACAGAAAGCAAGTTACAAGTAAGAGCAGGAACATAAAGAACATTTTCCAATACTAAACCGTCGGGCAACGTGACACGCCCTTTCTTTGTAGCATTCGTAGACTTAGTATTTGGTAACTAACAGGAGAAGAAATATCATATAATTCCGTAAAGAAAGCAAGATTACCAGACATATGATTGGAAGCCCATGTATCAATAATCCAATCATTAGAAAGAAACGTACCCTGAAGCTTGTCAAAAGAGGAGCCCTTGAAGGCTTAATAGCAGCTAAGAGTTGTGACCATTGCTCATCAAACAAGGTAGGTGTGGAAGACCGATCACCTTCGGATACATCTTGCGAACCAGAAGTAGACCTATTACTGCCTACATTAGCCGCGAAACCACGACCACCTCTCCCGGAGCCACGATGTTATGTTGATATTTTGCTACATTTTGACCCCCATTTTATTACCAAAACGATACATTTGATGCATGGTTCCGCTATATTCCGCTAGATTTTACTCTTGTTTGTAGTTTTGTGTCTTCTGAGTAATTTCAGGGACATTAGAGCTATTTGGAGGTGGAATGAACCATTCTGGAGCATGGAGATGATAGTTAGAGTTTCAGGATCGCATCCGGGATCATTTGGGTGCATTTGGACGTCTTTTTTAGGCCTGTTTAACTTCAACCCGATCAGGTTCATACCTGACCCGATCGGGTTGATGTTTGATGACTGCAGTTTGATGATTCGTGCCACGACCCGATCGGGTTTGACTTGGGCCCGATCGGGTTTGACCCGATTTGGCGGATTTCTATCTTGTTTTGGACTTTTATTTAGTTATTTAGGATGGTATAAATAGGTTTCGGGAATATTTTTGTAATCTATTCCGAATTACTCAGTTTTAGACTCTTTTATTATCAAAAACTCTTAGTTTAGCCCTAATTACATTGCTTTGGATTAGTTTTGAAGATCAAAGACATCAGATTTGTGAAGTTTAATTCAAGTACTCATTAATTCAAGTTTGATTCTTCTCTATTCTCCTTTTCTATTTCTCAATTATGTTTTCATTTATGATTATAGTTCTTATTGCCATGATTAGTGAGTAGTCTTATTTCTAAGATTGAGTTGATCCCTAGCATGGATTGATCACTTTATTCCTTTACTTTCATGTTATTGAATCATATGATTAGGGTTTGACAAGTTTGTTTTCATTATCGATTTGCATCATTGTTAGACCTAGTTTTTATTATCAATGAGAGTTGGAAATGAAATTAGGGATTCTTGGTAGCATTGTTGTTATTTCATCAATTGAATTCGCCAATGAAAGTTGGGATTCAATATAGATTGACTTGTCATTGATCGAGATTCTCACATGAAAATAGTGAGAATTGAGATTGAGAATTTCATTTGACATTGATTCTTAATGCTTCTAATTTTGTTTTTAGCCATGAAAATAGGAAACATGCATATTAGTTAGGCCTTTTGTAGTCACGAAAGTGGTCTTAAGGTAGTTCTTTTCGAAAGAATGTCATCTCTCCTAAGGTTCGATTCTTTAATTGGAATGTAAGTTGTGTCTGACAATTCATGTTAGTGGTGATGCTCAATCTTAGTACTTTCTTATCATTGTTACCATCGTTATTGTTATCCTTCTTATTAGTTTGATAGTTCTTTTAATCGATATAGAATTGTGTAGCTATTTCATAGTCTAGAGTCAACTAGTGTTTAATCTTACACCTCCCTGAGTTCGACCCGTTAGTGCTACGACACCGTTCACTTGCGGTATTAAAATAAAACTCTAACACACGACCACCACGCCCTTTACTACCACGACCACTACGGCCCCCACGGGAGGACTCGGGCCAACCAACCAAGTCATAGCATCTGTCCTCATCATGTCCGGAACGTCCACAATGACTGCACACTCGCACTTCACCACGGCCCGATGCAACACCACTTGCAGCAAATCCAACTGACTCCGGACGTGCCGCATCCATACCATCAGTAACAAGTTGCTTTCGCTCATGAGAAACAATTTTAGCATAGACAACATTAAGAGAAGGTAATGGATCTTGCAAGAGGAAACCCGAAACCACATTGCCAAATTTCTTGGAATCTAGCCCTAAACAAAACTGGTAAACATGCTCAAGTTCACGAAGTTTGACATACTCCGTAGCAGCAGAACAAGTGCATACAGGCAACTTACAAGCACTAGACAATTCATCCTGCAAACGACATAACTCACCTAGGAAGCCACTGGGCGACCTTTTTGATGACATTCACGTATATTATTTTTTAACTCAAATATACGTGGACCATTACCAAGAGAATAACGATCACGCAAATCATCCTACAACAGTTTAACATTATCAGGAAAACGCATAGTAGAACGAACAGAAACATCAAGAGTATTATAAATCCAAGCAACTAACATAGAGTTTACAATACCCCATTGTGCGTAATCCGAAGATGATTCGGTTGGAACAGCAATCGTACCATCAATAAAACCAAGCTTGTTCTTTGCACGGAGATTATTGTGTAGAGAGCGTGACCACTCCTCATAATTATCTCCCTTTAAGAGAATTGGACTAATCACACCACTGGTGCCCTCGCTAGGATGTAGATAATACTCAGTGAAAGGTTCGTATTTAGTCATGCTAGGAGGCGCTGATTTCTCAGGAGCATACATTAAAGGAACAAACTTTGTGGTGCTTGTATATACGCTCAAAACTAACACACTCAAATAAGGAACCAATCACAAAAACACAAATAATTGTGTCAGAAGGCAGCAACAAATCAAGAAAAGAAAAGAAGATGGAGGCAAAGTCAAGCACGCAAGTGGAATTGCTTAACACACAGACCAAACTCAATGAACAAAGTGACAAATTCCACCGCCAAAGCAGTTCGACGCAGGAAGAAAGAACCGAAGGAAAAAAAATATTAGGGTTTCCTTTGGCTCTATGATACCATGTTAAGATAATTAATCTTTTGAGAAAACGGTTTAACCTTCTCATTAAACCAATGCCCATATATATATACAACTTAATTGCGATACCTAACCAACTTAGGAAACAATAAAGATAATTACAATAATAATATACATATCTTTATTTCCTAATATTTATGCACCTCAAAAAATCGGAAAGACGTAGTTGGAATATTACACCCAAAGTCCAAATGTAACTAGTGAATTGTTTCAACAAAAGTCTCTTACAAAGATCCTCCTCCATTTGTACTATCCAGTGTCATATGCTCTTATAAACCCATTTTTTTCGTATTATTTATATCACTTTATCTCTATATTTTTTTTAAGTAAGAAGAATATGGAGAATCTCTAGTGGGATTAAATCCCCTATTCTCAAAGTATTTCTAGTGGGATTAAACCCCCAATATACAATCTATATAAATACATGATATCAACAAATATATGATATAAACTCTATACATCTTTAAATTTGCTTCTGTTCGCACTCACAAAACCCTAATATATTACGAAGTGTATTATGTGGTCTTTGTATAGTAATTGCTTTTATGACCTTTCTTTCACCTAATTTGCCCGTTAATCCGTTTAGTCTGACCAATAATAAGGGATGACAATGGGTCAGGTCCGACCAGATCAAGATCCTAACCCAAACCCATTAATTTCTTCCATATTAAGAACTGACCCAAACCCACTATGTCTAGAATTTTAAGACCCAGATCCTTTGAGTTTGAAGGGTCTAGGGTCTTTGCAGGGTCCTTTTAAATTTCAAATTTAATTGCATTTTTTAATGTAATAAATTTATTCCGCCTATTTTATAGGTTCGGCGTGACCATAGTTAAGGTTTGTATCGAAAAAATTAACAAAATACAGCTTTTAAAATCTTAAATATGTTTCAACTCATCATTACATGTCTTAAATGGAGTCATAACTACTCATAAAGTCATAATTCACAAGGTAATTTTTTTTTAAAAAAATTCATATGTAAATGCATCTGTAGGTAGGATTTGAACTGGGTCTGGGTCTGATATATTTTGACTTGGACGCAGACCCACCGAATATCCTTTGGACCTAGACCCGTCTCAAATCCATTGGGTCTAAAAAAGTTAGATCCAAACACTTTTAAATGGGTCTATAAATCTGCATCTGGGTCGGGTCTAAGATCCATTGTCAACCCGACTCATAATTTTATAAAACCAAATGATGCACCTAGCTAACAAAATAGTAGTCTTTGACTCAGCGGGGGCTACGTTACCTTAAGCTTTTTGGAAGGGGGAGCACAGCGCTTGAGGTCGAATCTCTACTCCTTCACTTTTTCATTTTTATTTTTTGGTGTTTCCATACAATATGAAGAATCTTTTAGATTTTAGAATACAAATATTTGTATGTTTGGAAACCTTGTTCCTCAATCAAATCAAAGAGTATTATTTTTAAGCACCTTTCTCTTTATATGTTTTAGAGTTTTGTTTTCTCCAACTTTTTAAGTTGTTATAAACAATGCATTTTGTTTAGGAAATCAAAAAAGACGTTCTCTCTATATTTTGATATAGAAAGTTCTATAACTAATATTGTTTCATTCACTCATAGCATATATAGGTTCTATAATTTAATAGATTTGGCTATGCTAAGGGGAAATATAAATGGCTTTTTAAATAAGATTTTACATAATATACTCCATTTGTCTTAATTTATTTGTAATATTTGTTTTTCATAGTTTGCGAGATATAAGTTCAGAAGCTAATATCGCAAATAGGTAGGAAAAACTACAAAAATTATATATGTAAAAATTACACATTGATACGAATCAAACAAGATCCCACATGAGTATGAGAATCCAAATACAGTCAAAGTTGTAATATGACTAGTGCTTAAATTTCATATATAGCAAATAAAAAGAGACGGTGGGAATATAAATTTAATATGTTGCAATCTTGTAGGGGTCCAACCTTAATTTTTCAAAGGGCCTCCGCTTTTATAAGACCGCTCTACTCTATCCACTTATTTTTCAATTCAGTACTCTAATGTCTCCAACCGACACTTGATGCACCCACGTATTGTATTTCAAATTCTTTACAATTCAAGAAGACCGATGAAGTATTAGTTAAACCTAGAAATGGTCATTGTGTTGGCAACTCGACCTGTCTGGCTCATTCGTCCCTTAAGCCTGTCAGGCCTGTCATAATCCACCTTATCTCTATTTCTAAGTGTTTGACGGCACGATTTGCAAACCTTCAACCTTGCCCTAAGAAAGCCCGTCCAACAAAACTATACAAACTTTGTCCACCCCATTCAACGCTCTTCAACGCTACCCTCCAAATTTTCTTTTTTAAAAAAAATCTTGAACGTGATTATGTCATTATGTGACCCTATCCAGCATGGCTCGACCGTAGCCAGCTCTTACAAGTTCCTATGGGAAATTTTTTCAAAAAGATGATCTTTTTACAATATGTTGTTTTAGTGGAAGCGTGAAAGTATAAACGATGAGAAAAGATGAAACCACGACAAAATTGCTTCCTGGGTTCCACTTCCACCCGTCATCATCTTTTATGTTGTGAATCTTGTGATTATAAATAAAGAATTTCCAAGCAACTTTTGAATTAGTAAAGCTAAATCCTGTTTGTGTTAGATACTAGTATTTTATTACCAAAGAAGAAAGTGACCCATTTAGGTCCTTGGTATGCAGGGATGTCAGATGAGTTAAAGTTGTGAATTATGCACCGTAGCTGCCCCAGTTAGAGCGGGTTGGGTGCACTTTGCCACTTTGGTGGTGGGGACTGAGGAGCAATGTGGATCTTATAAGTCAAATTCGATATGGGTAGTGAGTAAATGGTTGATATGGTATCTAATATAATCCGTCCTTTATATATCCATCTAGAGTTTGAAATTTTGGATCGAAATAATAGTTTTTTATTAGACTAGGTTCAAAGTAAAATAAGCCAGCCAATTAAATAAAAAACTATCCATCGTGCCACCAACTCATTAAATCATTGTACCAAAACTCATAACTTCAATGCTTCGTCTCTAAAAATGCTCAAGGATATGAGGCGTGTAGGATAGATATTAAGACGATTGGTGTGGATATATATAGGTAGTGAATATTCACTTGGTGGTAGAGTGGAGGTGGATTTTCGTTTGTCGTCACTCATGGGTGGATACAGATGGTGGAATTGAACCCGTCATGAAGGATGGATAGATAGTTGGTGTGATAAGTTTATGGATATGTATACGGGGAGACGAGGTATTCGCATCCGGCTTGATAATATTCTCGTCCCTATTAATAATTCGTTAGCTAAGCTAGGATATTTGTAGGAAAAGAGATTGAAGAAAAAGAAAGAGAATCGTTTCTTTCTTCTTTAGAAATAATATAAGTTTGGAGGAAAGAGAGAGAATTTGAAAAGATTACTTATTTTTCCCTACTTATACAATGAAATTGTTTCGTATTAGAAAACTTTGGAAGAAAAACGCAAATTTACTCTTTCTTTTCCATTTCTTTCTCCCTCTTCCCTCTCCTTCCTTCACTTATTACATTTTTCTCCATAATTATTGTTCAAATAGAACGTGATCAGGATGACCATATACCAGATTCTTTTATTGTAAATTTTTGTCTCACACTAGTCACTTATTTCCAAGCCACTTGGCTTATCACGTATGCGTTTACCCACAATTGATTGTGCACACAGGCGCCACACCACCCTTAGCTATACACTAATTTACACTCCACTAACTGGTATATAGTATGTCTTTGCGATATCACAAATCTGTCACAACCAGTACTTCTCCAATTGAATCTATAGACTCGTTTATATAGACCTTCACAAATTCCAAACCCTATACCATCTAAGATGAGGAAATTTGCAATTTTCCTAATATGAACCACTAGATAAGCACAATAATACTATATCCAGACTGCCTATATACAATCAACTAGAGATAGGAAACCTACTAGAATCCTAGATCTATATATACAAAGATGATAATAACTAGGACAGAATCCCCATAATCTACAGAGAATCATGCTTTATATATCCGATGCTTGAATTTGCTTGAGGGCACCGCTAATGTATCACCCTGTGGATTAACATCTATATAAAACACACTTGAAATAGCATAAGAAACCGTCAATAATAAGCTTGTATTCCTTAATTGCACTCTTCAGTTCTTTTCTTGATCCTAATAAATGTTGGGTCATGTGTGGAGTTCGTCAAAGGAAGGCATCGCGAGAGCTTTGCGAGGGGCGAGAGGAAGCTGCCAAGGAGTTGGAGGAGTGCGCAGGTCACGGCCCGCGAGCGGGGTGGTCGTGAGTCGCGACCTGGCTCGCTAGTCGCGACGAAGGTCTGCCTCTTGCCCTGTTATTTTGAGGACACGTTTTATGTGAAGGGCTATAAATAGAGCCTGTTTTTCCCCAAAGTTAGAGAACGTATTACAGAGCACTTAACCCTTAGAGTGTTGTTTAGAGCTTGAGATCAATTTGTGAGGGTTGTTTATGCCATTCATTGAGTGCTAGATTCACAATTTGTAATCCTAGTAAAGTTAGGGTTTGTGAGATTATGTGTGTGCATTGCAATGGAATGCCATTGATGCAAGTGCTTGTGTTCATCATCCTCCATTGAAATACAAAGTGTATAGTGGTGGGTTTTTCACCCGGAGCTCGGGTTTCCACCGGTAATCCTTGTCTTTCTCGTTGTTTATTGCTTATAGTTGGCTTCTTGGTATGTTGCTTGTTTCCTCTATTGTTTGTGTTGTTGCTTAATCACTAGAAGTTGTCTACCACCCTCGTCTCTTTCCCTAACATACTACAGTTTGTTGGATATAAGTTCCTACAATACACTTATACAGCACATTACACCATTAGATGACGGTGCGACGTGGGCTTAATAACAACCATAATGCGTATATAAGGATATTGATAAGTATCAACGATATTGTTACCAAGCCAGGCTTGGCCTTATGACAAGTTGTTTGGTCTCATAACTTCAAGTTTAGGGGACCAATTCTCATTAGGGAATTTGGCGCAATGATTCCCTTATATTACCCTCTATTGTCAAGTGTTTTGCTCGTAAATACTAATTGTAATATGCCTTGAATTATTTGGCGGTTCGAATAACCAAGTACGGGGTCTAAACCCCTACTGCCAAGTGTTATTAGTAAACCTTTTGTGTTGTTTGGGGTTTGTCTAGGCCCAATATGATGGAGGTCCACCTAGCTCCATTGATTCCAAGACCAAGAACATGGTTGCTTGTGTGTCAAGGGATGTTCTGAATTCCCTTAAGAGTATTGAGTCCTTTAAGTCCCTTGAAAGTGTCCTTAGCTTAGTTAATTGATTATTGACTAAGTTACTATCTTTATTGCTTTATTAGGAGTCTAGTTAATAAAATGTACACTTAGTTAATTTAATGACATATTAGATTAACTAGGAAAGTCTTAGTTGAGTTGTAATTTCCATTTTTAGAAAGTAGAAAGTCAACTAGGGTTGCAATGGGAAGCATGGACGAGTGAAGCAAGGAAATGGCGCCTAACATATCAGAAAATGGCGCCTAGGGTTTACTAGAGATAAGATAGAAATTCCCTTCTATCTTTTACACAAAATGGGCGCCCAAAGTCTATCTTTTACACAGAATGGGCGGCCAAGCTACAAGGATCAAGGAAAAGGAATCATTTTCCCTCCAAAGCTCATCTTAGGCGCCTAACCTAATCAGATTAGGGTTTGGTTTCCTACTTTGAAGGGATAAGTGAGAATATCAAGGAAAATGGTCAAAGATGGCGTCACAAATGAAGGAGAGTGAAGTGAATGGACTTCAACCCTAGTTAGATAGGTTTTTAGATTAATTAATTTAATTATTATTCTTATTTTCAGTAATTATCTTTTAGAGAGTCAAGGACATGTATTTAAAGGGCATATTTTCAGTTAAATAGATCATTAGACGTTTTATACACATTGAACTTTCGAGTTTACCTTGCTTTGATTAATTCATCATTAATCCAAGCGCCTATGCTAGCTTGATTTTAAGCTTGAATCAAGTGGTGTTCTTAGGACCTTAATTTGACTTAGTGGTGCATCTGTATCTAAGTTATCTTAAGTAAAGCTTAACTATCCGTTCTTCAAATCATAATCAAACCTATTCTGCCTAGAGCATAGCCAGAATATAACATCTTGGTATCAGAGCCAACATAAATCCTAGCCTAAATTCGTCCAAACACAAACCCTAAACACAATGTCTAGCCAAACTAATGAACAGTTACAGGAGAGACTCGAAACAATGGAGGAAGAGAGGCGTATGAGTGAGGCCAGAATGACCTTACTTCAGGATCAAGTAAAGAGTTTGTCTTTAAGGTTGAGAAGACAAAGAGGAGACGAACCCTTTGGGAGTTCTAATGGAGAAAGTGATGATGCATCTAGGGTTCCATCAATCCAAAATGGTCAAAGAAACTTCAATGACTTTAAGGTGGATCTTCCTGAGTATGATGGCAAGTTAGATGCAGACGAATTTGTAGAGTGGTTAAGGACTGTTGAAAGAGTCTTTGACTACAAGCAAATTCCGGAGGATAGGAAGGTCAAGCTTGTTGCTCTCAAGCTTCGAAAATATGCATCAACATGGTGGGCTAGCAAGTGCAGCAAGAGAGAAAGAGAAGGAAAGGAAAAGATTAGAGAGTGGACGAAAATGAAGAAACTACTTAAAACAAAGTTTCTTCCTACCTACTATGTTCAAGAGAACTTTTCCAAGTTCCATCACCTACAACAAGGTTCGAATTCAGTGGAGACCTATGCAAGGGAATTCGAGTCATATCTCATGAAGTGTGAAGTGCAAGAGGATGAACCTCAAACTCTGGTAAGATTTCTTGGTGGTTTGGATGTTAAGATTGCTAACATAGTTGAATTGCATCCCTTTTCTAGTTTGGAGGACTTGATCATCTTGACTCACAAGGTGGAGAAACAACAAAAGAGCAAAGGAAAGGCTGAAGTGGCTCGTTCTTACCCTAAACCTAACACCTACTCTAAGCCAAACACGAACTTTTCTAAAACTACCCCAAACTCGAACCAAAAATCCCCAAACACCCCAAATACCTTCACCCCAAACACGTTCACCCCAAATAGATCTACTAGAAAGTGCTTTAGATGTCAAGGAGGAGGACATATTGCTTCTGAGTGTCCTAACAAAAGAATTGTAACCCTAGTAGAGTACGAAACCCTAGAGAAGGTGGAGGATGTAGTCATGGAGGTGTGTGAAGAGGAGGCATATGGAGAAGAGGTTGTTGGTCCTGATGAGGGTGAATGCTTGGTTGTTAGGAGAGCCTTGAGTGGCGTGGTAGATGAGGAGAAATCACAACAAAGAGAGGCCATATTCCATACTAGATGTACTGTTGAGAACAAGGTGTGCACCTTGATTATTGATGGAGGGAGTTGTACCAATGTGGCGTCCCAAACTATGGTGGATAAGTTGAAGCTTTCAACTACTCCACACCCTAAGCCATATGTGATTCAATGGCTTAATCAAGGTAAAGGTATCCAAGTTACTAACCGTTTGCTATTGTCTTTCAGTATTGGTAGTAACTATAAAGAGGAGATTTGGTGTGATATTATTCCTATGGATGCTTGTCATGTGTTGTTAGGGCGTCCATGGTTGTTTGATAGGAGATTCATACATGATGGTTACAAGAACACATATTCATTCACTAAAGATGGAAAGAAAGTAACCCTAACCCCTATCATGTCTATCCCTACCTCTAAACAACATTCCACAAAAGAGAAGTATCACTCAATCACCACCTTGTTAAAATCTGATTATCATGAACTTAGTCCTTTTCGTGAGTTATTACTGAATGTAGATCAAAAGGAACAAGTTGATAGTAATCTAGATCACCCTTTACTTGTCCCATTGCTTGAAAACTACAAAGATGTCTTCCCAAATGAAATACCCCACGGCCTACCCCCAAAAAGAGACATCCAACACAAAATCGACCTAATTCCGGGAGCCATGCTACCTAATAAGCCTGCCTATAGAACCAACCCTAAAGAAACTGAAGAAATAAGGAGGCAAGTGAATGAATTGTTGTCTAAAGGCATGATTAGAGAGTCTTTGAGTCCATGTGCAGTTCCAACTCTCTTAGTGCCAAAGAAGAATGGTGAATGGTGCATGTGTGTGGATAGTAGGGCTATCAATAAGATCAATATTAAGTACAGGTTTCCAATTCCAAGATTGAATGACTTATTAGATGATCTTAATGGCTCTAATGTGTTCTCTAAGATTGATTTGAGAAGTGGATACCATCAAATCCGCATTTGTGAAGGAGATGAAAGGAAGACCGCCTTTAAGAAAAAGGAGGGTTTGTATGAGTGGCTTGTTATGCCATTTGGATTGTCTAATGCTCCAAGTACATTCATGCGTCTAATGAATCAAACTATGAAGCCTTTTTTGGGCAGATTTGTAGTAGTTTATTTTGATGATATACTAGTCTATAGCATGAATGAATTTGAGCATGCAAAACACTTAGAACAAGTGTTTAGTGTGTTGAGGGCCGAATGCTTGTATGGTAATTTAGAGAAATGTCATTTCTTTTCTAGTCAAGTTGTGTTTCTAGGCTTCATTATCTCTAAAGAATGGATCAAGGCTGATGAGAAGAAGGTCCAAGAAATTAAGGAGTGGCCTACTCCTACCTCAATACAACAAGTTCGAAGCTTTCATGGATTAGCTTCCTTTTACAGGAGGTTTGTCCACAATTTCAGTGCTATCATGACTCCAATTACAGAGATCAAAAAGTTAAACAAGTTTGAGTGGAGTGAACAAGCCAACAAGGCGTTTGATGAGGTAAAAGCTCAATTGATTAGTGCTCCTATTTTAGCTTTACCTAACTTTAATGAAGTTTTTGAGGTTGAATGTGATGCATTTGGCGTGGGAATTGGAGTTGTTTTGTCTCAAAATGGAAGGCCTTTGGCCTACTTTAGTGAGAAGTTGAACGAGGCAAAGAGAAAGTACTCGACCTATGACAAAGAATTCTATGCTTTGGTTCGTGCTTTGGACCATTGGAGACACTATCTCATTGCAAAGGAGTTTATTCTCCATTCAGATCATGAGGCGCTTAAGTACCTCCAAAGCCAACAGAAGTTGCAGCCTAGACATGCTAAGTGGGTGGAATATCTCCAAACATTCCATTTTACTATTAAGCATAAAGCAGGGAAGATGAACAAAGGCGCTGATGCCTTATCTAGGAGGTACCTATTGCTTTCTACCTTAAGCCCTAAGGTGATGGGGCTTGAGCTATTGAAAGAATGTTATGTAGAGGACAAGGACTTTGGAGTTTTGTTTGAAAAGTGCCATAATCGTCCAAGTGGTGATTATTATCTCTTAAAGGGGTTTCTTTTTAAAGGAAATCGCCTTTGCATTCCAAGGCACAGTATGAGAGTGTCCTTAGTCAAGGAGTTTCATGAAGGTGGGCTTGCTGGCCACTTTGGAATAGAAAAGACTGTTATGCTTATGAGTGAGTATTTCTTTTGGCCTAGATTGGCAAGAGACGTGGAGTTTTTGATTAAGAGGTGCTTGATATGCCAAAAGGCTAAGGGACATTTACTACCTCAAGGGTTGTTTATGCCTCTTCCTATTCCTCAAGCACCATGGGAGGATGTGAGCTTGGATTTCATTACAGGATTACCTAGAACCCAACGCCAAAAAAATTCATTCATAGTGGTGGTTGATAGGTTTTCCAAGATGGCACACTTTGTGGCGTGCCACACTACTAACGATGCTGTTTCTTGTGCTAACTTGTATTTCAGGGACATTGTTAGGTTGCATGGAGTGCCAAAGACGATGGTGAGTGATCGAGACCCAAAGTTCTTAAGTCACTTTTGGCTTACACTTTGGAAGAAGATGGGAACGAAGCTGAAATTCAGTACCTCTAGCCATCCTCAAACTGATGGCCAAACAGAGGTCACCAATAGGACCCTAGGAACCCTAATTCGAGCCCTAGCTACAAAAAGCCCTAAACAATGGGAGGAGATGCTACCTCACGCTGAGTTTGCCTACAATCGAGTTCCTAGCAAGACTACTGGCCTTAGTCCATTCTTTGTGGTCTATGGTCAAAACCCTTGCACCCCTATTGACCTAGCCCCTTTCCCTACCACCACAAAATATAGCCATGAAGCCGAAAATAGAGTGAAAGTGATCCAAAAGCTACATGAGTACGTGAGAGGAAAGATTGAGAAAGCCAATGAGAGAACCAAGGAGAGGATTGATAAGAAAAAGAGAGATGTCCAATTCAAAGAGGGTGACATGGTTTGGATTCATCTAAGGAAGGAACGTTTCCTTTCTAAACGAAAGTCCAAACTTAGCCCTAGAGTTGATGGTCCATTTAGAGTGATTGAGAAGGTCAACAACAACGCCTACAAGATCGAGTTGCCTGGAGACTATGGAGTCTCAGCCACTTTCAATGTTGCTGATTTGAGCCCATTCTATGATGATGAAGAAGAGCTACCAAGTTTGAGGTCAAACTCCTCCAAAGAAGGAGAGGATGATGGAGGTCCACCTAGCTCCATTGATTCCAAGACCAAGAACATGGTTGCTTGTGTGTTAAGGGATGTTCTGAATTCCCTTAAGAGTATTGAGTCCTTTATGTCCCTTGAAAGTGTCCTTAGCTTAGTTAATTGATTATTGACTAAGTTACTATCTTTATTGCTTTATTAGGAGTCTATTTAATAAAATGTACTCTTAGTTAATTTAATGACATATTAGATTAACTAGGAAAGTCTTAGTTGAGTTGTAATTTCCATTTTTAGAAAGTAGAAAGTCAACTAGGGTTGCAATGGGAAGCATGGACGAGTGAAGCAAGGAAATGGCGCCTAACATATCAGAAAATGGCGCCTAGGGTTTACTAGAGATAAGATAGAAATTCCCTTCTATCTTTTACACAAAATGGGCGCCCAAAGTCTATCTTTTATACAAAATGGGCGGCCAAGCTACAAGGATCAAGGAAAAGGAATCATTTTCCCTCCAAAGCTCATCTTAGGCGTCTAACCTAATCAGATTAGGGTTTGGTTTCCTACTTTGAAGGGATAAGTGAGAATATCAAGGAAAATGGTCAAAGATGGCGTCACAAATGAAGGAGAGTGAAGTGAATCGACTTCAACCCTAGTTAGATAGGTTTTTAGATTAATTAATTTAATTATTATTTTTACTTTCAGTAATTATCTGTTAGAGAGTCAAGGACATGTATTTAAAGGGCACATTTTCAGTTAAATAGATCGTTAGACGTTTTATACACATTGAACTTTCGAGTTTACCTTGCTTTGATTAATTCATCATTAATCCAAGCGCCTATGCTAGCTTGATTTTAAGCTTGAATCAAGTGGTGTTCTTAGGACCTTAATTTGACTTAGTGGTGCATCTGTATCTAAGTTATCTTAAGTAAAGCTTAACTATCCGTTCTTCAAATCATAATCAAACCTATTCTGCCTAGAGCATAGCCAGAATATAACACAATATGCTAATTTTAACTTCTATGAGCACAAAGTTTGTAATTTGTAGTACACCTCATAAAATCTGTGCGTTCTTTATTGATTTGTTCTTTATCTTTATTGTTTATTCAATCCGTCACAACATACTACACCAAGAAATTGGACGAATTGTGGTGTGGCAAGATCCTTCTCCTTACCATTATGGAAAAGTACTGAGAGTAATGTTTATACAAACATGGGTTTCCAAGAGCAAAGAAGGGTTACCGATAGGGGATCACACATAAAACGGATATGTATGATGTAAATTCATCATTTAAACGTGCTACATGTATTGGAATATATACATGTAAATACTAGTTACTTAGAATTCAGTTTTAGAATTCTATTTTTACTACTAATCATAGTTAAACTAGTTTGTTAATAACTAACTCTAGTTGAGTTAGTTAGATACTTTGTATATAAACTTTTCCTTCTCTTTTTTACTCATTAATAAGAAATGAAACTAACTTCTCTTCTCTCACATTTCTGTTTTCTCTCTTTCTTTCTATCTAAAATGTGAACTGTAATCAAGCTAGAATGAAGATAGATTGAAGCTCATTGTTAACAACATGTAACATCAGAGATATGTTAATAAGTTAATGACGAAAGATCATATAAATATTCTTGTTTTTCAATTAAAAACGGACTGATAAAATCAGCTGAAGAACAATGAAATAGAGCCGGCCATTTCTACATATAGATGCTTTCATTGCATATTACTAGTATATACATCAAAGCTTCTCTTGTTGCTGATCAGTGTTGGGTTGGTGAAAGTGTGTACGCAAACTGGTATGTGGTTCAATCTCATGTTGAAGCAGCATTTGCTGGTAGCTTTCAAGCTTAACAAAGTTCACCCCCACATATATATCATATATGTTACCAAATTTGGGTCTCCCTTGGAAACAGCTTTTGCAGCCAGATAAAAATTCTTCCGCGCGAGCCACATCATCTTAATCAGCGTTAGCTATTTACTTTTTAACAACAAAACTTGGATACACCATACTAAGATCCCTACAAAAACAAAAGATTCTTTAATTGAATTACATAACAAAGAGTATCTATTCACTTATTTAGATACAACTTACAAGTGTCGACTACGGATATATAACCAAATTTTAATAATTCATGAATATGTTTCAAAATTATCGTCCCGTATTAGTCTTCGGCGATGTCCAACATTATTAGTTAGCGATAACTAATATAATCAAGTGTGAAAAATATAGTCAGAAAAAAAATAAAAATAAATCATCTTATTAAGACAACATAACTTTTGTTTTCATTTATATATCATCATTATTTTTGATAGAAGCATTCATATTAGTATGTTGGAGTGGTGGTTGGAGCTCTTTGTTCTGTACTTGAGGCTATGTTTTCGAATCTTCGCATTGACACTTTTTTTAATATATGAAAATGATGTTGGATAGGACGCTATGAAAAGAGGGATGGTGACACGTGGAAGATATCAACTCTTGGCTACGCTTTTTTAATAGATGACTTGAACAATTCCGAAGACTAGGACATTTTCCTAAAATTGGACACATACTGTATTCATGAAACTTCTTATTGATTACGTGTAAAACATAATTGTTAAAATCGCGATTGAAATCGTGAAATCTTACGATTCAAATATGATCATACGATTCAGATTGCATTTTTGTGTACTAGCGAAAACCTTATACTACCTCCGAACCAAATGTATTGCAACCTTTACCTTATTTGGCAATTTCATATTAATTGCAACCTTTCTATTTTAATCACCAAAAAGTTCACATGTGCAACTTTTTTCTCTATTCATTACTTATTAATCACATGATGCAAGTGGGAACATGGCCCACTTTTTTGCTTTTCTTAATAAATGTGTCAACAGGTAGTATATCTAAACCAATTTGTTCAAACTACCAAAGCTACTAATAGTATATATGGTCAATATCACCTAGTTAATAGCTAAAACAATTTTTTTAATTATTCATCATTCTAAACTTATAAAAATGAGGAATATCTAGATTTAAAATTCTACAATTCGATTTCACGATCTGATTCTAAGACCACATTACGAATCAAAGTAGAATCCCAATTCTAACCATTTTGGCGTAAAAGACTTTTTTCATGTACTTTTCAAGTTACATTATGAAGTATTAAGTCTTTAACATGAGCAACTATGCGAGGTAGAATGAAGTGACAAAGTAATATATCAAATTACCCATGTTCCTTGATTCCTTATCAGCCAGTCTATACGAATACTCATGTTAGAGGACTATTCATAAGCATATGGATAGATTGCATGAAATTTTAATAAATTAAAACTCTAAAAAGTTTTAACTTCAACACTCAAGGTTTTAAGATCTTAACATCTTACACTTTTAAGTTTAAGCCTTACCCATTGTGATTTAAGTTATTAGTTTTTTTTTACTATGATCTATTTATAAGTATGTGGATATAACACCTACCACATGACTTCCGTGTCATTCTAATACTTCAACTTCATCGAATTAAAAAAAAAGTTCATTTTTGAAATACTCCTAGCCCTAGGTTTTGGGATCTAATGAGTAATGACGTACATTAAATAAGGAAGCGTCATGTTTCTCAGTATTGAGGGATTGCTTGCCACAAATTCCTTCCATTCTTCTAGATCGATCTTCCCATCTCGTTTGAAATCTGCTTCCATGAAAGCCTGTGTGATTAATAGCACGATAAGATTTTCATTTTTTGTTGATTAATGAAAACGATTAAGATATTGTCCATGAAATATGATCGAGAGTTACATTTTCTACTATTACTTCAACAACATCATCTGGTAGTTTCAATTCGGATTCTTCTAGAATTGCGACGACCATTTTTTTCACCTGCGAATATAGATGATACAAGTACTAATTAGAGACCACAAAAATCATTCCAAGTTTCTAACAACATAGTCAATAACCGTTTGTGAATTATAGACTAGTTTGTGATCCCGTGTGATGCACAAATCTACAATTTTAATTGAATTTTGTGTATCATTATTGCATGTGTTTTTATTAGCGAGTTTTTTTCAACTACAAGCTTTAGGTTTAACAATCATTTTTTCTGAGGTTATTATGTCTTTAAAAGAAAAAAGAACGATGGCTTAACTAGGATTGCTTTACTTGAGAAAATGTTTCGATTAGTCCCAGACGGACGGATAGAGTATAATAATTACCTGTTCACGTTCAATATAACCTTTGTTGTGTACATCATACATATTGAAGGTAACTGCACACAAGGGGAAAAAAATGCGAATTAGCTTCGTGAGATTGGTGCTAAACTTGACGAGCAATAACGTAAATTTGCTCATTAAAACAAGAGAAAATCTTAGAAAGAGGAGGGGGTGGAGGCATGGAGCATAACGTGAGGAGAAGTTTGGAAGAAGGTATAGAACAGAAAGAAGAAATACTTAAATAAAATCTAAAACTTACTAAGTATCTTGTATAAAAAAAGTTAACAAGGATATCAAGCAAATACTTAATTCAATTCATACTATTTATTTCGTTCCTATTTGTTCTTCTTGAATTGAATGTCGATCTCATTCGTCATCCCATAGCCAAAATTTGACAATATTTTCTTATTAGCTTCGTTTCTATAAACTTTCACAAATACATAATTAAGATATTAATGAATAAAAAAATTAGGTTAAGAAACTTCTAAAAACAACCATGAAAAAAGAATATGGAATAGAGCGTGCACATTTCATTGGCAATCATATTTTTAGCTTCTTACATAAAATCTTGTCTGCTACAGGAGATTTGGGGTGAAAAATACTGAGTGACTGAACAAATTCTCCGAATTCGAGTACCCCATTATGATTGAGATCGAACATGTCAAATACCTGTGATAAGAATCCAAGAAGCAAAATAGACAAGAATTAATTCATTAGCTTCTTCAAAGTGAAGTCTTTAACACCCAAATCTATGTTGTCATCACAACCAATAGATATATCTAGCTAGAATTAATCTCAACCCTATAAGACATGCATTATGATTAATACTAAAATGTATGTTAATGATTTCATCAGCATAATTAGCTTACTACAAGAAGCCTAATTACACATACATACCCTGTCTACAAAAAGATTGGGCTTCCCACTGTTCCTTAGAAGCGCTTGTCGAAATTCTTCCTGCTCACAAAACCAAATGAGAAATTAGTGCATGAAGCTGTGATAAATATGAAAGGATTACATATCTCGCAATCTAATTTCTAACTACACATAAGGGGAAAAAAACTCATAATCGTCTAGGAGGGACCAAAGATAGCCAGGCCTGTATGTAATTGTGCAAATATAGGGATTTGTTAGGATGAGAAATGAAAATATGAGAACACTAAAAATAAGTTGACACAGACGTTATTTACATGATCGCGAAAATAGGGGGGATTTTGGAATATATGCAAAATCGACATGGTAGTTTATGATTGGTTTTCTCATATTTTAATGCACTACAAGTGTATGAGTATTATTACCTTACGAATGAGGCCATCTTGAACTATGCAACAACAAACTTTCTCGTAAAGGACATATAAGGCTTCCACTTCACTTACAGAAACTGAGTAAAGGAACAAAGAAAAAATTTGTACCAATAAGCTGCATTGCACCGTCAAAAAATAAATGTGGACAGAAGCCAGCAGTTAATTGTAATATTATCACTAATAAAATTATGGGAATTTCCACTTTCATATAAACTAAACGACCACTATTTTATGTGCTTAAGTAGTCAAAGAAGCTGAAATTTCTGCCAATCTGCGAACAAGCTAAAGATAGATGTTAATTCAGCAAACTTACACTTAGTTTCAGATGCAAGAAAAGTATAATCCTTGTAGTTAGGATTTGTCCTACAATTTTTAGAGGACGTACAACCCATTGAACCCACCACAAATATCAACTTTAAAATCAAAGTAATGAACTTTGAATGTTAGAGAATGTTAAATGGGTGCAATAATAAAGAGAGAGATAGAGATGTGACTTTAGAAGCTCTCTATCTATTCAAAAATGGTACTGGCACAGGCATATATATATAAGAATACCCATATAAAGTGTGCATGGAAATTTCTATCGTCTTTATTGCTCACTTGTGCATTTTGGTTCCCACTACACACAAATTTGGCCCTTCCCGCCATCAAAGATTATCATATGTAATCGTTGTAGCCTTGTAGGGTTATGTATGTCTTAAGTGGTACAATCAATTAAAAGATTACCCATTAATCAATCAAATACTAGTTTTGAAGTCTTTCTAATTTGGTTCCAATTTCTCAAAATACGTAAATGTCCCCTATTTAGTGCAAGCTCCAATAATGAAAATTGAAAAGAGAGACCAACTTTGTGTAACATGTGTTCCTTTTTTTTATCAACACTGTATAAGTATGATCTCTTTGCTTAACAAACTCGTTTATAAACTTAAGATTGAGTGCCTATGATGGTGATTACATCGACTGGTATGTCATGTTTGGACGTAGAATGGAGTTCTTGTATGTGCTAACATTTGAAAAAATAGCTTTTTCACGGTTTTTAGTGAACCACTTGAGTCCTGGTAGATTTTCATTCCCATGAAGTGAGCTACTATGTATTTTTAAAGGATTGCTTCCGAGCCCACACCCTGCTTGTTATCGATCAATCACTTCAACTAAGTGATGATTGGTTGCAACTTTTGTCTCTAAACCATTTTCTTTGTTGGGATAGATCCCAAATTCAAAAGAATAGTTGCTTGAATATTTGCTTCCTCTATTACTATCGGACGGTATTATATTAAATTTGTTTTTGTTAAGTTTTGTACTAGTATATGTCAATACATCTCGTTACAAAAAGGAAAAAATACAAAAAGCTATCCAGTCAGATCGATAAATAAAAAGGAAAGAAAAACTCAAAACACAAAAAAAATATACAAGATAATCCAACACAAAACCAATTAAGACTCATGTACTCCATAAATTTACTAGTCATATATGCACGCGATGCGCGCGAAATCATGTAAAATTCTGCATGATTATGTAACCGTAAAAAGATTTAGGGTGTTTTGTATTTTTTCCAAAATTTATATATGTGAAAACAGTTAGTTATGGAGAAAGTTGTTCTATTTAATTAAGAATTAAAAAAAAAAAAATGTTGATTTTTGGTGTCCCCTACTCTTTACTTATAGAACAGAGATTTAAAGTAAAAAAAACAAATGAAATAATCATACCATATAAAATCAAATTGTAAGAATCATAGTATACCTTTTTTTAGGGGATCTCATGGTATACCTTCCATAGGCTAAACACTAGATATTAATTATTTATATTTGTACCTAATCATCTTCTTGTTTCTTGGGTAGACTTCCACCATCATCATCTTCCACTACAAGATCAAACTTTATAAGGAACTCTAGTTAAGATTTAAGAACTACGGATAAATTATTCTATTTATTTCTTATATATAATCCAAATAAGCAAGTGACCCTTTGCTTACGACAGCAAGATTTAGGTAATTGTTCCCACGAAGAGGACTAAAATTTGTGTAATCATTAACTAATTACCACTTTAGCAATAATTAATTGCACGCAAAGAAAATGCAAGTAGTGGCTAATCTAGTGTCAAAGCAACATTGACCAGATAGAAAGCATGATTCAGCATACATGATAAATTGATAAGTGTTTTAGAGATTGAATTGCGATTTGCCACCGTTACGTTAGTTTCATGGCTCTTCAGTCTTCACGGGTAACTCAGCTGAAGTTGGGTGTACAAAGTCTCTTAACGGTACACGGTTGTTTGGCTGCTAATAGAAGAAGTAAGGAGATTTTTTTAATAAAAAAATAAGATACATGAAAAGTTTAGGAGACCATTCTTTTAAGGGTGTATCCTAAACTATTTAAAAGAAAAAGAATATACGACTGTTGATCGTTGCAGACATCATATGCGTGAGCTTTTGTTGTGAGATGATGTCCTTTCTTAGATAAGTAGTCAGCAACCCGATTAGCTTATGGGAAGATATGAGTAACTGAAGTAGTCTGGAACTGCGAGACAAGATCACAGGTATCATCTGTAAGTGTTTGGATGCACCACGGAGGGCTAAATATTCCTTTTGGAATGTTGATAATGAGCAGATTGTCTTCTTCAATCATGAAGTCTGATATTCTCATCTGCAAGGCTTGTAGGAGTCCATTACGGATGTTGCTTCAGCAATGAGTGGCGAGCCTTTTCCCAACTTATAGGCCATAGCTTTTATGATGTGACCCTTAGAATTCCGTAGAACTATGCCGACTGCTGCAGAAGATGTTGTAGATGACCCGTCGAAATTGAGTTTGATGAGGTTGGGTGGAGGGGGATTCCATCCAACGTGTATGGTGTGAGGTTGTTTACAGTGTTTTGGTGTGTAGGTGGCAATTCGGGCATCCGTGGCATTACGCCATTACCATTCTGAATATGTGTGCTTGGCTCTGTAAAAAAAACTCGTAGCATGTTGAAAGTCTCATTTTGGAAAATTATGTTGTTTCTCTCCTTCCAGAAGCTCCATAGAAGGAGAAATAATTTTGCTTGGTTGTTTCTTGACCCGACATGTAGGCCTTGAATAGTAGTAGAAATTTGGATCGTTGTAATTTAGTTTCAAGAAATCTGGAAACCTCATGGTTTGTCCAGAAGTTTTGTGCTACCAGGCAAGAATAAAATAGGTGTTGAATATTTTCGGGAGATTGATGACAGAGCGGGCACTCGATCTGTTGGTACTGGAAAGTTCTTGATAGTTAGGTCATCCCTGGTAGGTAGACCATTTTGTAAAACTTGCCAGATAAAGGTTTTAATCTTGGGTTGGATGTCAAGTTTTCAAATCCATGCGAAAGGCCATCTTGGATTTTCGAAGCAATCAAAATCATGCGCGAGCCATGTGGCGGATTTGACAGAGAATTGACTAGAAGATGTCAAGCCTCAACATGGGGTATCATCATGTAGCTTACAAGGGAGAGGGATTCACCTCACTATCTTTTAAATTGATATTGGTAATATCAATAGGACGTAAATTAAGATATTCAAGTAGGCTCATGTTTGTACACCAGTTGTCTATCCAAAAATAAAAATGTGTCCCTGATCCAATTTTCCATCTAATACCACGCCGAATGAGGTCACAGGTGTGCAGAATTGCTTTCCATATTGGGGAATCTGAGGGCTTTGGGTGCATTCGAAGAAGGATGAGTCTTTTATATATTTTTGTCGAAGGATCGACGCCCACTGATTATGCGGATCTGAGAGAATTTTGCACCCTAGTTTTGCCAACATTCCTTCGTTCATGTATTTAGTTTTTCGAAGGCCCAAACCTCCAAGGACTTTTGGGCAACAGATTTTATCCCAAGCAATAAGGGGTGTGCCTTTAGAAGCGGAGGAATTTTTCCAAAAAAATCTCGATTAATAGCATCTGGCCATCTTTTGAGTGATAGAGTTGGGCAGTTTGTTAGTTGCCATCGTATAGATAGGGACAGCTTCTAAGTTACTTTGAATCAGGGTGACCCTACTGCCTTTGATGGGAACGAGGATATCTAGGAATTAAGATGTTTGTTTGTGCGGGTAATTAAGGAGTTGAGGTCGCTAATAGAGCTTTTATGGATAGAAAAGTTTATACCCAAATATCGTCCTAGAGAGTGTCGAGGTCTCATATTGAAATGGCTTACTATAAGTTGTTTTCATAGATTTGGGGTAGCCTTAAAAAATGTAATTGCCGATTTTATGGTAATTTATTAGCTGTCTAGAGACTTTACAGAAGTTATTGTCTAGAATGCTTTTAAGCTTTTGACTAGAAGACGAGGTAGCTTTACAGAATCGGAGGCAATCATCCGCGAAAAACAGGCTTGGAATTTTTATGAGATCCGGGGCAAATTTTTATTCCAATACCAGATTTCGGATCTTAAGTTGCAAAGGCTAGTTGTCGTGCAAGGACTTTCATACAAATAATAAACAGATATGGTGACATAGGGTCTCCTTGTCTAAGGCCCTTGTTGGAGTAAAAATATGAGAGATGAAGTTATTGACTGTAGCAGAGTAGGAGACTGTAGTAACACATTATTTTATTCAATTTATCCAGAGGGGATGATGAAAGCCTAAGAGGTAGAGCGATTTGAAAAGAAAGTCTCATTCAATTCGATCGTAAGCTTTTTATTTCCATATCTAGTTTGAGGGGAAACCAACCTTTTTTACTTTTAAAAGTGCGAAAAGTGTTGAGAACTTCTTGTGCAATGAGAACTTTGTCATGTATTTCACGATTTTGAATAAAAACACTTTGGAAAGGACTGATAATTTTACTGATGATAGGGCGCAGTCGATTGACTAAGATTTTGGCAATAATTTTATAAAGCGTAGTACACATGCTGATTGGTCGGACTTGAGATGGTCTTTCCTGAGTGGCAATTTTTGGGATCATGCACAGAAGTGTATGATTTATGCTTTTGAGGAAATGGCCGTGGAGGAAGAAATTTCTGATTGTTAAACATAGTTCTTGTTGTACTAGCCTCATATATACACGTAATGTATCCGAAGAGTAATATGTAAGGGTTATGCATTTGTTACATTGTAATTTCTGTCGTTATAGTTTTTCTTGTTATTTAGAAAATTAACGTTAATTTCAGTTTTTTTTTTTCAATGGGTGTTGTAATATCAAAGAACTCAAAGAGTAAATCAATATAAATGGTCACAAAGATGAGTAATAAATACTACTACTTCCGTTCTCTTTTGATGTTTCCACTTGAAATCTGGGAGAAAACAAAGGTAAATAGATTTACGAGGGAATCTTGTGTTTATTTAATATTTTCCTTGTACTTTTCATCCTTATTCCTTTTTCTTGAAATTAGCAGGAGAGAGAAATTAGGGGGAGAGAGAAATTAGGGGGAGGGATCATTGAAAGGAAGAGAGAGAGAAAATAAGAGGGGAAAGTTGGTTCGAAGAACGCTGCTAGTCTGCTAGTGCTTTTCATTAATTAAAAGATAGGGGAAAACTTCATTTTTTTGCCTCCAAATTTGAAAAATGTACACAAGCTTTACATTAAAACTTATGTAAATAAAGTCGTTGAAACCATTGTTTATACTGTTACAATTGATTTTCCAAGAGCCTATAAAGAACTTAGGATCTCCAAACATTCAACGGTTTAAAAAAGGCTAAAACTAAAATTTAAAAAAACAAACAAAACAAATATTAGCATAATCGTTGCCTAATAATGGCTTCAGACATGGAGTATGTAGCATTTCGATCTTCATGGAGATTGGCGAAACCATCTTCATTGAGGTAGGAGATGAAGATGGAGATGGAGATGAAAACAGGATGAAGTTGAAAAGGAAGATACGGATGAAGTTGAAAAAGAAGAGATGGATAACGATGAAAATGAAGATAAGGGCATAACTCGCCTTTTTGACCTCAATGAAGCATCCGTACAAATCTCTCTTACAGAATCAGATTGGAATGATTTATCAGAATCAGATTGTAGAATTATCGTACTATCTTACGAACACGCATAATCAAGATATTACACTTATAACATTAGTTTAAATGGGTTTACCATTAATTAGATAGTTGATAATTGATAACAATTGTTATTAAGAACATTATTGTTGGTATGATAAATCTAACATACATTTGTAAGTTTTCGTTAATCGAAAGAAAGTTATAGAACTAAAGTAAATCGTATGACCATATTTGAATCGTATGACTATATATATAGTAGGATCATGATCCTAACAACCATTTTTGTACCTCAATGAGCCATACATTACTGGTAAAAAAAAGTTGATAGAAAAACAATAATGTTTAGAAACTATAAAAGGAAACATATTATAAAAAAACTTCATTCATTTCTTAAAAGATTCATCATATTGACTTACATTACCGAATACAACTTTACATAGTACTCCCTCCGTCCCCCAAAGGATTTCCCATTTGCTTTTCTTGAAGTCAAACTTTGTAAACTTTGACCATAAATTATAACTAATATATAATATAAATAATTGTCATAGGTGATCTTGTTAGATTTGTATTAATAGGTACATTCAAAATATTAACATTTTATCATTTTTATTAATAAATAATAGGAGATATAAGCGGTCAAAGATATGCATTGGAGACCGTGCAAAAAGCAAATGGGAAATCCTTTGGGGGACGGAGGGAGTAGCTTTTATGGTATATTATTTTAAATGAAAAAATTGATAAAAATAATCCCACTTTTGGCCGGTCTTCCACCACTGGTACCACCTTCAATTAATCCAGCAATAATCTCACCTTTGACCCTCATATTCTCTCATTGGTACAAGATGATGGCAACCTGTTTGACCAGCCAAATTACCGTTGACTTTTTAAAAAAAACTTAAAAAAAAGGAAAACCCATCCCCTCCCCTTCCCCTACTGCTGCCATGCCACCCCACCCCCATCCCCTCCCCCTTCCCCCCCCCCACACTGCTGCCATGCCACCCCACCCCCATCCCATCCCCTTCCCCTACCACCCTCCTCTTCATATTTGATCGGCGACCGGCGACCTGCGACGATTTATATAAACTCAGAAAGACAATCAATTATTGAATTGATAAGCCAAACTAACAATAACCCACCTCAATTTCATTCATATTAGATCAAAGGTTCCATTTTTAGAGTAAAATCAATCCTATGTATAACAACCGATTAACTGATTGCATCAACAAGATGATAAGATCAATAAACAAAAATGACCATAAAATTTTGAGTTTTGAGCAGACCCAACAAAATTTAACATTGCTTAGATACAAACATGACTCATCGTATGGGCGCAGTACGGCCAGTACATGTTGAGACCTTAGCAATGCATGGTACTATTGAAGAGCAAATGCTGGAGTTCTTGCAGAATGTGGATGAATGTAGAAGGTTGTTGAAGGAAGACCATGAGAAAATTGAATAAAACGATGGCCATTTTATTAACAGAATAGTGAGAGTACCCATTACATATACCAATAGTGAAAGAAAAAGCTAACCTAACTAACAAGAGGCTAGACGAATCTACTCATCAAAATGAGGTTTCCATTAAGCTTTATACAGAATCAATATGTAGCAAAAATAAGAATCCAAAGGACTACCTACAATTGTACACTGGTTCTGGATTCGGAAATTGGGTGGTCACGGTGACGATTTTGGCGGTGGTTAGGGTTAGGGGTGTCGTTTCTTGGTGGTTAAGGAAGAAGATGAAGGGGAGGGGAGGCAGCTGGGGGAGAGGGACGGTGGCAGGGGAAGGGGAGGGGAGGGGTGGTTATTTTTTAATTTTTTTTAATTAAATTAAATTGAAAATTTTATTTAAAAATTTACGTTCAAAATATAATTAATTAGATATTAATCACGTAATTAGGAAGATTACCCATGATTGTAGGTAACCAATAGGTGAGGGACCAATGAGAGAATATGAGGGTCAAAGGTGGGATTATTGCTGGATTAATTGAAGGTGGTACCTGATATCACGTATTTATATAGAGTTTTCTCCCCTTATTTACAAGCTAATTTGTGTGTCATTAGAGCTCTTGGGAGCTATTTTGTGCTAACTATCGTATGTAGTTGTGGTTTCGTGTTTTAGTATTGGATTGCAGGTTTTATGGAGTTTTCTCCTTATTCCCGAGCCTTTTGGAAGCAACCACGGCTTTACGAGATGTTACGAGGCACGTAGGATGGCTCACGAGCTTTATGGATAGTTTAGGAGGTCCCAAGACCCCAAAATGTGAAGATTAGAGAGCCAAGGAGTCAAAGGAGGTTTCCGTGCACTGATCGGGCAGAAATGGCCCGATCGGGCGAAGTATTTATGATCGGGTATGAAAGTCACGGACCCGATCGGGCAAGTCTTGCCCGATCGCATCGGGCGAGCACACATGCACCAGGCCCGATCGGGTGTTCACCACCCGACCCGATCGGGTGGGCTGCTCATAGCTCTCGTTGAGTTGCTGCTTGCGAGGAAACCGTGTTGGCCTAATTTGTCGCCAGACCCGATCGGGTGGTGGCCTCGGGCCCGATCGGGTGGGCCTCAATTTCTCATCAAACGCTGCGCTGCTGCCATGCTAAAGCCCAAACGCAAGTTGAGCTGTTTTGCATTTGACCCGATCGGGTATTGTGCTCGGGCCCGGTCGGGTCTGGCACCATTTGTCGCGATTTTCGACTTTTGCTTCCTATTTTTTTATGAGACTTGAGGGGTATTATAAATACCGTTTTCCTCATTTTTTAGAGAGATCTTTTATCATCTTTTATTAGTTTTAGACTAGTTTTATTCTTCATTGTTCTTAGTTCAATTCAAACACTTTAAATTAATTTAGAGGTGATCAAACCTATTTCGATTTCAATAAAGTTCCTGCTTTCCGTTAATTGGTATTCTTTCTTACCCTAATCTCTTTTATTATTCTCAATTGCTTAGTTTATTTATTTAATCGTTCATGATGCAATTGTTAGGGTTTCATATTAGTTTTGTTTTTGTTAATTCGATTATGAGTGAGTAGTCTCTTTCTAGGGAATTAGATAGGAAAGCCATGTTTATACCATGATTGTGATTTAGACTCTTATCGATTTCTAGGGCTTGATTAGGGTGATTGTGATGTGATTTGTTCTTTATTGAGTAATTAATGTTATTGCGCAGTTTCGTTGGTTGCTTGTGGTTAATAGTTGTTTGCACAGATCCGTCTTACGACTAGAGGCTTAGGACACGTCAGTAGTTCTGATTACGTTAGTGAACATGCAGCGTATGTTGAACTATGAGCGTTGAGTCTTAACCATAGCTCAACATAGGCTCTAATCCCCCGACTCTTGACTTAGGTTTTGATAGTTGTTGACCTTGTTTGATTGGTATAAGCATGGTGGACCGACCTAATACCCTAGGTTTTTATTCCATAGTTAAATCCTTTGTTTAATTCGTCTTTCTTAGCTTAATCATTAGTTTAATAAATTCCTTCCCTGATTTACTCTGGAGTAGCTGAATTAGTTGAATATTAATTTAGAAACTCTGTCTCCCTGTGGATTCGACCCTGCTTCCACTGACTACCTTAGTTAGAGGACCGTAGGTTTATTTTTAATTAGGTGATACGACTAAAACCTGTCAGTACCAATGGTGGAATAACGGCCAAAGGTGGGATTATTCCTATCAATTTTTCCATTTAAAATTATAAAAAAAATAATTTAAAAATAAACATTGTGATTAACCCATTAACAATTATAATTATTTTGCTTAACTTTATATGATAGTAATTAAAAATGGTCATAGTGTAAATTCAATTAATAATACCAATAACATCCTAATTAATAACATTATTTTTATTGTTTATATTACTATTATTATAATCAATATTATCATAGAAAGTATTATCTATATTATTTATACTAAGTAGTTTGGTTTTTGTGTAAAGCAATGAGAAGGCAAGAAAGCCTAAATGCTACTCCCGCATTAGTCCCACCAAAAGTTATTAAAAATAAAACAAAATTTTAAAAAAAAATGTGAAATTGAAAAATAAACCATCATGACCTTAGAATAACTGAATAAATAAGAAAAAAAAAGGTTGGTACCTACAATTGAGCAAACATAATTGCTGTCAACAAACAAAAGGAAAAAAACCTAATAACAAAAATTATCAAGAATAAGTCAACCTTTGCGTTAACCGCTTTTAAAAAGTCAACTTAATTTATTCCATTAACAAGTTAAGCTTTTACACCCATTTGCTTTTAACAAGTTTTTTTACAGACAACCTGCTCAACCTGTAAATCGTCCTCTTAATTCCCTTTTCCCTTTGACTTTGACTTCTGAAATCACTCTATACCACCATTATCTTAACCACGAACATCATCTCTTCATCTTCCTTCCCATAGACCATGAAGGTCTCCCAACCACCTCCTCCTCCTCCAGCGCCGCTTTCTCTCTCCAATTCCAATTCTGGCTTTGATTCTCTCTCTCCTTCCCCTTCTCCCTCCCCATCAAAATCTCACGTTTCCTACTTAAGTAAATGGATGGATCCAATTTGAAAATAAAATCAAAATCGACTGCCAATCATTAATGCATACAACAGTCATTAATTAGGGAACAAAATCTTTTTTCTAATCAATAATTCAGTTAAGAGATGCATTGATGTAGCTCCAGTATCAAAGTTCATATTGATTTACTAAGCAAAATTTAGTCAAAGTAAAGAAGGGGAAAAAATAGCACCAACTACTTTAACAAAAAAACCAAATTCACCCATTCAACCAAAAACTCTCCAATTCGTGTGAGAATAGCCATTTGAGCAAATTGAGGCATAAATTCAGCACTTCTATGACACCAAGGAGTGTAACCTAGAAGAATAACAAACTCATTTTGGTCAACGATTTTGTGGGTGTTATCATTGTTATCTCTACCACAATTCTATGAGCTTTGCTTAGAACATTAGCCTTTGATGAAGATGATGATGGGGTTTAGGGTTGTCATTCTTCTTGTCCATCAACTGCTAACAGTTCTTCGAATTCTAAAAAGTCCGTGTCGAAGGAGGAATCGGAGAGAGAGAAATGGGGTTAAAAGATATGGAAGGAAAAGGAGAAGAAGAGAGAAATTGAGGATATTAGAGTTGGGTTTTTGAGAGGGCATTGTTGAAATTCAATTGGAGAAGAAAATTGCAATCTTAGCTTGGAGTGAGATGAGAGAGATCTTGTGTCTGAGACTAGGAGTAGGGAGTGTGTGTGAGAGTGACATGGGTTGTGGGTAGGGTGGGGTGGAGTGGGGTGATGCCGTGATGGGCCTTTGTTTTCCTTTTTGTTTTGTTCTTTAATTTTGGACATATACATTTTAAATTTTAAAATGTTTAAAATCGAAATATGCGAATTGTGTGTTGGTAAGTTCGAGAAGAGAATGAGAGGTTAAAGAGATAGACAACGCCATTGATTTCACATAAGAGAGAGAAAGTAAGGATTTTAGATTTCGATGGAGTTTCATAAAAGAGAGAGATGAATGGAGGTTGAGAGCAGAGTTTTTGAAGAGTGGAGAAACAACGAAGAAGATCACAAGATTTTTTAATTTTTTTAAAAATATATAAAATTAAAAAATATCCAATGAATAAATGACACATGTCATTGTAACCTGTTAAATAGGTTAATAAGAGGTGATAACCGGTTTTGACTTGTTAAAAGCAAATGGGTATAAAAGCTTAACTTGTTAATGGAATAAATTAAGGTTGACTTGTTAAAATTAGTCAACGCAAAGATTAACTTATTATTGACAACTTTTTCAAAATAATAAAAAATAAATAAAAGACAAAAAAAAAAAAACTACCAGACTTACGAAACTGTACCTACAAATGAAAAAGTTGAGAAAGCCACAATAAAAAAAAAAAGAAAAAAGAAAAACCACTAAGCCTAACCATACGTTATCACTAATCTTCCCATTTGGTCCCTTACAAAAACCCTCCATTTGGTCCATTTAAAACAAATATAAAAGCTACTCCCCAAATAATTTAACATTTAAGCAAGGTTAATTATCTTTACTCTTCTATATTAAAACACAAAGAAATTCTTCTTGTTTAGTTACCATTCATTTTCTTTTCGTTTAGTTTAATTAAGCATAAATTTTATCATATTTTTGTTTTGGTTTATCTATATCTAGATTATTATTACAAAGTATGATGGAGCCTTAAAATCGCCCCATTTTGCCCTTTGCTCTCTTCTCATTAGATCCCCACCAAATTGAATGTTTGTTTTCTTTTCTTTACACATTCCACATCTCCTCTCTCTCTCTCTCTCGGTTGATTTCTTGACAGGTCATACATCACTTAACTTCCTCTTTCAAATTGAATATTCATTTTCTTTTCTTTACACTTTTCACTTTTTTATTTGCTCTTTTTTATCTTCCTCTATCGATTAAATTATTTTCAATTTAAAAATAAATATAACTATTCATAACTTATATTACCCTTCTGATAGTTATAATTACCAAGACTATCAATTGCGCATCAATTTTGTTTTATAGCTTTTTTAATATTCAAGGTACCCTTGCTAACAAAAAAAAATATATGTCGCGTTAAAAACAAAATTAATTTTTGAAATTAAACACATAACGTAGATAAAATAGGAATAAAAATATAATAAAATTCCAAAGAGGCTAATAAAAACTATAATATTGATTATAACTACTTATCAATGTTATTGTAAGAGACATATTTAAAGTAATCATATAATATTGATAAGCACTTTATTGTGCTTAATTGTAGGTCATTTTTAGTGTCCTTGCATGTGGTTTAGAGCATTTAAGCCTAGCATTGCATGGTTTTGGTCAGCTTTGAGTTATATTGTTGCTTCATTATCTGTTTAGTTGTTTTTGAATGATTTCCAGGCTAACTAGCAGGTTTTTAAAGTCATACGATCATTGGAAGACTAGTTGTGGACTTTTGAACTTCAAATGGACAAAACGTTTGATCCATAAACCGGATTAAGGTAATTCAAGTGAGAGGTGTTAGCTCGTTTCGGTAGCTTTCCAACGACTAGTCATAAGCCCAATTCCGATAAGAGACGAGAGAGATATGACCGTTTGAAATTAAGTTGTCCGCTGACCAGTAGGCCACCACGGTCGTGGGGACCTGTAGCAGGCAAGGCATACTGTTGAAGATTTGCGATTGACTCGACGAAGTTGGGTTACCACGGCCGTGGTGATTCGCCACGACTGTGGCACCCTCACTCGACAAAATAGAAGACACTCCGCCAGAACAGAAGGAAGTGAAATTTGGTGAAGTCAGGTCACCACGGCCGTGGTGATTTTGCCACGACCGGGGCATCTGATTTGCATAGAAGCAGTTTCCTTTGAGATTACATTCTGCCTCGACAATTTTAAGGCACCACGACCGTGTCGACCTGATTTTGGGCTTTTGCCCCGTTTTTCCGTCTTTATTTAATGGACCATATAAGTAGTTTTTGTGGTTTTTGTGGAGCTTTATCTCATTACTTAGACTTAATTACTTAGTTAAATTCTCTAAACACTCTCAAACTCTTAGCTTTTGTCATTATTGCAACTTTGAGGATTCAATTGTGATTTCAATCCAAGTAATTTTCTGTCAATCTCTCTTCTTTATTTCTATTGTTTTATTATTCATGTTTAATTTGTTTAATCTCTTTTGCTTTGAATCCATGATTAGTGAGTATTTCCTTATCTAGGGTTTGGGTGAAAGCATGAATTAGGGCTAATTAAGATGTTCTTGTAATTACTTTATTCATGTCTAATATGCATTGATCTTGGTGTTTTGACACCTTAGGGTAGACCTTGATCAAGTTTATGCTAGGGCTTAGATTTCAATTACTCTTAATTGATTGTTGTTGTCTAGTCATTCCCATGAATCAACTTAATTTCTAGACCAAGAGATTGGGTAGTTTTTAAGAGGATCCTATTTAGGGGTTTTTCAAGCAAATTGAATCTATTAATCAATTGGCTAAAGACCATTTGAGAGAGGATTAGTCAATTGATTAATTGATTACTCTTAAGGATCATTAGATAGAGGACTCAAGTACTTTAGAGGGAAACTTAACCTTTCATGCTATTCTCTATAGTTTCATAGTTGCATTAGCGTCGTGTCCTGCCCGAGTTCATGCGAGTAACCCAAGCTCTAGTGTTTTCTCTATTATATTTACTTCTCTACTTGATTACTAGTTGTTACTCTTTAGTTAGTTGTTAATTGGTAACTATTCAATATTTACACCCCCATTAGGTAGTTTTAGACTTAGTAGACCTTAGTCAATCCCTATTTCCTTGTGGTTCGACCTTGACTTGCCGTTACTACGTTCATAGTAGTTGCTCGTTAGGATTATAAGTATTGTTTGCTAAGCAGTTCTTAGTGCCTTAACGACACACTAAAAACCTCTTATCAAATATTTGAATATAAATATCACGTGCACTAGTACGGGTACAATCTAGTTATCGTTTATTATGGAGTCCAATCTTTTTCCCTTTGTTTTAGATTTATCAATCTATCACTTATTAGTTTATGCCAAGGCGTGTAATCTGATGATGTGAAGGCGAGATTCGATCATTCCCAAGAAAGGTATGTGTTGGAATTGATTGTATTGTATTTTGAAAAGAAAGTTCCCCGATAATTCTGAAAAAATTGATTTTCCCTATTAATTTCTGATTCCGAGATCCATGTTGCTTGATTTCCATTCTTATTTTTGTAATTTGATATCCATTATTTTCATTACCTTATTTTCCAATTATTCATTCCCATTTTTTGTAATCAATTGATTCCTTAGCTTTCACATTAAACTTTGGTGTATTTGCACTTTTAGAATAATTTTCAGAATAAATTATTTAAAAATATCTTTTATTCATATTTTTTATTTTTCGGGTACTTGGATTTGAAATTTTCGATGACTGATTATGGTTTTTATCTCCAGATAATTGGTTATGAAAAGTATATTCTTTTTTCATTAGATGCAGTTTAATAATTGTTGGAGTTTTTTATTTTTATTTTTAAAGTAAGTGGTTTAAGAAGTAACCATACAAGTGATTAAAAATTATGAACTCAAAATATTTGCTTGGAGTATATGATACCTTTATCCCTAAGTAGAGGGAAAACTTATTAAAAAAAAAGATTAATATTTAAGTAAAATTGTACCATTTTCGAAGATTGAACCGTCAAAGTTATGACATTCAATGGTCTCCTACTAATTCTTATCTGTTTCATTAATATAACTTGATATTTAAGTAATTTGGTTTTCTAATGGTGTTCATTTTTTGTTTCATGTTGTGTGTTAGCTTTAACACATATTGACTATATAAAGATAAAACATCTCGTGCATTAACACGGACAAAGACTAGTTATTATTATATCATGTGCAATATTATCATGGGCAATTAATAATACTAATAACTCCCACCTTCTTCCACCCTCCCTTAACAACAACCACCCCTCCCCATCCCCACTTCATCTCCCTCCTCTACTTCATTCCCCTCCCCTTCTTCCATCGCCACCATCAGTGGGGAAGCAAGGCCAACGAAGGAGAAGAGAAGTAGTGGGGTTATGGAGGTATGGTACTTTTGAAGGGAGGGAGGGAGGAAGGTGGGGGCCGGTGGGGTGATGGTTATGGTGGTGTGGTGGTTATGCAGAGAGGAAGGAAGATGGTGGTGTTGGGTCGTGGTTATGGTGGGAAGGAGGAAGATGGTGAAGAGAGGGATTTTTTATTAAAAGAAATTTAATGGTCAAAGATTATAGATTCAACGGCAAATTAAAGGTTTTTACTAAATAAGGTCATGTTTTGGAAGTTAATTAGACCTTATGGTTACCATAGGGAATCGAAAAATCTTATGGCTACCATTAAAAAAGTGAAAAATTTTAAGGTTATCATTAGAAATTTCCCAATACATACTTGGATAGTGCTTCGATTAATTAGTTATACAAATGAATAATTTAGCAATTTCAAAAAATATCACATAGATAAACTTAATGGTGAACAAATTACCATGTGTTCGTTTATTGCTCCTTCGTGGCCATAATTTGGTGTTCTTTCCCTCTTCTAGACCCAGACCCATTACTTTCTTCCAGACCCAACTCAGACTCATTGGTTCTAAAAAATAAAGTATATATATATATGGGTCACGTTAATTTGGATAGGTTTGGGTCTGATGAATTTCCACCCAGATCCGCCCCATACCTTTGCACCCAAACCCAACCCAAACCTATTGGGTCTAAAAAAAGTTGGACCCAAGCCCTTATGAATGGTTTTGTGGATCTGGGTCTGGGTCGAGTCCACGATCTATTGCCACCCCTAATCTTTATTATGTAAGAGAAGAAAAGATGAACACCAAAAAAAAAGAAAAAAAAACAAACACTAATTGTTTTACTAATTGGAATCAGGATTTTATTAATTAACTTTTTAACCTTTTTACATAACATTGCATGCGTTTAGCACTAGTTACCTTAGAGCACTATTAGCAATGCTCTTTTGGTAAAGTTCATGGCATGAACTTTAAATTTTCCTTATTAGCAATGACATAAATGTAGGTTGTTGGGTAAAAGTTCACAAAACAAGGTCATCTTATGACCTATATTGTCAAACGGTCATCACCCCAGAAAAAAAGAAAAAAGAAAAAAAAAGCTGATTTAATGGATGAAACGGCGCCGTTCTACGCATTTGAACCAGCTGCAAACTGACGCACAGTTGTTGCCCACTGACGCGCTAAATGACATGGCACCATATGAATGGTGTATGTCGGTGAGAGAATTTATAGCCGTTTAAAACATTAAACGGCTATTTTCTCATCGAAATTAAATTCAAAAAAAAATATACCAACGGTCATATTTTTTGAGATCTATAAAATGAGACCAATTTTGATATATTTTGGTAAAATTTTCTGAAAATCACTTTTCTCCCTATTTTCTCTTCTCAAAGAACTTTGCTTGCTTTTATATAATTTTGCAATTTGTGTTTGCTAAAAAACTCCCCAAAAATTTTAAAAATTATGGATTCAAATAATCCCAATCCTATAAGAAAATTTAGCCAAAAAAACCCAGAAAATAAATCTCTAAACAACAAAATCAGCAAATTAATATTGAAA
Organism: Patellifolia procumbens; assembly: GCA_947645195.1. Lineage (NCBI taxonomy): Eukaryota > Viridiplantae > Streptophyta > Magnoliopsida > Caryophyllales > Amaranthaceae > Patellifolia > Patellifolia procumbens. The sequence goes on along the minus strand of CANSGD010001375.1, from coordinate 22,447 downwards.
ATCCTTCCTACATTCCTCAATGTGTACCATCAAATACCCAACTACCATCAAATTTCCCTAATCAAAACCAACAATGGTCCCAACAACCATCAAATTTCTCTCAACAATCTCAACAATGGCCCCAACAACCGTCAAGCTTCCCTCAACAGTCTCAACAATGGTCCCACAACCATACAATTACGATTATCAATCTCAAAGCCAACCAATGGGTAGTCATCAACAATACTACTCCCAATTCTCACCCATGGGGAGTTATGAGAACCATTCAACTCCGGCGAGAGGAGAAAGCTCAGATGAGAACGAGCTTGAAAATGATGATGATGATGAAGGAGGTGACCAAATTGAAGGTTATCCAGTTCCTCTCGACGACGACGAAGACAACGATGACCATGAAGATGAAGATGGTCAGGGTGCCCCCCCTTCAACCACCATCGTTTCAAGAACTACTAGCCCAGTTTACCCCACAACCGAGCTTCACCCAATTGCTTTCACAACCCTCACAACATTTCCCTCAATCAGCTCCAAAAGGGAAAAAGAATTGGGATTTGATTGAAGATATTGCTCTCATTTCCTCAGTCATGAACACATGTACGGATGCAACTGTAGGCACGAACCAGAAGATAAGAGTGATGTGGACAAAGGTCACTACGGCTTACGAGCAAGCAAGAGCAGAACGACCTCTTCAAATTGCCCCAAGGACTCTTGACATGATAAAAAGTCGTTGGGGAAGAGTATTACTCAGATAGAATTGTTGACATAAACCAATACTTAAATAAGGATGATGTTGAAAATCGACAAACACATCTCGCCCTTAAACAAGATTTGATGGAAAACATATGGCAAAAGTTTGGGAGGGTTCAGAATTAATGTAACATTTAAATCCCAAGTATTACATAAGTCATTTCATTGTAATCGTCTAAACTAAATTATGTAACGAAGTTGAATGTATTGCAATCATGGTGCAAAATATCAATTAGTTCGTTCATTAAAATTAAAAATATTATTTTTTATTAATTAATCTCAATTCATTATATACGATTAAATTAATTACACTTAAATTATTCTTAATTACGTTGAATTAGAACTTAACAACGTTTAAGTTTAAATTTTCGCTAATAATCAATTTTACTTGTTCATAAGAATATTTAAATATAATTGAAATAAACAAATTATGTAAGAGAGAGAAAGTATAGTGGGGTAAGGGAGAGAAGTTGATGAACTTTAAAATAGGTCATTGTTAATAAAAAAAAGGTTAAAAGATGACATTTTAGGAGAGAGAAAAGGAATGAATAGTGCCATAAACTTTTATAAAAAGAGCATTGCTAATAATGCTCTTAAACAGATCACCTTCGTACACTCGTATATATAACCTACTAGTTTTTTTTATATAAAAAAAAATGAAAAGGGAATATAGGAAGTGGTATACTCTTGCAAACAAACCGTCGGTTTTCTGTTTGTCTCTCCCGCCAACCAGCCTCGCGCCTGTTCAATAAATCTCCATAACAAAAACCTTTTCAGTTTGATTCAACAATCTTAACATTAAAGCAAACAATTAAATTACAAAATCATGTGATTTTTGGTAAGAATATAAATGCATTCCAACTATACATTACGTCGAGATCATCATACTTAGTTTGCATATGCAGGATCAATTCTTTGGCATAAACTGCAAGAAGTTGTTCTTCATCCATGGGAAATCATATTTATATTCTATATTTGCTTTTTTTTCTCATATTTTCAATAAAAGTTGATTCAATATCATGGGGTTGGTTTTCTTCTTCGAGTAATGATCATCAAAACTCAAAGAATACAGATGGTAGTATTTATGGTTTAGTTGCCGAGTTTTCCATGGAAGCTTTAAATGATCCGAAAGCGGTTGAATTACTCGAAAACGCGAGAATGAAGTTAGAAGGATCTAACTCTTGTTGGTTTTACGCATACAAGAATTTATTTTCTTCATGTTCGGATATTTTTGCTGATGAGGAAAAGAGGAGTAGACTTGCTTGGCTTCTTAGTGATTGTTTCCAAAGAGATTCAGGGAGGATTCCTTTTCCTTACTGTAATGTGAAATCTGCAATGGTTGATTGTCTTAAAAAGCTTGATAATTATGAGCACAATACATACTTGGAATTTTACCTTGAGACTAACTCTATTTGCCATCAATTACAGTTAAGTTTCACTCGTTCTATTTCTCATTACTAACGTTGTACTTCCTTCGTTCTTATTTGATCAGTATTTGTTATTTTAGTATAGACAAGGCTATGTGGTACGATATAATGTAACGAGTGTACATTTGTCTAGTACTTTGAACCTCCGAAAAAATAAAATGTGGTTCGGTTTGTTCTTATTTGAAGTTGACTCATATGTGATTTATTTAGAGCGACTAAACTTGTTGTATACAAATACGCGGATATAAACAGGACCTGCTGCTAATTTCATTTGTGCAATGAATCTCAACTTATTGGCAAACTAATAGTTTTTGCCTAAACTTATATTTTCAAAAACATATCAGAATGGATGGACAAGCCTTCTATTGAGTATGAAATCTAATGGAAGGAAATGTTTCCATTAATTTAATTCTATGTTCTTGTTTTTTGGTAGGTCCAAGGCTTTTAAGATGCAAGTTGAGAATTTGGTGAACAATTTAAAAGATTCAGCATTATCTACAGAAGAAAAATTAGAGAGCATTGAAGAAAAATCAGATACTCTACTCCATAACTCAAACCAAATACAAGAATCAATAACCTACATTGATGAACAAACACAAAGAGTGGGAGAAAATCTAAGGAACATGATAGGTGAAATAGGCATTGTTATGAAGCACTCGAAAGAGCTTAACGAGCAAGCAAAGGGAATCGCGTCATCTCAAGTAGAGTTATTAGAAGGACAAGGGCTAATGAGGGAGAAATTGGAAGAAAGCATCGCGAGAGTAGAAGAATCTTACAGTCATTTAACACAAGAAATTGAAGTTTTGCAAAAGAAAGCAAGTGAAGTTGAAGAGGAGGTTACTAATCTTGGAGAGTCTTTGTCTTTAAAGTTGGGAAATCTTCAAGGAAAAGCTGATGATATTGCTGATATGGCTGGTATTTCAATAGAGAAACAACACCAACTTCTTGCCAGCCAATCTGAGGCTCTTAAGGGTCTTCAGTTTCTCACTGATTTTCAGTCTAAAGCTCTTCAAGAAAGCAGGTAAAAGAAATATTTCGACTTCTAGATTATTTCTTACAGTACTTCCTCCGTTTTACAAAGACGTTCCCTATTATTGTAGATACAGAAACAAGGAAAGAAAAATAAGTGAATTATATGACTTCGGAGCATGAGAAAGAAATTGTTTAAAGATGGTTTTAATAAATCAAGTAGACACATGTGATGTGGTAGTAAGGGATGATAAAAAGAGGGGGGAAAGGTTTACCTAAAATGGAACAAAGTTAAATGGGAAACCATTCTGTGGAACGTTATTGTAAATTCTATTCTTCACTTGATTTTTACTTACTGAAACTGATTTTATAGGTTTGACATTTTTTCCTAATATAACCAATGTTTTTTTTTCTGGTTAAGAAAGGATAACTTAGCTATTACATTGCGGTAGCAAGTTCAGTAGCTGAGAAACTATTACACTTCGAGACATAATCGTTCAAACAATAAATAGGTGGGAAGGGAAAATCCTAGTTACATTTACGTTTTCCATAGTCCTTCTACATCCTTTGCCATGGCATCAGCAATCCTCTGACTACTGATATTTGCTTACTAAAGCTTAATTTAACTGATTGTTAGTGAAACTTATCTTTATAAGTGGATGAACACAGAGCTCTTTATTACTATTTTGTATCTTCAGGTGAAAATTTAATGAAATCTGCATATAATTTTTTTGCAGGGATAGTCTACAACAGATAGTAGGATTTGCACATGGACAACACCAAGAACTTAAGGAGCAACAGGAACACCTGCTGCAGGCTCATAATCTTCTGGCTACCAATTCAAAATCAATGTTACAAGCTCAGGTTAGTATTCTAATATCTCAAGTAAAACATGTAAAAAAGAAAATTATGAGCAAACATACTTAATTTCTTATTGTTTTGTAGGAGACTTTTGAGTTGAAACAAGCAAATATGTTTATGGCCATTGATAAGCTCTTCGCCCTGCACAATGCCATGTTGCTCGAGTCGAGGCTTATCAAAGCTTTCTTCATTTACTCCCTTCTGATTGTTGTTCTTTACATGTTCACCAGTACAAAGCAAACTTACTCCGTCAGATGTAGTCTTTACATAGGTATGTCAGTATTGATCATTCAAACAAAAATTAAGAAAGGAGTATTTCCTCTGTTTTCTTTAATGGAAGCACTTTGATTTTTGTAAGTTGTAACATACCTACTTCGACCGTACTTTTCAGCTACTCTATATTATTATTTGTACCAATGTATAGAATGTAGTTGAATTTTTTAAAAAAATTGTGCGTTAAAGTCAAATTGTTGTAATTTTGAGAAAACAGAGGAAGTACATTAGATTTTCACTTTTTAGTATATGTTGATATTCATTTTTCAAACTTTTAACATTCGACATATTTCTCAGGTTTATGCACTGCTTTTGCATTAGAGTGCGGAATACTACAATTTACGAGTTTTGAAACTGAACAGAAAAGTCGACTCCGAAGCATAGTGAAGTCATTTTTTGGTGTTTATGCTGTTGCCCAGCTTTTATACTCCTTCATTACTTACAGGTATGCAAACAACATACTTCTACAAAATAAACATAACTGAACTGAACTGAATTTACATTAATTCAGCCCGAAAGAACAAGGCCTCAAGTCTCTCCCGAGTTACTGGAATATTATTGTTTAGATGACTCTATAAATTGGGATTTTGCAGGGATTATGAAGCACTAAATCACAAGATGCTAGCAACTTTGATTGAGAAGGTAAATAACATTCAAAAAGTAAGAGATTATTCTTCAGACGATGAGGAAGTGGATAGTGAAGTTGAATGGCTATCATGGGTAGAGACTGAATTGCCTGAAGATATAAGCACTAATGAAGATCCAGACTACGTGCCACCAGTTGAACAAGAGGAAAGAAAGCCAGAAAACTCTGTTCTAAGTAGTGATAAAAGAAAGTATAATCTCAGACATCGCAAACATCTACTTTAAGAAACTAATCTGAACATGTAAAGTTATGTACTGCTGATTACTATTAGTATAAATTGTAATAGTTGTTTATGAAGGGATCATTGTATTATTGTATAACTCGGCAAAAAAAATCTCAATGTTCTGTTGCAAGAAAAATAAGTGATTCATTAAACTAATTAGCCCTCACTGTTTTCACGAGTTTCCTTGCAAGTACCCGGGATATGTCAGAAATTGCTCATACAAGCGTAAGAGAGTGTTTAGTTGTCCGGAAAACATTTTCCCTGGAAAGTTGGTTTCCTATATTTCTTTGTTTGGTTTGTAAAGGACGAATAACCGTATTAAGGTACAATGTTATTTTTCCTCGTTCAATCAAACAAACAGAGCCTAAGAATCTTGTATATCCAAATGAGTGGATGATAAAGAGCGAAAAATGAATGTAGAGCCTCACAAGTCGCATCAGATATAGCTCCCTTTAGAAGGGGGATAAATATCTAGCAAGAAGGCTTACTTTTCTACAATGACTTTCATCAGCACACACATCTAGACTAGTTTGTTTTTCAACAGTGCAAAGCCTTGTGAAAGATGCTAGCTACCAAATAAATAGGAGAAACAATTAGCTAAGGTCACAAACATGGAACTTTGGTTTATGTTCATCCTAACAATACTCATTGCAGCCTTAATAGTTTACCTTTCCTCATTTCTAAAGCCGAACTCGAAAAAATGGCCTCCAGGACCCCAAAACATACCAATTATAACCCTCATTATATGGTTACGAAGATCTTTTGTGGAATCACAAGCAGCCCTTAGAGCACTAAGCTCTAAGTTTGGTCCAATTGTCACCTTATCATCATCTCCTTCACGTCCTGTGATATTCATATTTAACCGCGCCTTAGCCTATGAAGCACTTGTTCAGAAGGGTACAGCATTTGCTGACCGTCCTAAGCCACTCCTTATTGCTAACATACTTAGCAGTAACCAACATACTATCACCTTAGCACGTTATGGTCCCTTGTGGCGCCTCCTTCGGCGCAATCTCACTTCCATGATCCTTCACCCTGCTCAGATCAAGGATTTTCGCTCAGCTCGCAAGTGGGCCCTTAATGTTCTCCTTGATCGTCTAAGGACATTCTCGGATGCAGGTTCTGTCAAGGTGCTGGATCACTTTCGGTTTTCTATGTTCCATTTGCTTATAGTCATGTGTTTTGGAGATAAGATGAAAGAATCACATATCATAGAAATCGAAGTGGCTTTTCAGGAGTTACTGGCTTCCCTGTTTTCTCGCTTTCGATTACTCAACTTTAGGCAAGCGTGCTTAACAAAGATTTTGTTTCGCAGTCGTTGGAATGAGTTCTTCAGATTAAAGAAGAAACAAGAAGAGCTGCTTATCCCCTATATTAGAGCAAAGATTGGCAAAACTGCAGATAACAGAAGTGGAAGTAGTTGTTATTTGGATACTTTGCTAACACTAGAAATCCCCTGTAGTAGTAATGAGAGCATTACAACAGGAAAAAGAAAGCTGAGAGAAGAAGAGTTAGTGAGCCTTTGTTTTGAATTCCTTAATGCAGGAACTGATACTACCTCGACAACCTTGCAATGGATCATGGCTAATCTTGTGAAGAACCCAAATGTTCAGACTAAGCTTTTCGAAGAAATTAAAGGAACCGTTGGAAAAGAAGCTACAGAAGTTCAAGAAGATGAACTTCAGAAGATGCCTTATCTTAAGGCTGTGGTGTTAGAAGCCTTAAGACGGCATCCTCCGGGTCACTTTGTATTACCTCATGGTGTGACCCAAGAAGTTGAATTGGATGGATATACAATACCCAAAAATGCATCCTTAAATTTTGCAGTAGCTGAGATGGGTTGGGATTCAGAGATGTGGGAGGATCCAATGACATTCAAGCCTGAGAGATTCATGGGGATGCTTACAGACCATGATATTAATAATCAAGAAGAGTTTGACATCATAGGATTTGGAAATAGTGAAATAAAGATGATGCCCTTTGGTGCAGGAAGGAGGATATGTCCAGGCCGCGGCTTAGCCCTGCTTCATTTGGAGTACTTTGTGGCAAATTTGGTGTGGAATTTTGAATGGAAAGCTATAGAAGGAGATGAGATTGATCTGTCAGAGAAGCAAGAGTTTACCATTGTAATGAAGCATCCACTTCATGCTCATATTTTTCCTAGGAAAATTAAGTAGTATATTTAAACAAAGTTTTCTGTAGATGCTATCATTATAGACATTTAGAAAATTTAACAATATGCTTAGAAAATAAAGTACCTCATTCGTATTGTCGAACAGTGGCGCTGTGGCGACCAATCTCTTCCGAATGAAATCTTATACTAAGGATATAGAAAATGTTGAATACATAGACTAAAAATCAAGAAAAATTACAATGCTGCAAAGCTGAAAATAACTAGTAGTCACATAAATTTGTAATAAGCAGGGTCGACTAGAATCTGACATAAAAAAAGAAGCCATATATACTTACTTCTGCCTAGGAGAAATATGGACATTGAGTGGATACTTCATCACAGTAGTAAATTCTTGCTTCTCAGATAAATCCACCTCATCTCCATTCACAGATTTCCATTCAAAATTCCAAACTAGATTGGCCACATAATATTCCAGATGAAGCATGGCCAACCCGAGTCCAGGGCAAATCCGCCTGCCTGCACCAAAAGGCATCATTTTAATTTCCCGACTTCCTGTTATATCAAACTCCTCATAGCTCCCCTCTGTTGATAAGAATCTTTCGGGCTTGAATTGCATAGGGTCCTCCCACACCTCAGGATCCAAATTTATATCAGCAACCAAGAAATTTATGACCGCGTTTTTGGGCACCGTGTATCCACCCAACTCTGCCTCATGGGTAACTGTATGTGGCAGAACAAAGTGACCAGGGGGGTGTCGTCTCAATCCCTCTAATACTATAGCCTTAAGATAAGGCATCTTTGACAATTCATCTTCCGCAACTTCTGCAGCTTGTTCTCCAACTACTCCTTTAATTTCCTCGAAAAGCTTAGCCTGAATTTCCGGGTACTTGACAAGATTAGCCATAATCCATTGCAGGGCTGTTGAGGTGGTATCGGTTCCAGCATTAAGGAATTCAGAACAAAAACTCACCAGTTGCTCCTCAGTCAGCTTTCTCTTGCTGTCTGTTTCTGGAATTTCCATCGTCAACAAGCTATCCACATAACAGCTAACCAACCTGCTGCTATTCTGAATCTGGCCATCAGGAATTCTAGCCTCCTCCCGTAAGTGCTTACGTGCTCTAATCTTAGGAATCAACACATCTTCCTGTTTCTTCCTCATGTCATAGAGCTCATTCCAACGACTGCGAAGCAGAATCCGTGTCACCGAAGGCCACAAGTTAAGTATTGCAAAGCGATTAAAGGATGTCAATAATCGGAACTGAATTGCTTCAATCTCTTTGACCTGGGACTCATCCAGCTTATCCCCGAAACACATGAAAACAAGCAAGCAGAACATAGCAAAGCGGAAGTGATCCATCACCACAACAGCATCAGCATGATCAATGCCACTAGAAACCTTTAAACGATTAAGTAGGATTTCGAGAGCCCACTTCCGAGCATCACCAAAATCCTTAGCCTTAGAAGGATGGAGAATCTGAGCAGTCAGATTTCGCCTAAAGAGTCGCCAGTTGGGTCCATAGCTTGCTGAACTTATATTGTGTTGATCACTGGAAATTATCTTATTAGTAGGGAGCGGCTTAGGACGGTCAGCAAATACAGCACCGTTATGAATCAAAGCCTCGTGAGCCAAAGAACGGCTGGAAATAAAGATGACTGGAAATCGACCAATAGGTAAGGAGACAATTGGGCCAAACTTGGAGCAGAGTCTTCTCAGGGCTGCTTCCATATCTGTGGAAGATTTTCCAAGCCATTGGAAGCGGCTAATGATGGGAAGACCTCGAGGTCCTGGAGGAATTTTCGGCTTGGACTTTGAAAAGATCAAAGAAGTCAAAGCCTTAAGCAGAGCAGCAAGGCATACTGTTACGATGATCATAAACCATGCCTCCATGTTTGTTCAGCAATGATTTTTTTTTTCTTCTGTTATCTGTTAGAAATGTTTTTCAGCCATAAGATTTAAGCTTATAACAAAACAAAAAAAAGTGGAATACAATATTGCATCAGTGCAGATAATATTATTGTGAATACTGCCAGTGAGTGATGTTGAACCATGGAATGTTAGACAAACCTAAAGTTCTACTGTGAGACAGACAGCTTATCTAAGTAAAGTTGCTAATGTGAGAAATAAATTGAATGATGATTCATATGAGAAAGTTACATCAAGAACAATCACCACACAGAATATAAAGGGTGCTATTAGCAACTTTGAATTCTATACAATGAACTCCTAACGACGTGATTTTTCGAAAAAAAATGTTAGTAATTTGTCAAAAGTGTATTTGAATAAAGATCCTAATTTACAGCATTGGAAAGTATAATATTTAGGAATAATCCCTCGTTCCCTCCTTTAAAGAGGTTCCCATTTACATTTTCCACGTCTCAAAAATATGGAAATTCACATTTAATTACATTTTTCCATATGATAATGTTTTACTACTAAATACGGCCAAAAGCCTATTTTTAACCACACCACGGAAATAATAAATGGGATTATCTTTTAAGAAAGGAGGAAGTATTATGTGAAAGTGTTTACCAAAACATGTATAGCTACAAAAGCTATTTACATAACAACCTACTACTTAACTACGCAATTTTCTATTTATTCCTCCAACATAAAACTTATCAAATTTCAACAACCAAGAAAAAAATACTGTATAAGTTAACTACTACATTATCATTTATAAATGTTCCTTTCTGACCTCATGTGCATCATTCACTTACAAACTAAATTACCCTTCATTTTCTAATAAGGACATTTGCTTGCTTTTCCTCGCTAACATTTTCTTTTTTGTCTCAAAAGTAAGAAAAAGTGAAAAGTAAAGAAAAAGGAGAGTAAAAGTAAAAGAAAAGAATTAATTAGGATGGACATCCCACCAGCACGTTCTTCACCTCAACAAAATAAGTTCCATAATAAGTTATAGCACCTTATCAAACAAGTTTGAATGTAACTCCATACACTCCTTCTGTCCCAATTTATCTCAGACACTTTCCACTTTCCATACATAGCCATCTCAATGGGCCTGTTTTCTCCAACTTATATTCAGTTCAGTTTAACTCTGAACAATACTTTTACTCACATATCACTATTCATGTCATTTCAGTTTTATGCTGAAAGAACAAACCCTTAATTATAACTTATAACACCTCTATTTCCGGTTTTCCGCTAACTTTCTAATATCTATGACTCAACAATTATACTCCATCTCTATTCTTGATTTTGTAAAATGTAAGAAAACAACACCCTTTATTCTCCCCTACAAGGCCGTAGATAGTCAGGTGCAAGAAGCCCTCTTGCGCAGGGCCCCATTTTGGGGAGGGCCCATTTTTAAAAAAATTGATTATAAGGTAAAAGCTAATAAACTTACATTAATGTAGTATTGCAATAGTGCTTTCTTATATCTTCTTGTTTCTTGCGCTTAATTCATCAATTATCAAGCTTTATTTTCATTTTATTTCTTCAACACTTTCCTTTCTTCCATCACAAAATTACCATTAATTTTATTTCACAATTTCCAAAGAAAACCATTTAATTGATTTGCATTGATTCTTCTTCAATACTCAATGGAAAATTATAGTCTTTCCATCTCACTCGTGCTTTTTAAAATAGAAAAAAGAATTTTCCTCAAATTTATATTATTGTTCCTCAATGACAATGAATAATTTATTTCGTTTTATCCTAATTATTTTGTTTCAAACAATTAAGTGGTTGTTTGGTTGACATGAGAAAACATGGAAAATATAAATTCCTACGAATTGGAAAATGAGTTTTTGGTTGACAACAAAATGACAAAGTGGAGGAATTAGAAATTTCTAGGAATTTCAACTTCCTAAAGAATTTAATTACCTTGGGTCCCTTAAGTAAGCAGAAATTTCCATAGAAATTTACTTTCCCTATTATCAACCAAACACTTTAACCTAATTTCCATGAATTTAATTAAGAAACTAATTTTCTATGAATTGTAATTTCATGGTAATTTTGTCTTCCCGCATAAACTAAACGACTACTAATTTTTTGGACCTCATCGTGTTTTCTTAAATCATCAAATTCGATTCATTTTTATAAAAAAAAATTATTTGTTTGGTGAGAGCTTTGGAATATACATATTTATTGTCAAAATTGTGTCGACAAAAAGAATTTAGTTTATAGTAGAAAGGGCCCCAATTTCATTTTAGAACAAGGCCCCATATATATCCAAGACGGCCCTGCTCCCCTAACACTCCAAGGACTCACGTAATTAACATAATATCAATGTAAGAGTATTATTCTACTTTCTGATCGACTTTTACAATAATTTAATACCACATGTGTCTTACTCTATTCACTCCCTAAAACCCAAACTACTAAGCTGGAATTACAATTAAATTAAGACGAGAGTACTAAATTCTAAAAAGATTCCATAAATAAGGCGAATCAAAAACATTTAAAAGAAGAAGAAAAATTCAAATAACCCAATAAAATGAAAAACACTCATAAATCGAAACATCGCCTAATCTAAACAAAACAGAGGACGTATAAATGTTATTCAGAACAATTATAATACAATATCATTCATGAACCAATCAATTTTAGCTTCAACAAAGCATGATCTTATTAATCATAACACAATTAGATTCCTCAACTAAAAAAATTTGTAACCATATAATAAATATCATTTAAACCAATAAGAACCATATAAACAGTCGTCACCTCAAAAGTCAAAACACACCCAAATGCAAAAACAACTTCATCAGACGAATTCGTCTACGATAAGTCGGAACCACGAATACAGAATGAAAATCGATACTAAAACTTCCCGAACCGGGAGGAATGCCCTAACCAAATGAGTTATCTCTCGCTCTCTCGGAAAAAATTATATAATAAGTGAAATAATGGAGAAGTTAAAAAAAAGTTACCTAAAAGTTTGGAGGAAAAGCAGAGCAGAACAGAGTCGTGAAGAGCAGCATACAGAGAGAAGGAGAAGAAGAGAAGGAAGAGGAAATAGATCCCCGCAAAAGTCGGTTTGCACAATTATGATTTTAATGAATATGATATGAAATTATGAAGTACTATATTCGATTAAGTGGACTATAGATAAATAAACTACATTATTTTCTTTTCGTCCAAGAAATTTTTGAAAATAAAAATTATACTTTTACTTTTCTTTTTTTGACGAAGGAAAAAGTGTATTTTCTTTTTGCCCAAGCAATTAAAAAAAAAAGAAGAGGCGTACTTTTTCTTCTTTGAAGAATGAAAAACGTTTTATTTTCTTTTTCGCCCAAGCAAATATAATTAAAAAAACACTTTTACTTTTTATGGAGGAAAAAGTTCTTTTGAAATCTTCAGAGGGTTAGAAGGTTCGAAATCATCAATGAGAGCAGGCTATCGCTTCACGAGTTTGACTTTTATATTTATCAATGTACTATTTTAATAATTAGTACTTCCAACGTTTTTTTATTGAGCACACTTCTTTTTTTCACGCTTATCGGGAAATGATTTATGGGTGAAACGAAAGAATTTTTCGATGAAATTTTAATACAAGAAGAATGAGACTCTATATTACTTGTTTTAAAATTTCATTGAAAATATTAATCATTTACACCCTTAAATCGCTTTCCTTCATAAGCGTGAAAAAGAAGTATAGTCAATAAAAAGAAACAGAGGAATTACCTTTTAATATTTATAAAATAATATATAAATTAGTGTTAGCCCCAGCGATGCTTCGGAGTTTTCGTGCTTAACAATTATTAATAGTTAAAGATAACAAATATCAAAAATATCATTAAAAAATAATTTATAAATATAAATATCAAAACTTTTAAGAAATTGTTGGTTTTCAATCAATATCGCCATTGATTTTGATAAAAGTAACAATAATATTGTGGTGGATGAATGGTTGAAGCTTTTTCTTCCCATACTTGAGGTTGCAGGTTGAGACCTTGACATTAATAACTATTTTTTAATATATGAGAATGATATGGATAGATTGTTATTGAAAGAGAGATGGTGATACGTGGCGGATTGGATTGCAACTCTTGTCTACGTTTGTTGATATTTATTGTATATACATTTCATGTTTTGATAATATATATCTCCGTGAATACAATAAGTTTCATATAATTATGTACTTTTCTTACATAAAAATCACCAAATACGATAAAAGTGAAATGCATGGATAATTAAAAAGTCAAATTGTTATTATTGAAATACAATGGGGCAAGTATTAGGGAAAGGAAAAGATTAAGGGGGTGTTAAACGTTGTCCTAAAATATCCACGTGACGACTACTTAGACATAATAGTACTTTATTAATTTACTCTTCTAATCACTCACATTCTCCCCTACCTTCAAGTGTCGCTCACTCTCCTCCCAAAAATATCCGACACCTTAATATTGTCGGGAATGGTGATGCAACTCTGTCAATCGGTAATTTTTTTATTATTTTTAAATTTTGAAAACCAAGAAATATGTGAAACCACGTCTAGGCCATGGCTTGAAAGTGTGAAAAACACGCCAGAACCATGGTCTAGACGTGTGACCTGGCGGGTTTTTCACACGCCCAAGCCATGACCCAACCGTCTTTTCATACGTTTCTTTGTTTTCGAAGTTCAAGAAAAGAAGCATAAATTACCAATAACAGAATTTCGTCACCAGTCATTCTCTAAACAATTATCGACAACAAAGAGAGTGATAATTTCATCTATGGTGGAGGAAACAGAGTGAGAAGAGAGTGTGAGTGAAGATAATGGGTAAGGAATGAATAGTAGAGGGTGAAGAAGGGAAAATAAGAGCGTTATGCGGATATTTTAGGGCGGCGAATAGCTCTTCACAAAGATTATTCTAAAATCGAATTCTTCACTCTTCAGATGATATTTGTAAAATTACAAGTTTTATCATACAATTGAGTGTATCATAAACTCGATATATTTGATTTTATTTTCTTGCTCAATGTGCATTTATACTTCTCCAAATAAGCTAAATTCGCAAAATATAAAAAATTCAAATGAGCCAAATAAAATTTAAGTAATATAATCATGATACTAGAGAGTAGAATCACGAAACAATTTGTGGTGATTATTCACCATACGTCAGGGGCTGCTATGTTTCACAAACGTCCAATATAGGTATATAATTTAAACACATGATAAGAACACGCATAAGCTATTAAAGCAACTAACTGGGACATGATTTGTGACGAAGGAGAAGGAAGGCGGATAAAATAATTGACTGGGAAATGATTAATTTTCATGTTTTGGCCAGAAATATATTAAAGCAACTAACTTGAAATATCCATTTATGTAACAAGGAAGAAAAGAGGGGGCCAGGGGGGTCTTTTGGAGAAAAAAAGATCCAACTAAAATTTAGCTACAAAGACAGTTGTTCCGAACGAGGGGAAAAGAAGAAAAATGTTGATTTGGCAATGGAAATCTTGCAAGTATTAAACTACTACTTCATAACCAGTAATCTAGGAAGAAGTTGTTCAGACAACACTATCACATTGAAAAGACGACAAATTCAACAATATTTTACAATGATAATTTATTTTTAACTATTAGTTATAAGACTAGGCCTATTGTAGAGGTGGTAAGCCTTAACATCATATCAGTCCAAATAAGCTTAATTACGCGCGTCACACGTTGCAGTCCCAGACAAATTGTTTTTTTTACTTTTCAACCTAAAACCTTAACTTTTGCATAAAAATCCATAACTAATATCATATGTAATCGAGTGAAGAGAATGACAGTGGTGGGAAGAAGGCTGGTCAGGAAAGATGCCTATTGGGCCTATTGGGCCTATTGGACTAGTCTTACATTAGCTTAATGTAATACTGTTTTTATAAGATTTTGCCACTTAAATTGCATGGGCAAAGTAAATAGTAGACAAAACTTGGGTTAATTGTCGGCCTATCCAAATGTTGTCAATCCATCCATAAGCATTTAGAATTACCGTATGAATAGTGCAAAAGTAAAAATATAATTTTAAAAAGGGAAAATTGACAGGAAAAATTACACCTTTGGACGGTTTTCCACCACTGGTACCATCTTCAATTAATCCAGGCATAATCCGAGCATTGGCCCTCATATTCTCCCATTGGTACAGGATGACGGCAACCTGTTAGACCGGCCAAAATTATCGTTGACTTTTTTCTAACAAAAACGAAAAACCAGCACTCCCACCCTCTCCCCTCCCCCTCCCCCCCCCCATTTGCCGCCACCCCACTCCCTCCCCTTCCCCTGCCACCCTTCCCCGTCACCAGCTTCCCCACCCCCAAAACCCTCCCCAACCCCGACCCTTCCCTTGCCACCCTCCCCGTAACAGACCCCCACCTCCAAAACCCTCCCCTCCCCCTAAAACCGCCACCCCACACCTAGGAAACCACCTCCCTTCTCCCACCCCCGAAATCACCACCCCTCTCTCACCTTCCTCTTATTCTCTTCCCTTTCCCCCATTTTTCTTTTTCTTTAAGTCTCGCCGGAAAACACTTGCAGGGGGAGGGGCAGTGATTTTATGGTGAGTGTGGTGCTGTCGGGCGGGAAGGTCGCGGTTGCCAGTGATGCAGCGTCGTTTCCGGTAGGGTGGTAGCTATGGGGGGAAGGGGGAGGGAGGAGGGTTTTAAGTTTTTTAAGTTTTTTAAAATTAAATATGATTTAAAACTTTAATTAAAAATTTAAGTTTAAAATATACTTAATTAGCTATTAATCGCGTAATTAGGAAGATTACCCATGATTGTAGATCATCAATAGGTGACTGACCAATATGAGCAGATGGGGGTCAAAGGTGAGATTATTGCTGGATTAATTGAAGGTGGACCAGTGGTGGATAGAGATGGCAACGGGTGCGATTTTGGTCGGGTGAGCCATCACCCGCATCCATCACCCGGTTAAACCAACTCTCATCCATCCATCCGTCACCCGGTAAAACCATCACTCGTATCCATCCATCCACCACCCGTGGGTAAACTGGGTGTACAGGGTGATCACCCATTTAAGATAATTGAACGAGAAAAGTTAAATCAAACTTGCAAAATAACAATTTATATATTAACTTCATGTCAAATTAAGATAAGTTCAGTTTATGGAAACATGTCGATAGTAATCAAAAGGGAAAATTATTATACTAATGTAAATAAAATGATAGACATTTAAGAAAAAGGAAGAAATGGGTGATGGAGCGGGTGATAAACGAGTGATGGGTCGGGTGATGGATGAAACTTTCACCCCTAATCCATCCATCACCCGTTACACGTTCACCCGTCACCCGTCCATCATCCATTTAACTCGATTTTTCACCCTGTTTGTTTCTCGGGTAAGGCGGGTGATGGATCATCCATTGGATATTGTTATCTCTAGTGATGGAAGACCGACCAAATGGGATTATTCTTATCAATTTTTCCTTTTAAAAAATGATTATAACATTGTATAGTACATATAAAACTATATACTCCTAACATTTTCTATTTTTCCCTACCAAGCCTACTAAAGTTAATAAATAGGGAAATTCCCAATGGTGGCCCTTAGGTTTTAAGAATTCTCAGTGGTGTAAATTTCAAAAAAACTTTCCCGCTAGTAACCTTGCTTTACAAATTATTCTCAAACATAACCTTAATGAAAAATATTTCATTAATAATAAAGCATATTATATTAGTTAATAGTTAAAGTAGTTACTCGCACGTAAAACGAGGTATTTTGGGTTTTTTTTGCCCTTAAGGGATGATTTTAGTGGGTAAATTTAGCCCTTAAGAGTTGATTTTGAGGTCGAAATTGGCAAAAAAACGATCCAAAATGCCTCGTTTTATTTGCGAGTGACCGCCTTAACTGTTAACTAACGGAATATGCTTTATTATTAACGGAATATTCTTCATTAAGGTTATATTTGGGAATAATTTGTAAATTAGGGCTACCAACGGGAAAGCTTTTTTGGAATTTCCGCCACTGGGAATTCCTTAGACCTAAGGGCCACCATTGGGAATTTCCCTAATAAATATTTATAAAATAATTGATTCTTGAAAGTACATTGCCCTATAGTATACTAGCCTTATATGCACGTGATGCATGCAAAATATATATATAATGGAGTAATGTTTAGTTAGGTACATGTTATTGAAAGGGGGGAGAGAAAGAAATTTATGAAAGATATAAGAGAAGAAAAAGAAGGTTGTTATAGAAAAAACAAAAGTTTGTATTGTCCGTTGTAGTTTCTTTCTTTAAATAAAAAATTTGAAAAATGTATGTAACATTATATAATTTTTTAAATGTTTGTAAAAGTTAATCATGGAAATTGTGCCATTAAATTAGGGATTTTTTTCTTTGAAAAAGTTGATAATGTGGATTTTAGAAGCTACTCACTTTCGACTTTTCGAGCCTGCTATTCTTCACCAATTGAATTAATTTTAGGAAAATTGTATAATATAGGATATTCTATATATTTAACCTTTATTGCATTAAAAGTTAAGAAAGAGTGAAAGATAGGAAAAAAATTATCATAAAAACTCAAAAGTATAACATGATTTTCTATTGAAAAACCTACCAAGCATAGCTCAGTTTGCAAAGCCTAATGATGTGTAGGAATCAGGATGGACATATAAAATCAAACATGGAGAGCAAAGCAGTTACAACACCAATATTGAAACGTCCCAGTAGTTTTAGAAGAAAATAAGTTGAACCACTTAAGTAATAATTAGGTGATGACATTTGGTTGAATGATAACATTGGCGGTAATAGCGGCAACAATAAGGAATGGTGGTGGTGGTGGTGGTAAAACTAATCGTGTTGGGGATTATCAAATTGCCAAAAATTCAAATCAAACAAAACCAAAGGTCGATTATCAGATTTAAACAAAGCCAAAAATGAATTAAACACATACCTCCCAAAGTCCAATTTTTCAAATGGTGATTCGTAAATTAAATGCATGACTTAATAACACTGATGCAAAATATAGGAATTAAAAAGCTACAGGATATATACAATCCAACATTTTCATCATAAATTAACCTATTTTTTTCTCTTTTTTGCTCTTCCTCCATTGATCTCCGACCTTTTTTGATGTAGCACTAATGTGTAGAAGTTGATAGATAGTTGTAGCTTTGAATTTAGGAGAAGTTGAGAGATAATGACAGCTTTTTTCTTCTGAAAATCCATAACAAATTGTAGTGGGAGAGAGGAGTGAACATATAGAAAGAAATAACTGCAATCAAGGCTTAATTGACGGCCTATTTTGGTCTTCCTTACTATTTCCATGGATTAATTATGTTTTTGAACGTGTGAATGTAAAGAATATCTTTCATTTCTCCTCTTTTCCGTTATGCTTTGATTTGGAGGTTGTATTGTATTTGGGAAGTTTTCTTCACGGTTAATTTTGTGTTGTTTGAGGTTTTTTTTGAATATTATTTCTCCTTTTTTTTTCTTTTGTGTCCACCCCCACCTCTTCACTTATATAATAGATTAGTACGCACTTTGAATTCGTACGTTAAAAGTTGCCCAAAGATTCCTACCACCACAAGAAACAATGTGTTTTGGCAAATGTCTTTTTAGGGCGGGTTTATTGGCTTTAGCTTTTGTTTAAAATCAAACAGCAAAACAAAGTATTTGATTGACTTTTACGGTGGCTGGAGGCGGCTTTCCAGCCAAAAGCCATAAGCTACTTTACCCACTTTTTTGACTGGTTTTTGCTTCCATTTAGTACTATACGACCAGTTTTAAGAGTTATTTTTACCAAACTTTTTTAACAACCAATTATACAATCGTCAAATAAGCCACTAAATATAGTCAATCAAATCAGCTAAGATGTAAGCCAGCAACCAACGAGTCCAACTCATCGGTCCCATTTGGTGTCTCATTTACTATTATTTATCCCATAACTTAAAAATAATAATTGCTTTGTTGTGATTCGACATAAATCCTACTAGAAAACAAAAAAATAAAAAATTAACTTCAATTAGTAAATAAATGACGAAATAATTTATTTCCTTTTGCTCTTTATTTTACTAAGTGAAGTTCATTTTCTTTTATGGTTTTGAAAGAGGATTCACTACAGAAACACCTGAAAATAAGTATAAAAAAAACTTAATTTATTTTATTTATAGGATAAAATAATAGCGAAATGAGACGCTATGTGAGACAAATGATATGGACTCCTAAGTCCCAACCAACCGTCAATTGCTAATTGCTCCCTCTCACAAAATTCTAGCAGCTAGTCAATAAAATCAATCGAATATAAAGAGCAAAGAAAAGCGAAATGATTATGAAGAGTTCAGGTTTAAAAAGTCTTAATGCAATATCCTCAATCTTAAAAACAAAAACAAAATGTATAACAAGTAACAATTAACTCTCATATCCAGTAAAATTCTGGTTTGGACCGTCAATAAATCTCAAAATTTGGCGTTCTTGTGATAAGTTATGCAAGCATACAAAAATTATACTTCGGACTGACGGACTGCCACAATAAATTCAATTGGGCAACAAGATGCTATTCTAAAGGACATCTCTTCCTCATAGACTCAACCATAACATAATTATATCCCAAAGGTCGCAGAGAGGAAATGAACTCTTGATTTTCGTCATCTTAAACGATCAAAGCTCAATTGCTGAAAATTATGAATCGTTATGTGCTCACATGAAATCATAATCATCAGCATCATCATAACCAGCAACAGCCAAATCATCATCAGGCTTACCAACATGAAGCTGCTTCTTCTTCTTTAAGCCTGTACAACGGAAAAAATAAGGTTTAGAATTAAAAAGGCGAGATATTAATAGAAGTAACACTATAAATAGAAGTTCCTGCAACAAGAGGTGAGGAGAACTGCTCGAAGTTAATATGTCAATGAACAAAGAAGGCCAACAGACAGATTAATGGAAACGGATATATAAATGGAGGGCAACTGTGTTCAAAGAGAATCAGAACTATACAAACACCTCCAGATCTAGTCTTGGCAACTGTTGCTTGCTCTCTCAGTAAACACAATGGTGAGCTAGCGCAGCTTCTATAATCTATACACATTCAAGCCTAAAGGAATATGCAACACAAATATGAGTGAAGACTACATAATTAATTTAGATCAGACAAAATCAACACTAAGATTCATCATAAGAGAGAGTCAAGGTCAAGGATAGATAACCATACGACCACCAACCAAAAAGTTCACAAGTCCATTGCTTGCTTCCATGTCTCAACCAACCAGCATAACGGTATGTGAATACTGACCAACTAAAAGTTACAAATTACAACCCCATTTCATAAAAGCTACAACGGACTACTCGGACAAAAGATCGAAAGACAACATCGATCATAAATCCAAGGTTCGCAACTACTCTTTTGGAAAGCGTTTGGTTTAACAAATTGTAATGGAATGCTATGAGAATGAAATTTCCACAAGTGTGGATTCAAAATCCACTACTTTATTTTAATTGTTCGGTTCAGCTTAAGGTATGAATTTAGAATATAATAGTACAGGGGAGGTCTCAATCCATAGAAGGGTTAGGTATGAGTTCAAAGGGTTATAAGAAAAAGATTTAGGGAAATTCTATATGGTAACCCTATACTTTTACAAATTCTATATGGTGTAATTTTTTTTTCGAATTCTCTTTGGTGACCCTCAATTTGTTATTTTTATTTTCTATAACCTTTTCTCATTTAAAAATGATTTTTTAATTAAAAAAGTTCTTTTTCAATTACAAAAATTGATTTTTGAATTAGAAAATTTATTTTGAAATGAACAAATAAAATAAAACCCCAAAATCATCCCCCACCACCTATCCCACCACCCCCTTCCGTAGAGCAACCCCCTCCCTCACCCCTCCCTAGCACTCAAATTGGGCAGTTCCCTCCTAAGACTCAAGTTTAAGTCTTTTACATTATCTTCCATGTTTAGAGCTAGTATTTTTGTTGGAGTTGCATCATCTTCTCAGCCGCAATTCTGAGTGGGTTCCTTTTGTGTAAGTGTCATCATGGTTTCACTTTCGTTTTACTCAATTTAGTCTGTTCATCTACAATGTCGGATGGGAATGTCGAAGGCTTTGAGTTTGGCGTGAGCTATTGAGAAAGAGAGGATGGTTAAGTGAGAGTGTGTGACGAGAGAGATGGTGTTCACCATTGTGATGGAGATTAAGGATTAGAGGTTTATCTTCTTGTTTGTTCAATTTGAGGGTAGTTTACCAGCACAATATGAATTAATGGGTGTTGAGAATCTTGACAGATAAAATTATCTGTGCAGCAGAGATTTCGCCATTGATGAATACAGAGGAGATATGAAGAACATTGGAAGGAGACGATGGTTTGTTTTATTCCGGTGTTGAATGAATGGAAATGATAATTTTTGTAATTAAAAACCCAATTTTGTAATTAAATAATCATTTTTAATTAAAAAATATTTCTAATAAAAAATAATAGGTTTAGGGTCACCGAAGAGAATTCAAAATAAAAATTTCCACCACAGAGAATTTGTAAAAGCATAGAGTCACCGTGTAGAATTTCTCAAAGATTTATTTGGGAACAATGTGGTTCCATACCCAAGTTACCCCAACAAACAACTTTTTTCTTCATTAATGGTATCATATTCGTTAAATTCAATTCCATAAACTTTTCAACTAAACACCACCTTAAGGTATTGTTTGGTTGACAAACAAATCATGGGAATTTTAATTTCCTAGATAGATTTACGTGAACTTGTTTGGTTGACAATAAAAAGTGGAAAAATTCATTTTCGTAGTGCTTGTTTGGTTGACATGAAAAAACATGGGAAGTGGAAATAGCACCGAAAACTTAAGAGTTGTTTGTTTGACAAAAACATGGAAAATTACGACTTGAACCTCTGCTTTCCCACAAATGAGTGGATTTAACACCTAGTCCCCCCTAGGTCATTAGAACTAGAATTTCCTTCCTACACTAACCCAACAATTTTTTACCTTCCCATGGGAATTAGAATTTCCTTACCATTAAAAAATTTCCTAGAAACCTATCTTCTCATATTACAACCAAACAATTCATAGGAACCTAGGTAGAGTGGAACTTTCTATCCAGGAAGTAGATGTAGATATTCCTACATCTAACCAAACACCTCGGGGTATCGAAATAAATTTCATGGGCATCAAAAATTCATAGGAATTACAACTTCCTACACGCAACCAAACAAGTCTTGAGTTCATGGTCACACCTGACAATGTCTTTAAGATGGATATGAATGTGGTGATTCAGACAACGAG